>CM052061.1:2611336-3211336 GCA_028476895.1 Tetranychus truncatus | reverse complement strand
GAATAATCTTTTTCTAATCACAGAAGTCTTTAGCATTCCTTTTGCACAATTTTTCTTGTTAATCATTTTCTGGATTCATTTCATTCTCTCTCTCTCTTCTCGTATCATCATTTTCATCTTCACCATTCTTTTCATTCTTCACCTTTTCACCATCCAATTATCCTTTAATTGGACGAAACAGCAAAAAAAAACTCATTCTTCACCTTTCACTTGGCCTTTCTTTTCTTCAAGCCTTTAGGCTTTTTCACCTTTCATTTCATTTTCACACTTCTCATTATCACCAACCTCATCATGAACCTCATCATCATAACAACAGAATCGATTGCCAGCATATTCTTTATCATTCCCTGACACCAAAATTCCAAGCCAGAAATGGTCCATCATTTTCAATTCATTTTTTTTTCTTTCTTTTGCTTCTTTTCTACTTAATATGCTAATCTCAATCTGAATATTATAACATCATTGTTGACCAAATGATTCCCTGTAAATCCCTGTCCAAAGTTTCAATGATATTCCATTTTCCATCAAAATCATCACCTTTTATCAAGCCTCATTTTCACCGATCAAACTTTACGTTCGCCTGATGCATTTTTTTCCTCTTTTCCCTCTCTTCTTTCAAACCATATTAATATACATGATGTGATATAATAAGTTGAATGAAAAGTCGTCATCGTGATGATACACTTTCAACACATCAACATGGAAAAGTAGAGAAAAAAAAAGAATCTTCATTTTTTCTCATTTTCCCTTTTCCCTCATAATCATCTTTTCCAGTGATGGGCGTAATATATACCTTGTACTGTGTATGCACACACTTGATTCCCATGATATGCACAAATTGTATGTCCTTAGACGAGGCAAGACAAGAAGTTGAAGGAAAGTAAAAAAAAAGACAGAAAGTAATGCATTGAAAGGTGAATCTGGATGAAGCTGAAAGTGTTTTGTAACGAAATTTGATACAACATTTTATTATAATAAGCGATCCCAAAAAAAAAAGATAAATGATTACCTCGAGAGAAGTAGAAAAAATGTCGAGATTACTCTAATGAAGATGATTTTTTGCTCTCATCATTCTCTCCAGATTATCTGCAAGAATTCAGAGATTGAGATGTAGAAAAAAAATATGCAAAAAAGAAATTCCAAGCTTGTAACTGACTCATCATTTGCTTGGATTATCATTGTTGCTGTTTCGTGTTGTAAGAAGTTTGTCATTTACCATACTTTAATGGTCACTGTTTTTTGGGACACTTGCGCTTCTTTTCAACTGAACAAAGTTCAAGTGAAAGTACATTAAAATACTTAACCAAATGCATTCTCTTCTTTTGCAGGCAATCATGATGAACCGTAAACAAGGCTTAACAAGTTGATCTACTTTTTTTTGGTTTCCCTAATTGATGGTTAAACAAGGCATGGTTGCTGTTGGTTGGTAAACACTTGTTATTAATTGAGTCGACCATCGATAATTGTGATTCGAAGAGAACAAAACTTTTCTCGATTGGAATTTCATTTTTTTTTTCGTCTTCGTTCAACTTTTCAGATTAGTGTTTGCTTTTTACTGTTTTGAGAGAAAAGAGAAACTGGAAAAAGGTCTTGGCTGCAATGATTGATTCATTGAATAATATGGATTACAAAGAGAAGCTATGCGATCATATTTCAACTGAATCAACATCAATTGTTTCACCTGGTTTGGTCAACAATGCACGTGAAAATGTAGACAATAATGGCAACTGTGAAAGTGAATTACCAAAAGGTGAAGGAAAAGACAAATTTTCAAGTGAAATGAAAACTCAAGTTTCCGAAGATTCAAGTGTAAACAGCATATCCAATGAAACCAAAGACCTTCTCATAACCATGAAAATATTTTGCAAAGCATTTCCATTTCATTTTATCTGTGATTCAAATTTACAAATTGTCCAATTAGGTGAAGGCAAGTAAAAACTATTTTTCCGTAACTTTTAACCAACCAATCGATGAATGTTCATTTTCTGTAAAAACTTATTTTCAAACTTCTAACGGAATGATTTGAAATGTTCGAAATTATTCGACAAATGGTTTGAACTGACTCTTTCTATAAGAATAAGTTGCTGGGAATCAAGAATCGAAGAAGAGAAAAAAAATGAAAAGAATTGAAAGTGAAACATTTGGTTCGAAATGTTGTTGGCCAAAAGACAAGTGAAATGGCCCGAAGGATGAGTTCACATATTGCTTTCAAATCCCTTAAATCCTTGCGTAAAAGATTACATTAGAGAAGAGATTAGCAAAGCAAAATGATGAGTTCATTGAAAGAGTGACTACAAGATGCTTTAACGAACAGACGAGATTTTTATATAAATGCATAAATTTATTTTCTGAGCAAAATTGCGATTTTTGTTGAGCTTTTTTTTCACAGTTTCATATTATGAGATCAAAGCTTTTCAAAATTGATCGGTGAGGTTGTTCAGTTTACTCACTGATTTCCATCGAACAATGGTTTTTTTCATATTTTCACAAACACTTGTGACTATCAAATCAGTTTGCTGTTTAACCCTCAGTGAAAGTGGTTCAAGTTGGTCTAGAATTTGGAAAATTCAAGTTTCTTTTCTTTTCGGAGAAACAATGGTTTGCATTTGCAAATTGCGGCCAAAACAAGAGCAACTTTCTCAGTCTACATGAAAAACCGATTGATTAGTTACTCTTGTTGCTGGATTCCAATCAATCTTCATCTGAACGTGAATAGGAAAGAAACAAGTTTCACCTTTTCGAGCAATAATTATCATTATTGATTATTTTCATTCATCCAACCTTTCAAGGTATCAATTTGGTTGTCACTTTTTGCTTCCTCATCATCATCTTCATGATATGATGGAAAGAGAGCGAGAAAGAAAAGCTTTCAAATGATATTGTTGGAGGAGGAAAAGAGTAAATAATATTGAGTAAAGATGAAGACTAAGATGAAAAAAAAAGAAGAGAAGAGAAAAGATTATTGATGAATGTTATAAAGGTAAAAGTGTTGACTATCTTCTCCTTTTGGAATAACATGGAATGTTCAGTGTTGCACTGACGCAAATTTGGTCGACTTGAGAATGAGATTAATCCATATTCATGAAATGATCCAGAGAGTTTTGGAAAGAAAATTTTCCATGAATGTAAAGCAAAGAATGGTAAAGGAAGAAAAAAATGTCAACTTAAAAGTGGAATCTATTTGATAAATCTTTTGAAATGATGAAAAACAGAAGTAAAAAGATGATGAATAAACTTGAATAGATAAAGGAATGAGCGTATAAAATCATCTACTTGCACTGATTTATAATAAGCATAAACTTATCCATTAACGGTAAAAGTAAATCCTGTAAATAGCAAGTCTTCGAGAAGGTTTTTTTTCTCTCTCTTCACTTTCTTTTTTCTTCACTGTGAATATTTTCCGATGAGAATGAAATTTTCTTGATAATCATGATCATGTAACAGAAGCAGTTTAACCCATTTTATGCTAATTTTGCTTCTCTTTGCACTTGCATTCACCTTAATCACTTTTTTACTCACCAGATGATATTAAATGCTATTATTATGGATATCTTTTATCATCAATTATCATCATCATCCTGCTAATCTAATATTACTTGATAATCTTTAAATGATTCTCATCATGAACAATTAACCTTCTTTTTGCGTCTTTCCCTTTCCTTTGCCTTCGATGTTATCATTAATCAATTTTCAACTGAACGATCATTAATCTGACAACATTTCAAATTCATTTTCTAATCAATTTACGTTTCCATGTCAACATTGAAGCTTTCCTTTGCTGGGTCAACTTGTCTGTCAAACGAAAAGTAAAACTTGTTGAATAATTATCTTTTTACCGTTTTCCGGGCGTTTTCTTGGACTTGAAATTTTTCGCTATTGGTTAGAGTTTCAACATGTTCCCAACTCGTGCTGGCCAAAGAATCACTCATCAGATTTCTTTAGATTGGAAAGCATTCTCATTATAGAGGGTAAAGTTGCAAGAGTCGGATATCAGGGAAATCGAACTCTTTTCATCTTTATTTTTGTCTTTTTGCCGTTCATCTTTCAAAGTGAATTCTCCATGATAATTATGGTAAATGCCTGTCCATATTTACATAGGTTAACAGCCAAGAGCCGGAAAAGGAAAAGAAATGAACAAAAAGCTGTGTAAAAGTAACTGAATATCACTTTGAGGTTCAATGAGCTTTTTGTAAGATTTTCATTCTCTTTGTTGTATTCACAGATTATAACAAGTGATACAAAAGGATAGTCATGGGTGAACCATTGAAGATCAACTCATTTTACAAGTTATCGTCTTACTCTAATCACTAGATGCCGTATTTCATTCTGAGCCACACTAAAGCTTGGTTAAAAGTTTACTTCAAAATTCATCCTTTTAAAGTCTGCCAAAATGAATGGTCAATTGATACAATTTTAATAACATTTACCTTTTGAAATTGAACAAATTTTAGTTGCTCTTTATGGTCGACTATGAGAAATTTGTTTCTTCTCCCAGTCAGTGTGCAAACTATCAATGATTGAACCATTTTGAGACCCTTAACATGACACTGATAAAGGGAACAAGTTTGAAAATGAATGAGAAGAAAATCAATCAACTGAACGTAGACTGATCCAATTCATATGAGGTGTATTATATTGGATTGTTAAAAGTTATTTCTGTCTTGTGTCCATTGTCCCTATAACACAACTGAATAATCATGTAGTTCTGCAAAAAGGAAAAGTTGTCTTGTTTTTTTTTGGTAACTTTTTCATTTTCTGTTGATTGACAGATTCCTTGAGTTTCCCTAATGCAATTGATTACAAGCATTTTTGAAGCAACAAATTGTAATCACTCTATAAATGAGGAAAAAGGGAAACTCTCAAAGACCATCAAACAGTGTGTTAAACAAGTCAATTAATTTAATTGGAACAAGAAGAAAACGATAAAATAGAATCTTGCAAATTGAAAGAAACGAGTAAAACTTGGATTAATCATATTCTTAATGAATTCAGTGTTTAATCGTTGCGTCTGAAACAAAATTTCAAGTCTTATTCGACTTGGTGAACTTTGGAAATTTGAAAATTTTCTGTTTACTTTTGTCGAATGAGAGATTGAATCATGAGCGAAAAGGTTGAACTTTACCTTTTCAATGTGGTGAATATGGACGAAATGGAATGAAATATTAATTGATTGGATAATGTTGGGTGACTTTTAATGTTGATCAGAAGCGAGATAAATGTTTTCATGGGAATGAATTGGTGAATGGAATGGTGAGAAGAGATGATGATGAAGGAATGGATGATGATCCGTGAAATCAGATAAAGAATCAAGCATCAGGCTGGCTGATCATTTCTTGTTCCAAGCCTTTCATTCGTTTCATTTCCATTCAATCCTTTCCTTTATCATCATTATCATTCCTTTTCTACTTTTATCTTTTGTCTTTTCAATTCATCCATTTCTTACCTAATAATCTCAAGTCACCAAGGAAAAGAAGCTTTGTCAATCTGATTGATTCCAAGTGTTTTTCCAATTTCAACTTCTTCCATCATGTAATACCATGAACAACCTTTCAACCTTGCACTCTTTTCCCATGAAAACAACGGTAAATTCATTTTCCATCACAAGATTAGTTCTTAATTAATCCAACTTTTTGTAATCTTTTGCTTTCTCCTTCAGTCTCGTCCATTTTGAACATTGCATTTCAGGATGATATGCAAATTAAAGTAACTCTTTCAGATGATTGTTATAAAGATGATTGATGCGATTAGCTTGAAGAGATAATGAATGATTGGAAAAAGTTGAATAAAAAGTCTAATCAAAGGTATAATTGAGATGACTTGATTAAGGAAAATATTGAAAAGAATCATGAAAAAAGTGAATCTTTTCTATCTCAATTGAATAACTTCGTTCCAAACTGCAAGTCAAACTTTCCATTCAAAGTCAGATGCAAGATTGATTGCATTAAATTTTGCTTTCGATTTTACAAAATTATTGTCTCGAAAAGAACTTTCAATCTGAAGATTCAATCATAAAAGTTTACCTCAAAATGAACACTTCAATTATCGAAGCTTAAAATTAGTCTCATTTTTCATCAATGATGAGTAGCTTGACTTTCATTTGTTTAACAGAAAATTCATCCGTTTCTCGACAAGAGTCATGAAAGTTTTCAGTTGACGGAAACTCAAGATTGAGAAATTTGTCATGCAATGAAACAAACTGATTTGGGTGAAAATTAGAATTTTTGGATTTTCTTTTTTATCCAAAAAAAAATGTTTCAGCTATAAAAGTAAATTTCAAGCTTTCATCCGATAAACATTGCCATGAAAAAAACTGTGAAGAATAATTTTCTATCATTTTCTTTTTCTATTCAGGTTTACTTCGAATATTTGGAGGTGGAAACCGAGCCTATGGAACTCATATTTCAAGCTATTTTAGCTTCCAAAAGCCTGAAATTAATCAAGTCAATTATCAATCTTTGGTTACACTGGCCAATATAACATTTATCATTAAAGTTTTAGACCCAGAACCGGAAGCAAAGCCAAAGGTAAACAGAGTGAACCAGGAAATATGAATAAACTGAGCAAAGAATCAATTTTTGCAAGTTTAAACTTTTATCTCTCATCATTAGATTGGTGAATTTTTAGGGCTGAATATTGGAAAATAAAGAGGAAAAAAAAAGTTTTTTTTTCTCTTTTTTCAATACCATTCAGTTGTCGATTAAAATTGGGTGAAAAAAGTATCGAACGTGATTTTGATGGGAAAAAATGTCTTCAATATAAAGCTAAAAATAACTTGAAGGTTGCATTTTTTCATGTTATTTTTTGCTCTCCTTGTATCACACAGTTTCCATCAAAACATTTTCATTTATTATTATCATGTTTTACATGATAAAAGGTGAATGTAATTTCATTTTGAGTCGACCTTTTTTTTTCATCCCAATCTCTTGTATTTCATCACTTATTGACTTTGGGTGAACATTTTGAAAAGGCAAGTCACGAGTTGAGTTATTCATTGCTGTAAATAACGAATTTAGATTGAAGAAAATAATGACGAATGAAAGAAGTAAAATTAAGAGGAAAACGTGTAAGCACAAGTTTAATTGAAACAAAGGTCACTTTTCAAACGTTTTATTCGAATTTTCATTTTTTCTTTTTTGTTTGCAGAATCTTGAACTTAAAGGTCAGATTATACCTTGTCCTGAGTCGTTTTGTCTTCTTTTTTTGGGTTCACCGGTTGTTGATGGACTAGAGTCTTTGACTAGTCGAGGTCTCTACTTGTCAGATATTCCGATTCACGATGCAACTCGAGACATTATTTTGGTTGAGGAACAGTCTCGAGCTCAGGAGAGTTTAAAGCGACGAATGGATAAACTTCGAGAATCGATTCAGCAAGCCAATGAAGCTGTGGCCATGGAAAGAAAGAAAAATGTTGATCTATTGAATCTCATTTTCCCCGCTCAAGTGGCTAAAAAGTTGTGGCTTTCAGAGCAGGTTGAGGCTCAACAGTATGACGATGTTACGATGCTCTTTTCCGATATTGTTGGGTTCACTGCCATTTGTTCAAATGCAACTCCAATGATGGTCATCAACATGTTAAATGCACTTTACACTCAATTTGACAGTTTTTGCGGTGAAATCGATGTTTACAAGGTAATTACTATTTACATTGACTTTTCATCCATCATTTAAGCTTGATAGAGAGTTGAATAGTTGAAACTTTAGTCAAACTCGATAAGCATGAAGAGCCAATTATTGACAGATCAATGGTTCTATGCTAATCATCAACCTAAAGCTAAATGAACTTTTTCTGGCAGCAAATGAATAATTTTGAAATTACATTGAAAAATTGACTAACAAACTCTTAATTCAAATTACACTATCCAAGTTGAAAAATATTTACTCAGAATTTTCCTGAAATTTCCAAGTAGAACAATTTATTCATCATTGACACATGTAAATCTAATTGGAAATCCAATGATATGAAATTTTGAACATCAGAACCTTTTGAACTTTGGAGAAAACAAAATGCTCCAATTTTCTGTTTACTCATTTTCTTGATGAACCATTTCATTAATTTTCAAATTCATTTCCATTCACTTTCTCTTTGTATACCAAGTTGAAATCAATTGCACTAACGATCCCCATTTCAGCTGAAAGTTTTGCATCAATCAAAATGAAATTCCCTTTTCTTTGATTATTCCGATTTGAGGAAACAAAATTCGTGGCTGAACAATTTTCCCTAGCAAACAGTTATTACATGGAAACGGTTAACATTTTCTAACGAATTTTTGTTTTCAAAATAATTGAGATTTCAAATTGGTTCATTCATCAACATCTTAAATAGATTTCTTTATTTTTACAATTTCCTTTCCAACTTTACTCTAATAATATCCTTGAGCATTCTTTAAGTTACCAAAAGTATTCAAAATGATTAACATTGGAAGAATAGAAAACAATTTCAATTGGAACAACTTTTTTTGCATGACAAATAGACTGAGAAAAGCCTCAAGCTTAAACAAATTCAACTCGAACAAATGGAAACCTCATCAATCATAATTTAAAGAGTTGGACTGATAATTGAAATGCACCAATATAATTACAATTTACCGCATCGAACCAACAAAGAAAGTTGCAAGAAATGAATATTGCGAAAAAGTGGAAAAGTTGAATCTTTTGCTTGGCGCAACCTGATTCAATTTCAACTGAACCAACGTGCGAGTCTGATTTTGCAAGTGAAATCGAGTTGAGCAATTAGGCGAGAAAAGGTTGATTTGAAATGGAAAACATTTTGTTGAATAAAACATGGAAAAGCAAAATTTTGCAATGAAATGTTGTTATCCAGATTATTGTTATCATTTTGTGCTTGATACTCCCTGAGGGTGAAGGGAATGATAGGAAAAAATCGTTTTCATTCAATGATGGAATGTCTTTGGAATGGGGTGAGAAAATATTTACTCTTTTTCATTTCTCTTTCGGCAAACAAACAACAAATCTTTGTCTTCATCTAAACTCGCAATTGTCTTCATTTTGAATCATTTCCAGATGCAAGAGCAAAACAAGACAGAAACAAGAAAAGTTCACAATTTCTCAGTAGATAAACTTTCAAGTTATCATTTTTTTATTTTTCAGTTTTTTCTTTGTTTTTCCCCCTTCCCTTCAATGAAACTCCATTTTTTGTTTCTTTCCTTCCCTCAAGTCAAATGGTAACAATAATGTTGAACAAGACAAAAAAAAACGAAATCAAAGGTACAAAACGAAGTGAAAAGAAGAGAAAAATTTTTGTCGATTTTTTCCTCCGCCTTCTTGTTCAGGTGAATGAATGTTGAAACTGAATGTTTCACATGGCCTTTTCCATGGAATGTAAACCAATTATTATTGATCTTCTTTACCTTTACCATGATAATCTCATTGGGTCAGGTTTTTTTTCTGGTAAAAATGATGGACATTTCAAATGGATAACCTTGATTATTGGGGAAAAAACTATTGGTAAATAGAGTTTACTTTGATTCTATTTATTTCAATTACAATTTTGATTCTTTTCCCTCTCATTTTTACTCTCTCTCTCTCTCTCTCTTGGTTGATCCTTGTGAATTGGTCAGTCTTTTCAATGGTCAACTGGTCAAGCAAACCTCTATGGACTTGCCAGTCAGTTAACTTGACCATCAAGAAACATGACAATTTTTGCGCACAAAATAAAAAAAAAAGATTAGTCAACATTTAATTAACCTAATTGTCTCAATCGCTTTATTTTTTCACTTAACTTCTCACCTGAGGTCAATTTCATGTGTTGTGTGAAAACAACTCAATGTTTTGCTTGCCACTTTTAACTTGGATTCATTAACTCCCAGCACTTAAGGATAAAAGCTATTTCAAGCTTTTCTTCCAATTGAATTTTCATTAACTTTTGTGACTATTTTCCTCATTTTGTCGAAATTTCTATCCAACTCTTTTCAGCAAATTAAATCTTGCCGCACATGCAAACTAAAGAGAGCGTGAAACCAGTTCCTGCAGTCAACAGTTAAATCGTTTCACTTTTTGCGTTTTTTCGCAATAATTTTCATTCAAGCAAAAGTATCAATGTCTGCTTCCTCGACTCTATGAATTGTGTAGCAATTTTTTAGATCAACACTAGCTCAGTGGTTGAAGAGTTAGCAAAGTTTGCATGTTTCTAATGGGATCGAGCCTGCTTTGAGGCATTGGTGAGGTCAATGAGTCAATAAGCATGGAATGCATGACATTTCAAAGTTATGGCAACGATTGAAAACCAAATGTTGTCAATAATGAACGTGCAGTTTTAAGCGTTTTTGCTAAAGATTGCTCTCATTGCGCTCCTGTCTTGTTCCTTGATGCCTTTGCTAAATGTTTTTTCTGCCATCATTTTCCCTGTCTGGAGTATAGACTCCACGACCAATACATATGAGGCCGATCGCGAGATTGTGACACGAAATGTCACATGTGTGGCCCGGTGCTCCAATTAAAGCGCATCCTTTTTCGTGTCGGACCTTATTAGAGTTTTTTGAAAAAATTGTGCCCACACCAACGGCAACAATAATTTTTCATCGTATCGTTAAAGTGACGAGGAACCCCACAATCTTGTTATTTGGATACGTCTTGCGAGAAGCCTTTAGGGATTGGCCCAGTATACCCTGTTATCTGGGAAGGTGGATTCAAGGTATTAAAGTACTGGACCTCATATCTGAAATTTATCTGCACTCGAGCTCGACCAGGCAGGTATCCTGAACCCACAATACACTTGAAGTCATAAATGACTACTGGTGCAGTCACAAAATGAGCCCACTCTTCTTCTGTGGGTTCTTTGTCCCATTCCTCAAGAGAGACTTCGGCTCCTTCTCCTTCAGGTTCTTCCTCATCGGCGTCTTCCATATCTCTTGACTCTTCTTCGACTGGAATCAAAATATTCTTATCATTTATAACTGGCTCCTTGGCTGTTCTCAAATCGTCAGCAGGTTCCCCAGCTAATATATTACCAAAGTTTACGTCTTCACGGAGAGCCAATGGTAAAGCCGATGGAGCAACCAGTCCTGTTGCAGTAACACTTCTCCTCGTTTGCTTGGTACGAGCCATCTGATAAAAGAAAAGCAAAAAAAAGAAATTAGAATTAAAATATCATTTCAACATGAAGGAGACGCAATTTGGGTCTAATTGGTTGAAAATTTTTGCCTAAACCTGCTGCAATATTCATTGATTGAAACAACAAATTTTTTTCACTGTTGATGAAAAAACAGTTCAAACAAGTGGAAGCTTGATAAATAACTTGATGCTTTCTCATCAATCTTCATTTTTTTTCTTTATCGTCATCATTTTCATCCTCATAAGCACCATTCAGCTCAACATTTTTTCCTTTCTTTTCCTATTCTCATTCTGCTCATTCCATTGCCAATAAGTAGTTTCGTCAGTTCAAATAAATTGAATAACCTGATATTACGATGCAAGATGCCAAACATTCCTTGTGAGATGGAAAGAAGGAGAGAAAAAAAAACAAAAAAAGTTCTCATCATAAACCTCTTTTGGGCCATTATTATCATCTCAAGTTGAACGAAGCTTAAATTTTGATCATCAGTCAGTCAGTCAATAAGTTGACATATTTTCATCTCCAAGAATCACTCAACTTATTGACCTTACACTTGCCATTAACTGGTCAAGAACAATGAGCCAATAAGGAGGAGAGAAAAAAAGTGTGATAAAAATAGAAAAGAAAAAAATTCCAAAAATTTTCGTCTTTCATTGAGATGTTGAATAATGAAGACTAGTTTATTGGAATAAAACTGCAAGCAACATTTACTTTGACCAAACTTGCTCGAGGCAGCAAATGAGTTGACCAATTGACCTGCAAGTTATACAAATGCAAGTTACGCGTTCAACTGTAAAGATGAAATAGCAAAACTTGAAACGAAAAAAACGCCAAATTATTTTGTATCGAATTTGTAATTTTGCTTTTCTCTGAAATGAAACATTTTCTCATTAATTAACCATTTATTCATATTAAATGTATCGAAATCTGGAGCTTAAATCAAAATGAAAAAGGTTGACTTAGAAAAGGTAATGATAATGTGTTAATAAATTATACTTTTCTTGTTTATCAAAATGAAATATTCATTGAGATGAAATGAAACATCAACTTTTATCTACTTTTATTGAAAAACTAAGCTTTTCAATTTAAACTTTTCTTCTCGTCACGTAGTGATGTGCATCACTCAATGAAACATTCATGATCAACTTTTAAAATTACATTACATTGTCTCACATAGCGTCTAAAATCAGATTATGTTAATAATAATTCAAGTTTTGCATATTATATCATTTAATTTCCAATTCAGCTAATCACTGAATTCAACTTGTTTCACAATACTTTTCAATTCTTAGATTAAAATTTAGCAAAGTTAAATTACGTTTGTATAGAAGTTGTAATTGCTCTCAGATAAACGGCTATTCAGCCTCATTGCTCCACTCTTTTTTCAATTTCATAGGTTTTTGATGCAATCTGTATTAATTTCAATTTTTCCGATAAATATCGAATTAGAAAACGGAAAATTATAAATGGCGAGTCAGAAAATTCTTAATCTTTAAGTTGAAAAGAAGAGTTTATCATTTTAGTGAATTGAACTGAAGTTGAATTAACATTCAAATAATTAACACGATCAGAAGATTATTCAGCCTCTCAAATCTTGAATGTTCAGGTTCTTTTAGGGGCATCGTGTAACTTCAACTATTGTTTTAGTTTAATTTGAGGGTAACAATCCCACTCACAGATTCACCAAAATCGCAAAATTTAACCGCAAAACTGGCCGATACTTTTAAGATGAATGAAGAGTTGAAGTGTGTCTGAGACAATGTTGATTGTGATCAGCTCTGCATCTCTAACTTTGATTATTGTGATTTGTTTTACTGAACTGTTTGTCCTTCTGGCAAACTAAACCCAATGTTATAATAAAGTTATCCCTCATATTTGAACTTTGGTCATCATTCACGGTAAACCCGCTTTTTTGTTACAATGAGTTGTAACACATTTGAGTAATAAGCATGGTAATAAGATAACTTTATGACTCTACCTTTCAATATATTTTCAAAAGAATTGTTTAATTGTGACAGTTAGACTAGACTCATAGACAACATTTAACCACCAAAATTACGGTGCAATTTTCAAAAATATGTTGTGGGAAAATAGACCAGTTTTGATTGAAAACTGTTCAATTATGGCCAAAGACGCCAAAATCTATTAGTAATTTTGTCTTTCATTAAAGCCCAATATTCTCAACTTCATACTAGAATTTTAAAGTATCGAAAAATGGCGAAATTTGGCCTCAAAGTTGTTGCTAAAGGTGTAATTTGCCTATTAAAACTCAACATAGATCGATTGAAAGGTTCGACTGATCAACTTCGAAAGTGAATTTCATAGACATTGAGAAAGAAAACCATTTTTCATGAACTTCAAGTGATTCAACTGACTCAAAAAAGTATTCTCTCTGAAATGGCACTGCGAAAAATTAAAATCGAACTGATTCTCAGTTTGACGCTTTTAAACATTGTTTTTCAATGTTTACCATTGAGCAACTTTAAGCGAACTGCAAAGCAACGAAAACTGGTACAATCTTTTGTGATATGACATTCGATGAAAATTTTTTGCAAACTATTATAGCTAAAAAAAGTAAAAAAAAAGCCCACAGTAAAATGTGCCACATTTCCGACTTTGAGTGGCACCTACATTGCTAAGTGGCCGTAATATGCAGGAGAAGGAAAGTAACGCCAAGCAAAACTTACTAATTTTTTGAGCAGGAGCAGCGACAAATTTTGAAAATATCTAGCTCCATCTTGGAGTGATAAGCCTCCCGATAGTTTCACTATTGACTTTGACAACTAGTAATTACAAACCTGAATTAAGTGCTCTCTCTAGTTTCTAATCTGAATTTGAAGTATTCAATCTTATTTGTGTTGTTGGTGAAGTGGACGTTAAATCTGAAATAGTAAGTCAAAGCCTTGGCTTCTCGATCTCGGTATACATTCGTTAAGTGCTTGTGCTTCTTTCACGAACTCGTAACCATAAAACAGACTTTTAAAGTTTAAAATTGAAGTTTAAGCGTCTGAATATCTCATTTTCCCTGCAAAGTTCATATCTTCTATTCTCTATATTATAATATTTCAGCATTCTTCAATAATTCATGTTTAATCTAGACATTTCAATTTCATTCAACAATCCAATCCTCACTTTATGAAGTCGAGTTTAGGTGCACTTGAAGGTGTAAGCTCCAGAGTGCATTTCAGGTTCAAATGTCTGAGAAAACAAAAATTTAATCAATTTGAGCCACCGGTGAAACAGCGCTTACAAAATTGAAAAATTTTACATAAAATGACTACAGACTAGGAAAAGATTAGATTAAAGGCTAGATTCCTCACAATTTTTTGCTGTTAGTGCTGATTGGACACGTTTGTTTGAACATTGGATAGACAATCGTGACATTGTAAGCATAAGTCCTATCTATTGTATCCTATGGTCTATCAAGCGCACTGGTTTTCCTCTTAGAGCGGAAACTTTTTGTTTAGATTTGAATGAGTCTTAGAGGGTCTATAATAAGACGTACCTTTTCTGTATCATGTCAATCGAAGCTGTTGAAACACAGTTAATATGGAGAGACCAAGTACTTATGTGATTACCTAATAGTTAACCCAAATTCAACTTAATCACGTCTCAAGTTAATCATTTATGATAATCAGCTCAACCTTTCTGGATCAAGCAACCAACTGACATAACCTAATTCAATCATGCCTTGAGTGAATTCATACTCATAATCCCAATGTCAAACTAATGCTGTCGATCAGTAGTGCACCGAACTAACAAGCAACAGCAAAACAGACCTTTACTGGTCAACAACCAAGTCTTTTCCAAAAGTCATCGAACCACAAGTCTCCACGAATCAAACAGTAACTCACAACTTAAGTGAATCCCAAACCTGGCTACCAAACCCAAAAAATGAAAATGTTCAACAAGTACTTTACCAAAGCAAGAATAAAAATCGCAACCAAATTTCCAATGAATTTCAAAGTTGAAAGCGAATTTCCATTTACCGATAAAATGAGATAAATTGCAGTAATTTCCGGACCTTTTATTATTCGATTGAACTAAATTGTTGAAAAGCAAAGTCTGCCAAATATTCGCAATAATGAAAACGTGTTTCCTCAAAGAAATAACCTGTTTAGTTATTGATGCCAATGTCAACATATAATAACATACAAGAGAAGCTGCATTTTTGTAGCAAACAAAAAAAAAATGAAAATATTACATTTTACAATTGTCTTGAGAATAGCATGTAATATTATCGTCAATTTATTATCATGTAGCATTTGAAGAATGATGAGCAGCAGCAGAAAAAAAAACTCAAGAAAATGTAAAAGTGAAAAGAAGAAAAAATTGGAAAAGAGAGGAAAAAAAGAAAATGATGGAGAATAATCTTGAGTATTCAGTTGAATCTAAATTGAACTGAATTGGGCATCATTAACATTACCTTGATATTAATATACCAAACGGTTATTTCTGGGTCACCAGGTTTCCTCTATTCAGTTACTAAATATATTTATTATACAACGATCAAGATAATAATAATGTACAGAAGAAGAAGAAAAAATATCCTTTAGTTTTGTTTTTCCTTCTTTTCCTAGTTATTATTTTTTTACCTTCCAAATGGGTCAAGCTTTAAGCAGATGAAACAAGTTTGAATATGAATCATGAATACTCATGTTCATGATGACACTCAGTTTTTGCTTTTCTTTTTCTCCTCTTTCATTGTTCTGGACTTTTTTTTGTCCTCACAAAGTGAAATGGGAAAATGCTTCAAATTGAACTTTTCTGGCGAAAAGAACAACAGTTTGAAAAAATGGGAAAAATTTGCAATAACAGTGAATATTCAGTTGACAGGATGATATTTCATGTTCAAATGAATAGTCTGTCTGTCCAATGGTCATTTCTTTTTTTTTGTGTTTCATTTTTTTTCCTTCTTCTTGTTATCTTCATTATTTACAATTTTTGCTTTAGAAAATGAAAAAAGGTTGAAAAAATGAAATTTATTGTTACTTTGCGATTCTCTTTTCAGGGCTCATCAATAATCATTAAACATGAAATTGTTCATTGTTAGTTCATTTTCATGTATCAAAAGTCAACTCGAGAGTTTTGTTTTTGTATCTTTCAAGCAACTGTTCAACTCTATTTGCTTAACCTGAAATATGGTAAATAGTGAATTCATTAATGAAACTATTTGCTTTTGCCTTTACTTCAGTTTCAACCCTTCTCATGTATTGAAATATTGAACCATTTTCTTCTTCTCTCACCCAACGAAATGTGATATTGAACCGATAATTGCATGTTGCTCACTTTGATCGATATTCAACTTGCCATGAAAAGTTTAATTGGTTAGAAGAGTCAAGATTCACTGAGGAACATTTTTGCTTCCCAAAATCAGTCATTTTTAATCAACAGTTGTCAAGTTTAGGCTTAAAGCGCAAAAATTTTCATCCCATTTCGCTAAAGCTTGGCAAAACTATTTCGATGAGTTGAGTTATCACTTGGTTATTTTTAGAATTCAAATTTTAAATTTAGCTCACGAAAAATCACAAGCATTAATTTTTAATCATTCCTAGATTACTAAAGCATTTCTAAACAGATTTATCATGTTCAGTATTCAACTGGCTTAGTTTCACAGTTCACACCAAAGTTTATCTTATCAAATGCAGTTCAGTCCCAGTATACTTGGAGTATTCAATCCCTGTGTGATAATATGCATTGTTATTAAAAGACCAGACTGAATGCCTAATAAAGCAAAAACTGAAGGTGACATCACCATGAAAGATGCTAAAGAGGCATCTGATTATCTTATAGTTTCTTCAGAAAATTTTTACACAAAAACGATCAAATCGATAAAAAAGGATATCGAAAATGAGTGAAAATAATATTAATAATAAAATGCAGTTACAGACATTGACAAAGTTCCAGCAATAAATAAAGTTATTCAACGTTAGAGGTGGAGAAATGTCCTAATGTCGAACGCTTCCAGGACAATTCTGATAATATCGACTTGAGTATTACTTGATTGAAAAATGAAAACTTTTTTGTCAAAAATAGATTAAATTCAGTGGAAAAATACAAATGAAAATGATTGAATAAAAAGTGAAAATCATTTTACTAAATCTCAGCAGACAGTTCGTCCACCGAATGTAGCTTTGACTTGCAACGACAAAAAACATGATTCGTCAAAGTTCGACTTTTGGACTTTTGGAATTGTACGATTTGAAACGCGCAAAATTTATTGGAAAATTTGGTTACTTTTCGAATTGAAAGTGCGTACATTTTCAGATTTGGAGTTACAATCGTCTAGCATTTACGAATCCATTTAGCTTTGTTTCTATCGGGACCCTTTTCCCTCTCAGCTTAACATAAATGATCATTGTACAATTTATCATTATCATGATGGCACAAAATTCTTGGCTCTGTTTCTCTTTTCTTTTGCTATCACTTAAAGATTGCTGAAGTTCCAATTGTCTTGATAATGTTCACTCGTCCATAATGTAATATTGCTGTTCCCTGAAGCATACAGAAATGCTTTACATCTTTCTTTTTGCTCTCTTCTCTTCTCTCACTTTACCATCCTTTTTCTTGCTTTTACTCATTTTAGCAAATTTTTCATCTTCTTCATTCCAACGATATATTTATAAATTTCAAACTCCCACTCTTGAGCTTTCCTTTTCTTCATCTAAATAATATGGAGAAGACGAAGGAAAAATAATTCAAAGAATTTGGTTTATCTCTTTTTTTCATTTTTCCTCATTTCATCATGAAACTTTTTCCCTTTCAATATTCAACAATTTGAGCTTCACCTATCACTATTCAATGCTGATTCAGTCAACAATATTCATCTTTTCACTCCATGAAATCACATTCTCATGATGTTTTCATTGAACGTGAAATCAAAAAGGCAAATTGATTTTCATGAGTAAAATGAATGCAAAAGTGGCGCAAAAAGAGCTGAATACAGATAAACATGGAAAAAGATAACATGAAACTTCTGAAAAACATGAAACATTTTGTTAACCAAGAAACTCCTTTTTCTCGTGTTTCAATGTGAATCGAACGGAAATTATTTGTTTCATTTTCAGGAAACCGAGTGATCGAAAAGAAATGAAAATGAACTTTCAAGTTTAGTCTTTCAGTAGACATGAAACCCTTATTGTATCAAAATTATCAAAAGATTTTTTCCTTTCTATTTTCGTTGTTGTTGAAAAATGTTGAGATGAAACTTACGTTTACTTAAGAAATCTCAAGATGAAAATCCCATTCTTCATCTCTCCATTCATGACTCAAGAATTGTATCAAGAAGTTTTTTTCTTTTCGTCATCATTTTTTGCTCTCTTCTTTTTCCCTCCCAGTGATATCATTCCCTGTCAGAACTGGTTAATCTGCTTCTTCACCAATTCTTTTGGACATTTTTTTTCTCCTACTTTTCCCATTCGTAACTTTCCTTCTTTTACTCATGATAATGACGATAATCAAAGGATGCATCAATTAGAAAATTCTGGGAATTTTTATATCGAAAAAAGAAAATTCGAAAAAAAAAAGTTTTCCTTCAAAGGCAAAAGTAAAAAGTATTTTTAACTCAAAAACTGATCGATCGGCTTTAAATGTGAGATTAGTTTGATAGGCGATTGTGAAGCTTCGAAATGGAATCATGATTAGTCTTGGAATTTCATTGGAATCCTCTTATTCATTAGGATTAGCTGATCAATTTGTGCACAATCAGGTGAAGCTTAAAGTAAAGAGTAAACTGTAATGAGACTTAAAAGGGAAACTTTCAAAGAGTAAAGTGAAGAGCAGCAAAAATGGATTTTCAAAGTTGAATTTTATAAATAAAAGTAGAAATGATATTTCATCTTCAAGTTCAGTTACTATTTACAGCAATGTTAATCCGATTAACGATATTTTTCGCTGCATTTCTGTTCCTCTCTGTATGATATAAATTGAATAGTAAAAGGTGTTATTAGGATATGATGAAGGAAAAGGTAAACAAGAGTTTGAATTTTGTTTAAATTGTTTGTTAACCAAAAAAGATGAAAATGAGAATTGAAATGTAACTGGGAGTGAAAAGTTATTTTATCCATTTTCTTCTATTCATCGTAAAGTTGAACAAAGGGAAACAAAAATACTCATTTAGTTTGTGCAAAGATATTGAATTTGAAAAGATTTTTTCTTCTTCTTTGAGTTGAAATGTTTCACCTCAAAAATGTTGAACCAATGATGAAAAAGGTGATAAAAATAAGAATAGAATGAGAAAAAAAATGTTGCTTTTGGAATTTTTCTCTTTTCTCCGCTTTTTTACCTTCTTTCGGTGACATTTTTGGGGAAACATTTTCCTGTTGAATTTAAACATATTCAATAGTCAACAAAATATTTGAATGTTTATCAATCTTTGACAGACTTTCTCTTCCAGTCAATGAATAATGATTTTATAATAATCTGAATGGGAAAGGTTAAATGAATGAATCATGGAATCATGTTCAATTTTAGTTTGAATCAGTTGCTGGGGGAAAAAAGATTCATTTACATTTGCTATTCAAGGGTTGAAGGTTTGAAATTAGATGATGTTCAAAGGGTTCATTTGGATGACCAAAAATTTTCATGCCTTTACGAGTTTACATTCAATTTCGTTATCCTTTCCTGACATTTGGTTTTTGCAAGTTTAATGTTTTATGCTTGTTGGCTTCAAGTTTGTGAACTTTGACTGAAAGATAATTCATATTTTCACTTCATCTTTTGTCAGATTGAAACGATTGGTGATGCTTACTGTGTAGCTGCTGGACTTCATCGACCAAGCGACATTCACGCTCAGCAAGCTGCTTGGATGGCACTTAAAATGATCAATGCAGTTAACACTGTTCTATCACCAACTGGATCACCACTTCAGGTAGGATCAACGTTTACTGTAAATCGAAAATCGTCAGTTTTACACTTTTCGCTATTCAAATTACTATTTTTCCATCCAAATTGAATTTCTCCTTTCAATCTTTTTTTACCGGAATCGTGACAGATGAGAATCGGTCTGCACACAGGATCAGTCTTGGCTGGTATAGTCGGAATCAAAATGCCTCGATACTGTCTATTTGGAAATAATGTTTCCCTCGCAAACAAATTTGAATCTCAAAGTGAACCGATGAGAGTCAATATAAGTCCAACTACTTACAGGTTTGTAAAATTGTCGCAAAAAAAGATTTTCTTATTTTCTTCGAAAATTGTTTGATTTTCTGGAAAAAGAAAAAAGATTTTCCTTTTTGTGGAAATCAATTTTTGAGAAATTTTTGGAAAATGCAGTGATATGAATTACCTTTTCGTTGCCGTTTACAGACTTTTAAGCAGCCGTCCTGGATTCAAGTTTACTGAGCGTTCTCGCGACTGTCTTCCACCTGGATTTCCTCCTGAAATACCTGGCAATGGTTATTTTGTGGACGACTATAAGCATTCAGGTGTCGATGCAAAAGAACCGTTAGCGAAGCACATTGGCCAAGCTTTGATCGATAATCAGTTGACTTTTGAAAACATTCAACTGCAAACTCAAGAGGTCATTAATAAGATTGCAGAGACGAAGGGAGTTGCCGTTGAAAATATAATGGCCATTCGAGTTGAAGATACAGTTATGGAATGCAACAAAACTTTGAAAGCAACTTCATCATGCTCATCATCAACATCTTGTGGGACCAATAAAGCCAATAATAACGACAACAAGGTCAACAGTGATTCAAAGGAAAACAATAAAAGTGACAATAAACTGGACAAGGAAACTATCGAATCAAATTTTGATGAAATGAAAAGTTCTATGTCGAGAGGGAAAACATCGCGAACTGGTTGTCCAATGTTTTTCAAGTGATGAAAAGTAAAGAGTGAAAAGTGCGCAATAAAAAGTGGAATAAATATAAAACTTTTTTTTTCTATCCTCGACCCATTAACCAATAAAGAATCCAAAAGTTATATTAATATATATAAATAAATGTACAAAAGTTAGCGATATTATTGATTATCGAGAAGCAAAATAAACATCAAATTGCACATTAAATTGAATAGATTTAGGATTTTATGGATTACTTCAACTTTTTTTTTGTTTAAAACCGTTTTCTCGATCAGATGGTGAAAGATTGCTTCGATTGATTTACATTGAGAGTTATGCCAATGAATCCATGTAACTCGTCTATTCATGCGTATTTACGTTCAATGTTACAACTGTTGCACTCGAAATGAACACGAACTGTTTAATGTAATCACAAATGTTGGTATTGAGAGGCAAATAAAGATCAAAGTATTAATTAAATTATTCATTTTGTTGATCGTTTTTTATTCATCGCTTACAAATTGATTTTACAAAGGTTCACCGTTTATTGCATCAAATATCCAAGGCAGTCGTTTGGATACATATTTTTAGAAAAGAAAAAACTTTAATCTAAAAAAAAGGGGAAAAAAGTTGTTGCACAGAATTTTTGGTGTTTTGTGAATGAGAAATGCGATGATGAAGATGGATTATGCATGATAATTGAGAAAAACATCGTTTTCGTAATTCGTGCATTTGGTTTGGTTCAACAGTAAAATATTTATCACATTTGCTGACTTTTTACGTTCGCATGGGTTGTCCATTGTAACTCAATTCACTCTTCAACTTTTGGCTCTTTAACGGGTTTCCGTGAAAGAAAGTAAACCATCATTGGTTCGGCTTTACCCTTCATGGTGACAGGACCGCGAAGTTGAAAGTCAAACGTTTCGTCCTTGTTGTCTTCTTGTTGAAGCAGACGGTAGGCTGTTTCTGAGACGTTTATTTTACCTGGAGCTCCGGTTGTTTCAGTTCTACTTGTCAGGTTGACAGTGTTACCGAAGAGACAGTAACGAGGCATTCGACGTCCAATGACTCCGGTAACTACTTCACCGGAATGAATCCCAATCGTAACTTGCTGTAGGTGAGAAGAAAAGCGAAGAAAATCTTTAAAAGTAGAGAAAATTTTCGAGTTTTTGGTTTACTTACAACTTCGTCCACGTCTTCAGTTTTAACCGTCTTGGAAAGGTCCATTATATCTAAAGCCAACTTGGCAATGCAGCGAGCGTGAGAAGGACAAGGTTGAGGTAAGCCACTAACAGCCATGTATTTATCACCAACAGTTTCAACCTTTTAAAGAAAGGAAACAACATTGAAATGAAAAAGCAAAGTTGAAAAGTCCGCCTTTCATTGGCTTACTTTGTAAACGTTTGGATTCTTTTTTGGGTCCGTGAGGACATCGAAAGTTGTGTATATACAGTTTAAAAGCTTAACAATTTTCATGGCTCCTTTGGCATCCGAGTTTTTGGCACAAAATGTACTGAAACCGACGATTCCACTGAACAAAATGGTCACTGATTCATACTTTTTAGCTGGCACTGGGCGACCATGGCGAAGTTCATTGGCTACGGATGGAGGTAGAACGGAATAGAGAAGGCAATCTGTCTTCTTTTTTTCTTCTTCCAGTTCACGGTAAGTTTGCTGTAGTTTGTCGGTTAAAATTTCCAGATTTTTGGTCAATTCGTATTCAGCTTCAAATTGTTGGGAAAGTAAAACAAGGTCACGGGTTGCATCATGAAGTGGTATATCGTCAAGGTATAGACCTTGATTATTGAGATCTTCCAGGTTAACAACAGAAGGTGAACAAAGAAATAAAACTAAATCGTTTTCAGGAATATGAATCATTTGCCCCTTTAATCGTAACCTAGTCAGAAAGAATGGAAAACGAAAAGAAACTTTGCTTTAAACAAAGATCGAAGTGAAATGGCAAACTAAACTATTTAGACTAAAATGCATGGAAATCGTGCAAAATTGTTTCCATTAAATTGACATTCAACCTCTTTCAACCTTAAGGTTTTAGCAAAGCTGGGTGACAAGATTAAGGTAAACTTACTTGACATTTGTTGCTTTATGAGGACAATCGAGTGGTCGAGTTGAGATCATGTCAGTAATTGTTCGAAGTACAAAAACAGTGTTGATGTGAGATAAGATGTTTTTGAAAGCAAACTCCATATGAGGTCTGACCATTTCAAGAACAGTATTTACTCGACAACTGGTCAGTTGAAGAGCAGGTAAAACACGAGAAATTGATGTCCCCGCCTAACAAGAAGTAAACAAGTGGAAACTTTAATAACTTTTACAACTTTCAATACAAAACGTTTCATCAATGAACATCGGCCATGATAAACCAATAAACGCTAATCAAGTTTCGTAGCTCTTTGCATAGCATCAAGCTACAGGACGTTGCAAATGATCTTTAGGATAACCATTACTTTCAACTTTGCAAAAATCGAACTTTAAGTTGAAATAATTTTATGGGCAACATGAACTTACCTGTTTAACTTGTAAATTACGATCAAAGATGAGGTGAAATGGAAATGCTTTGCAAAAGGTTATCGGACTGATTCGGTTATCCAAGTTTAAATACTCAAATTCCTCGACCAACGGTTCAGCAATTCTTTGGCCATTTGAACATTTCTCTTTAATACTAAACTGGACATGGTCAATGCCATCGTCTTTGGTGGCAATTATTTCAACCTCAACCTCGGTCCCATGCAACTTGCTGGCCACTGCCTTAACAATCCCAATGACAATATACTCCAAGCCAGCTCGTTCCGAGTAATAGTGAAGTATCAATGCACCATCTTCAAGACGCTCAGTACAACGGAAACTTGGTGCTCTCATACCTGACAAGATGGGAACAATCGAGTGAAATATAAAAATTTTATTGAACAAAAAGACGCAAATATAATTAAAAAAGGATCAAAGCTGCTGTTGAAATTTGCATTTTAAAAGGCAAATCGAAATGAAAGTTGATCACAAAATTTGTGTTATAATTAATAGTAATGAGTATTATAATGTTAATAGTTGCAAATGGCTGATCAAAATTTATTTAAACAATTAAAAATTCTCTAATGAATAGAAAATTTTTTAATAAATTTGCCTAATTAATTGCTCATTATTGTAAAATCGTCGAAACTTTTTTCCTTCAGGATTAAGTCTTTTGGGTTTGAAGGTAAACAGAAGCCAAAAGATGATCACAAGCAGCGTCATTAGTGAAAAGATTAACTTTTTTTTGCATTTACCTGGATAAATGGTTGCCAAATGATCATGAAGAGCATCGAGATTCTGTAAAAAGTCTCTTGGCGTTGCTCCCAAAACTTGTAAAATTTTATCGTAACCAGATTCTTGGCAAAAGTCGAAAAACATGCGACCAAAAAGTTCCAGAATTTCATTTGCAGGAATTTCTAAATTACAAAACGAACAAGAGAAAAATTATTGATTTCCCTGAAACAAATGAACCTCTGAATAAATAAGTTTTTTTTTGAGGCAACAACTCAAGGTTCATCTGATTCTCTACTTGGACAGGTCGATTGGAGAGTTTTAGAAGAGTTGAGAATCGCTCTGAGACAATGTTTATTCGTCAATGACTATTGCAGGAAACTTTGGATTGAAGAAGAAAATCCGAAAATGGAGTTCAACAGATGACTCAAAGTATCATCAATAGTCTGAATGTTCAAAATATTAATCAATGAGTTTAGTTTTGTGTTCATTTCTATTGATTCTTGATTTTGATCTGCAATCGAATTTCGGAAAATTGGTAAAAATTTTCAATCGCAACCAAATAATTGATTAGAAACTGAACAAGATGGCGGAATGAAAAATGTTGGAAAAGCCATGAACAGTTGAACATAATTAATGGATGATATTAAAAATGGAATTTGAAAAAAAGGTGAAATTCACAAGATAATCTAATTTGGTTTACCGTTCTCTGCCTTTTCCCGGAAAATTTAGTAAAACAACAATTGTAATTTAATGATTAAAGCATGAAGAATATTTTGTTTTTCTCATCAAACTAATGGATTCTCATATTTTCTTGTTTATCCTGTGAGAGATTATCATGAAAATGAAGAGACTCCTTTGTTAATGTAATAATATTTTTCCAGGCAAGAAGATGAAACTTGTAATGATAAAGACAAGGAACGTGAAAGATATTGAAACTTCATGGTAACATCAGCATCTTAATTTGAAGATAAAATCATTCATCAAACTTTGTTATTGAAATTTTCCTCTTTTTCTTCCGTCAATTTCCAGGTTGAAAGGAAACCCAAATTTTTAGCTCAACATAATCATTATTACTGGGTGGATCAAGCTCATTGAAACCATTGTCATTGACTTTGGACATTTTCATTGATGGATGTTGGTCAATGTTGAGAATTGCTTTTCTTGATTGATGCTGGCCAAAGTAAAATGTTTGAAATTTATTGATATTTGTTTCTTAATTGATTGCAGTTGGCAAGAGTTAAATGTATTATTGATGAGGTGAATCAAGGTAAGTGTAAATGTCAAGGAATGTTGAGGGAAAAAAGGAAAGGAACACGATCAAGATTCTGATAAAGCTAAACAATAAGGTGACAAGTTATTAATTATAAAAATGATTTATAGTGAGAAAAATGTTGAACAAGAAATTTCTTTTTCTTCCTTTTCTTTTTTTTTGTTTTCCTGGTAACAAGATGCGCCTGATAAGTAGAGTTAATAAGGTTGGATAAAGGTTTTCTGTGTGCTTGGGTCAATCTGTGCTAAAGGAGGAGAAGGAAAAGATTTGGAAGAAATGAAGAGACGAATTGAGGATTTAAAATGTTGTTCTGGAAAAAGGGATTTTCAGCAGACAACATATAATCTGACAGAATTGAAATATCATTGAAGCTGCAAGTTGGACTAATCCAAAGGAAAAGATTGGAAAGGTTAGACTCTGGAAGAGACTAGATTAAGGTGATTTATTGACCATAAAAGTGAACAGCCAAATGGGTTACATTAAATTGATTAGTTTGTTTACCGAGAAATGATAATGTTCATGAAAATTGATCAACAATTGAGCTTCATCTTTTAATGAAAGTCAACAGATTTGCAAATTTGCGAGTCAATGGGTTTACCATTGAAATTGAGTTTCATTAATAATCTTGTCAACAAGGTCTCAGTGTGTTGGAAAGAGTTGAGGGCAGGATGGCATGGGAGGAATTGGATGAATTATTGGTGGGGAAGAAAAGTTGAGCAATGAAAGTAGAAGGAGGAAAACATGTAAACTTACTCAGAACCTTTTCAGCAGCTCCAATCAGATTGTAAGTGTTTTCATCATCATAAATCAATCGAACCAAAAATGAACCTTCCATTTCAATTTCTGCTTCCTTCCTGTGTTAACATTAAATTGTATTCAGTTGTTTTCAGTTTAAATTAAAGTTTCTTTTTTTCTTCTCCCTTTTTTCGTTCTTCTTTTTGTACTTTTAGCTTTAAAAATTGACTTACTTTATCTTTTCCCAAACTTCATTTCCAAAATTTCGAATCACAAGAAGTTCTAAAGCATGATTAACAAATCCATACTGGTAAAGATGAGGGTAAACAAATGAAGGAAAAGAATTGTCTGATTAGCATAAAATTAATGAATAAAATTGATGAAAGTTCCAAGTGAATCGCGTCTGCAGATTGATAAGTATTTGCTCATCTTGATCTCTGTTTGTACACTTTCCACCAATTCAGTATTTAATCGGAAATTTTCATGCAAATTTGGAAACAATAAACTGAAAGAAAAGAGAAAAATCCAAATCCCTTTCTATCTTGTACCATATTCCTCAAGATTAATACAAAACTGAGAATCGCTAGACTAATGTTGTTTTCCTCAGGTACAAGCTCATCCAGCCAATTGCTTCAGAACAAGTTTATCAAGTAAGTGAACAAAATTTTCGTCCTTTTAATAGTTCGTGCTATTATCGACAGATCGATTGATAGTTGTCAAGTCACATAAGAATTAGATTTATATTTACCATTTTGATGTTTCCTTGACTCTGTCTTATTGTATCAACAGCTCAATGGCTATTTATTGTGATGAAATGGATAGCAGTAAGTTAGGATTGAAGAGTAAAAAATTATGCATAAGAGTTTCATCAGGCCGAACTCATTGGAACCAAAGAGTGGAAGTTAAAGACGAAAGATGATATCTATTAATGGTAAGAAAAAGCACAAAATGGTCAGTAAAGTATCGATTGAACTTCGTTGGAAGTTCGATGAGAAGCCATGAAAATAACTTTTTGAATTTGCACTCCCAATGATATTCTGATGGAAATTTTCACTAACAGAATTTTGAACTATTTAAATGGTGTGAAATTTTTTGAATATTAATAATGTTTAAAGTTGAAAATTTAGTCAAACTTGATATTCAATTTTCAACTTTCATTTTCCGATGGTTGACCTGAAATTGATTGGAATGGTTGAGATGAGGAAACGAGGTTCTTTTATTGTTCTCATTGGGTCATCTTTTCCATGATAATTATCATTATCCTCATTGTTATTGTTATCATTATTCCCTGTCTGTTTTATTATCGGAGGAAAGTTGAAGTTACCAACGAAATGTTGCCTTCAGTAAATAACTATTCACCATTAGCCATGTTAGAGGTTAATGGAGTTAACATCTTGGTTTTCAGTTGATTCACAATCTTTCACTTTAACCATGAAACAGTGAACAATATCTGTGTTTGTATTTAATGGTAATCACATTGAGTGAACAATGCAATCAACGATCCATTTGAAGATGGACAACAGTCCCAATAAGACAATGACAATTGGATTCAATTTATTTCAAAAGAAATATTCTTTTCTAATATTCGCCTTAATTTGGCTCATTATTATCGGATTGTCCAACCAATTAACTCACAATTCATCACAATCCATGTTTCCATTTATTAAATTAAATACTTTACTCTTTAACTTTTGGTGGATCACGAAAGTATCGTCTTCTGTTTCATATTGATTGGATTGTGTGTTCACTTGGTGGGAAAAGTGCGACCTCAAGGTTTACTCTTGATTGTCTTGAGACACTTTTGTTTGTCTTGTTGGCTGATATTGTGAGTGAACATGATTAACTGTCCTGAGGTGAACCGCATTTGTTAGGGAAACCTGAATCTTTATAAGGATAAAGTTTAATCCTTAATCAATGGCAAACCCTTTTTGACCGTCTTGACTTGTTCAACTCGAGGGAATTGCATTCATCTTTATTTTATTGTCACAATTGTATTCACATTTGTGAATGATTACTTTGATTCCACATTCATTCATGTTTGTCTTACCTTTCAATACCGCAGCGGTTTATCCATCTGACATTTATCTCCATATTGAGTAAAGAATGAAATTCAGTTAACAAAAATCGGCCAATATTCTTAATTCCCTTTAAAGGTTCAGTTTGACTGGATCGAGTCAATTTATGTTTTACTCAGTGTGACAAGAGTTGACCACAAATTGACAGTTAACTCGAAATTCAAATAAACTGTAATAATTCGTGTTTAGTAATAACGCAAACTAGATATTCATTGAGAAATAGAATTGTTGTAAAAATAGAAATTCTGTTTCCTATTGCCTGCAATCATTCCCCTGGAGGAATTGCCATCAACATAAAGTGTATTCACTTGGTTTGTGTGTTCACTAATTAGCATTGTACTTGTCACAATAGCATTTATTCAGATTGACAGGCAAACTTCTGCTCAAGGCGAGTCTTCATTGCTTCCATCAAATGAATAAATTGTTCAGATTAGTTATGCAATGTAATAATAGGAATCGATTGTTATCAAAAGAAACTGATCACAAGAAGAAATATATGAATCATTAGAGTCTAATATGTTTCAATGAATGTCGATAGTAAAGAGTAAAAGCAATTGCAAACATTGAATAATCTCATGAGAGGAAAAGTAATTAATTTTATTGTTCGAGGTTTAGTTGAATTGTTAGTCAAAAATGCAGTAATTGGTATATCAGTTGAATGGAGAATGGAGTATTAAAGAGAAATGAATAATCTGTTTCATGAGAGAATTAATATTTTTATGGAAATTATCACATCAAGTGATTAACAATGTTGAGCCTTCGATAAACAGATAATAACTTTTAAACATTTATAACGATAGTCTTCGACTAAAGTTGTCTTGGAAGCAATTAATCATTTGATTCATCATTCATGATAATCACAAGTCGTTAGCAAGACTCAGTTATTATTTGAGGGAAGAAGATATTCAATTTAAAGGAAACAAAACAGTTCTAACTCTCAGTGGACAGAATTAATTACACTCCATAGTTTCCTGGTCAGATTCTCGAGATTCAGTGTAAACTAATCATGATTCAGATGAACGGATAATTGTAATTGAAATTATATTCCAACAAGTTTTAGTTGATTTTAAATGAAGATGAAAGTCAATCGAATCCTAACCAATATGTAAATAAGGAATCGTTTGTACTTTAACGAGTTACATTCAAATGTGAGGTTAAGTGGTGAGTTGACTGTTCGTTGACCAACTTCAGTCGACTGTTTAGGTTGACTTGAGATGAGATGTTGGCTTGTATTGAGTGTTGTGTGAAAACGAACTCAGTTTGGAATCGATTCTGTTTTCAATTGAAACTTTGTCCTTCATGATTAAATGAAATGAAATTGTTGCTTCCATTTGATATCCAAATGTGCTTAAACCAATTGTTTCCAAGAAGAAATTAATTTGATTTCGTTTTTTCCTTCTTACCAATTTCATTGGAATGAACAAATCTGACAGTTGAAAGCATAATAACCTTAGCTTGCAAAAACTCGAACATTGAATATAACAAGATTTTAACATTTACTGAACAAGAATGAGAATAAATGTAGAGAAGAGAAGAGAAATTCTGTAACAATGAATCGGAAGATGAACAGAATGATAATGATGATAATGAGGATGAAGACAATTCGTTCCAAGGCTCAGTATTGCGAGTGCAATTGTGAGCGAATCAGTGAAACAAGAAATGAAATTACAACCTTCAATCCAGTAATTATCAAATTCATTTTCATTTCTTCTTTTCTCTCATCATTTGCACTCAATTCTGTTAACTCCAACAATTAACTTTAAATAAGTTTTAAATAATTAAAATAATGAACTCGAATTATGTTTTGGATCAATTTTTGCTCTAAAAAATGAATTATCATTTCACTTTTTATAATAATGGCAATCATTGACTCAACAGTTTTGGAGTAAATTGAAAAGAATGAAAAAAGGAGCGAAATGAGCTTTTTATCTCATCTAATGAAACTCTGAATGAAAATTCAATGAGTCGGCATAATTGACCATCATCATGATAAGTATAAGTTTTCAGTCTAAATTGTCTAACCAGATAATGTAAGCATTCATATGGTTAAATGAACAATCAGATAATGAGAGCATCAACTGGGAATGCTTTTGTCATTCCCTTCAGATTCAAATATTATTACATTGATTCATGTTGAAGGGGTGATTCAGTTAATCAAGACCTTTGCCCATTTGAAAGCAGAATAAGTTCAACTTTAATCAATCTGTTTACAAACGATTGAAATGAATAAACATTCAAAAATGATACATTTGATTAATTGAATGCCGAGAAGAAGAAAGAATGAAAAGATTAAGAAAAATTGAAATGTAATTTGGAATAAAGTTTCACTTTGATTCGATGTTTATTCACAGAAGCGAACTCTTATTCCTGGAAATGAACGAAGTAAAAGTTGAATTCACTTTAAACTGTTTTGACGTCCAAATCAAAGCTTATTAATCTGAAATGGTTGAAAATTGATACAAAACTATATTCAGTTATTTTGTGTGGTGAATTCAATCAATAGATTGAAACATGTTTGAATAGAAAGAGATGAATGCTGACAGTTTCAATTGGATATAATGGTATAACTGATCTGCTTGAAAAGATACCTTTCTTTATTCATAAAGATTATCATGAATTTATTTTGAATTTCATTCTCAGTGTGAATAATCAAAGTAATCATCTGTTGATGAATCAATCATTTTAAATCAAAATCAATTCAAGCAAAAACATTCTCAATATTATTTACACCGAGCTTAATCGTCGATGTAAGTGAATCCCTGAAACGCTGATTGCTGCTAAATGGATTTCGAAATAACGATTAGTCGAAACATCAATAAGCGTTAAGCTGATATCGTGAACCTCACAGAAGCGAAACAACAAAGAAAACTTAAAATTCTCAGAATACTCAGAAAAAAAGATTTGGATTTTGAGTTGTTACAAGAAAGGATTTTCATGTTTAAATGCTATTTTATTTTGTCATTGAACTAATGTTGTGTCAATCGTGATCAGACTGAGTAACAATTGATTACTGAACATGAAAAGTTGAAAAGTAAAAGACGAAGAGAAACGAACCTTGAGTCGAGACAAAAAATAAACAATTTAAACGATTAAATGTAGAGTAATTTTGACTGGTAATTATTGATGGACGCGAAACGCAATATCCAAAGGAAACTGAGTGAAATCAGTTTACATGAAAACCATCATCATAATCATGATATAAACATGCAAACCTTTATTCTTCTTCTTTCACTTTCTTTTTCTTAATCGTATTTCATCTAAGACTTCGATTTTCATTGAATCAAATTCAATTTCGATCCCAATGTTTTCCGATTGATTATTTGAACAGCGAAGCTGTAATGAGCACTGAAAGTGCTAGAGTCATTAATCAGCTTGTTGAACATAGCAAAATGTTACAGATATTTCATTGTGTAGAAGCGTCTTCGTCCTTTTTTCCTCTTTTTTGTGTGTTCGCCTTCAACTTGTTTATTCAATGTCTGAGTAAATATTAGAATGAAATATTATGATAAAATTGTTATCAACTGATTTGTTCAAACTTCATGTTCACATAAATTTAACAACAAATGAATATTAATATTTACTCACTTTGACCAGTTTCATCAATTTTAATAAGTTGACCACTAAAATTGGATGAAAAGGTGAATGAAAGTGGAAAATATTTCATTTCAAATATCAGTTCTATTTTCATCTTTTTTTATTCTTTTCGTGCTTTTTATTGTCTTTTTTGTTTGACATTTTATTTTCAATATTTCATTGTAAAATGAAACGCAGAAGTGAATTGGAAATGTTGACTTTTAATATCGAGTTTCATCTTGAGAGCGATTCTCGAGTTGAGCTTGATCGAGGTTAATCAATGAATTAGACGATTGCACTTGTTTAATGAGTTTCCATGTAAATCCCAATGGAAAGTCGTTCGTTCATTTCAATTTCAATTTACTCTTTATTTACTTTTATTTGCTGCTTTACCTGCTTTAAATTGAAATGTTTATCATTGTTGAACCATTTAAGGTGAAGGAAGGAGAAAAGTGTTTAGGAATTCATCTTGCAATCAATTCCCTTTGTAAAGGATGGATTACTTTGAGGTATTATAAATGGTGAAAATATTATTTATCATCGAGATGGAACATGAAGGGAGCAAAAAGTTTAATGATATTTTGAGTTGTTCTTATTCTTCTTCTTCTTCTTCTGCACTGAATGATCATGAAAATTGCTAAATTATAAACTTGAGAATTGCACTTTTCATTCTTCTTTTTCTGGTTGGAAAAACAACGAAAAAGAAATGAAATGATTGATGAAAGTGTGGAATGATAAATAGATGAGAATGGAGATGAAAATTGTTTCCCATTGAAATGAAACAATTGATTTACTCGAAGGAACAGCGAACAAAATTGTGTTGAAGAATCGGTCAGAATTTCGTTTAAGAAATGGTTCAATTGAGAATCAATTTTGGTTCCAATAAAGAAATGTCGGGAAAGATTAAAGGCTGTTTGGACCCTGAACGTGTAAATTGCCTGACAAGCAATGAACTGAGATTATTACGTTTGTTGGTTTAGCAAAATATGAACAATTGGAGTTGAAACAAGTCTTGCAAGTAACAAGTCGAATCAGGCCGAATGACATTAATCTTTAAACCTAACAGAGTGACTCTCTTCCCATCAAATTTGGCTTCCAATAAGCTTTTTCTTTGCAAATAATTTCTTTCAATTCTTCTTCCTTCTCTCATCGGATTGACCTGCAAAATGGACTTTTGTTTCTTCTTCATCCTCTCATCTTTTCACCTGCATCTTCTTTGATTCCATTTTTATTGCTCCTTAAAGAGCCATTAAAATTATCTGAACAAGAATGAAACTGAATGTGAAAAATTGCAGGATTACGTTAACTTGTTGTAACTGTAATCGCCATTACCAGCTATTATCAACTTTCCTTCAATCCTTTTCAAGTATATTTCACTTTCTTATCCTCAAGTGCCTTAGGAATCGCAAGTGTGTATTAATGAAATAATGAGTCGAAATGAAAAAAAAGCTCATTGATCGAACCAAAGGTGTGAATTGAAAGGAAAAAAGTGTTATCATTGGCTCAAGTGGAACCATTTGCTGATTAATAATAACTTTGGGATTATTCAGTGGAAAAGAGTCGACTTTTGAAACTTTAAACTCGTAATTAATCTCGCGTTAATAAACAGATTAACCAATAAAAGGATAAAATATTTTGAGTAAAAACATTTTCCTCTCAACTCGTTCATTGATATTGAATAACAAGCACTTGTAATAATGTTTATCGATATTTCATTTGGTTCATTGCTATTTGCTCTTCACATTAAATATCATTTTGACTTATCAGGTTCATTTGATATTCATGGACGTGGTAAATATAACAATTGTTGTTCCTTTCATTCCCTTGCAATTCTTCGATAACTTTACCTTCAAGTGCTCATTGTCTCATAATTATGGCGATCAGCGTAAAATGACATTTGATTGAAAAGTTCAATTTGAAGATTAAAATTATTCTGAAAGAGATTTCATTCTATTGTTCTAAATATTATCTGTTAGACCGAAAAATATTGATTCACCAGAATGCTGTCCAAATCTTTTCCAATGAACTCTCTAATGATTGTCAAAGCATTTCATTTTTGCAAAGAATAATAACTTTTTCAGGATTCGAGGGGAAAAATTTTCCAAACCTTTTAACCTTTTATAGTAATTAAAAGTGAAAATAAATTAAAATGAATAAATTTGAACGACTTGAATTGCCTATGAATTTATAAAAAGTAAAGGTTCAACAAAAAATTGTCTTTACTCAGTTATTATCTTTTGCTGAACAATTGTTTACCTTCTGTTATTCAAGTGATTTATTGAAATAATGAAACTCGAAACATGATAATTACATTGTTCGGCTTTTCAGTTGAACTACATTTTGCTCAGTAAATTGAATATTTAATAATGATAATTGCTGAGTTGATGAAAAACAAAGAGAGGAAAGGAAAGGGGAAAGTGAATAACAAAAGGTGAACAAAATTTTCACTCTTTTCTGGTTCACTCTCAATCTCATAGTTTTACCCTCAATTTACATTTCAACGGATCATCAATATATTTGGATGAACCGAGTTGGTCTCTTTAAGAGTTTAATCAATTTTTATCATTGAAATGAGCAATTGGAAGATTGGAATAACATTTAATTGAATTGGAATGAATAACGAGAAAAAAGGGAAATTAATTGACATTTGAATCAACAAAAGTCGCACTTTTTCATCTCATCTTTACCTTTGCCTTCACTTTAAACTTTGTTTTCTTGTCAACCTTTTACTTTGTTTAATTATTAATGTTACAACTTGATTTAATTGATAATTTGTTAACTTTAATCAGGTTTGCGCGTTAATCAACAAGACAAATGGTTGTTTTGTAAAGTTAACTGTTGTTGGTTAAGATTGATTAAAAGTAAATTAACTGGGAAATTGAATTAAGAGGTTAAAAGTTAATTGTGATTCAATGTAACTCTTTAAAGGAAAAGGTTTGCTGCATCAATGTCGACCCAATGATCAACTTTGATAAATCAATAATTAAAGAAGAAATTGATTTTTGGAAACATTCAGTGACCTTCCAGTGATTAATTGATTGGCAATTGATTCCAGTTGGAAAGGTAGTTGAGTAACTATAATTAATGTTCACTTGATGATCGGTTCAGTTGATTATTGATCAACAAATAATTTCATTCAAAGTCCATCTTTACTTTGACAGATTCAAAGGTTTCCCTGGTTGTATAATATTCAAACTGAAAGCTTGTTCAACTTAAGGTTGCTCAAAGTTCAATATCTGGTTATGGTTTGGATTATTGTTGAGACGAGAAACTGGAATTATAGCTTTAAATGATTTTCTCGCTTTTCTTCGTTTCATTTTATTCTGAATAACATTCGGAATGGACATTAATCGTTAACATTTACACGAGTCTAGGATTTAATTTAAGCCTTTAATCGCAATAAACTTTCATTAAATGAATATGAATAATGATTCGATAAATGAGATGAAAATCTTATTTTCAATCAATTAAAGTTATTTATAAATTGTTCATTTTTTGAGACCATTATTATAGTCATTAACTTGTTTTGTGTTTCATTTGATTAACATGAATTGTGTGCAAAATGAAAAGAAATGAAAGATTTTTCTCATTGTTCACCAAATATATTCATGATAAAATAACTTCTAATATCAACTGATATTCATTTTATACAAAAAATCAACTTTTCTCTTCACACATTTCTGTTGCTTTTTCATAACCAACTTTCACTTATCTACTTTTGTTGTTTGACTATCATTATCATGAATATAAATACATGATACAATAACTGAAGGTAAAATGAGTTTCCATGTTGTCGTCAAATGAAACCGATTTGTCAACATGCGGCTCATTGTGTTCACTTTACAATTGTTGATCTTCAATTTGGAAGCAAACAATTGGAAGAAATGAAACGAAAAAATTGATTAAACTGAATTGCCTTGACTCATGTTTTTGATAACTGTTGAGACACAATTTGTTGTCGATGGAACCTTAATTTTGATCTTTTTCCTCTTCGATTTCATGTAACATTTTGTTTGGTCAAAGTCACCTTTCAATTAATAAGATGTTTCTTTCAATTTTTCATTTAATATTTTTGTCAGTCTGGTTTAACCATTAATAATAATGAGCTTTGTAAATTGAAAATAAAAGATTCATTAGTTTCTGTTTTTGGTTTTTAACTTTGCTTTTGTAGTCTTTGATACCATTTTAATAGTTCAAGATTATGTTATTTTCATTTTAACTTTGATTGAAAACAATTGAGTTAATTACCTTGTCGATGAATTGAATCAAATTGAATAGTTAAAGTTGATGTGCGTGGTTCCTGGTGGTGAAAATTGCAACTTCACGAGTCGGCTTTTCTTTTAGTTTTTGTTTTTCGTTCGTTTCTTTGTTTCTCTGTTTATTATATTAATTAATGGTTTAATTTTCCTGGTAAATTGTTTCTCATTTGCACAGAATGAAAATATTGTTTAAAAGCTTATCACTAATCAAATTAGTTAATTGTTTCTCTTTATTGTTCGTTGATGTTGTTTGCTGTGATAAGTTGAACAAAATTGCAAACTGAGACTGAGTTTTGACTATTGAATCTGTCTCAACATTGGAATTGAAAATTCTGGACTTGCGTTATTATATTGTCTGTTAACAGCTAACAACTCATGACTTTGATCATCTCACAATTGGCTCCATCTATTGAATGAACAACAACTTTTCGAATCAAAATAGTAAATTTTATTGTGTCTTCTTTGAATTAAGAGTACATTTTATTGATCAATTGGCGCTTTGATGAGTTTGAAACATTTCATTGTTGAGTTTTGGAAGAGTGAGGAAAAATAACAGAAGGAACAACAACCCAACTATAGTGATTAACACGGAATCGATTGAGAATTAAGTGAAAAGGATTTTTCCATGAAGTTATTTTGATTAACTAAACTATTCTGGACCTATTGAGATTTACAAAGTAATTGATCAGATCGATGTTTCTAGTGGCTGGTTTCACAAAAAATTATGTAATTGGTTCCTGTTGGAATTTGGACCGAAAGAAGAACCTGTAAAATGTAACTTTAGCAACGTCATTAGGTGCATAAATTTTCAAGAAAAATTTACTTCTTTATTCTTGATTGACTTGCTATTAAAGAGCCTGAATCGGGGTTAAGCTTCATGAATTTGAAAGCTTGAGTTACAGATGAAAAGTAAATTCTGGTTCACAGAATAAGAAACATTTGGTTGAAACAGGTTTGATATTTGTTTCAACTAACATGCACTTCGTTTTTCTCTGTCTAATACAAATAAATTTCGGGTTTCGGCATAGAAGATGTTGAATTATTTATAGTGAAGAGGCCTAAATGACTATGTTTTTCAACTGTAGTGACAAATTTAAATCGCATCTGTAATTTACCAAAACATTGTCTCCAATTAAGTTCTCTCACTATGTATGAATCAATGAAAAGCGGATCTTAGGTTGATGGTAAAAATGGCCATTTTTCAATTTTACGTCTAATAAATAAGTTTTTTTCAGTTCAGTGTTATAATTTATCCTTAACATGGTTTTTGTTTTCATTGGAGTCGCCTATTGTTTTAAAATCAATCAGCAATCAAAATTACATATTTAAAGCTGAAACATACTTGAGATCGATGAAGATTTCCTCTTTACTCTATTGTTATTAAACAGCAAACGTTGCTTTACAATTAAGTTAATCGTTTTCTATCGAGTCTAAAATTTAAATTTTACATTTATGTAATTTAATAGTAGATAATCGGTTGCACAAAACATGATCATTAAGCAAGCTCTACTGATTACTTTCATTTTCCTTAACTGATTTCCTGGGTTAATGAAAGTACAAAGAAATTTAATGATTAAAATTATCAGACTACTATTATTAATAGGTATTCTAATAATGTTGAAATTTCATACATAAAGTAATATTTTATGACAATCAAGGTAAATATGTACCAAGGTCAATACAAAAGATTTCAATTGTCCGGATAAATGTTCCTTTTCAATTGGATTGAATCAAAGAAACTGATTGGGGTCAAAAACCAGTTGATTGATTTACCTTCAAATCTAATTTGTAGATGCAAATTATAATTTAATTATTTTTCTCGTTCCATTGACCGTCTTCCCTCTATTGTATATCATTGAAAGGCATGAAGTGCAAAAAAGGTCTTTGTTTTCTTGTGAAATCATTTAAATAGTAAATGATTTTTGCTATTTTTAAACAGTTTACGATTACAATCAAATTAATCAGCAACTGTTAACCATTACCATTACCATTAAAATTGTTAAGATTACAAAAAGTTATAAATTCGGGTTAATTTTCACTTTTAGTTCATTTAGTCACCATCAACGTTATCTTTAAAGTGTCTTTCCATTTGTACAATATGGCCAAAACTGTGATATATTATTTCGCTTCTTTGGTTGTTGCTGTCAATTTAATCCAATTGTGTTCAACCGGGATGAAAGATGGCAAAGGAGGTTGCGGTGTTAAAGTTGTTGCCATTGAAACAATCAAATTTAAAAAGGTTCCAGTTATGTATCCAGAGGAGTCAAAAATGTATCAAGCCAAGTCCATGATGATGCAGCCAATGATGATGCAGCCAATGAAGATGCAATCAATGAAGATGCAACCGATGATGATGCAAAAAATGGCTCCAATGATGATGATGGGTGGAGGTGGTGGAGGTTGGGGTTGGGGTTCCTCCATGCCAATGGGAATGGGGATGAAAATGTCGATGGGAAAGAAAGGTTAGTCCATTGAGTCCCATTGCTTGATTAATTAGATCTTTACTGAAAATAATATTTCTTTATCTATCAACAGGTTGATCAGATGATTGATACAGAATCTTATCAATTTGAAAAATCGTACGATGTTTATTAACTAATTCCACTTGATTCTGTCTGTCATTGTGTTGAGAAGACAAATTAGTAAATGATCTATTTTTTCAAATATTTGTGTCTTGAATTTTCTTTTTTACTTTCAGGTAAAAAATATTAACGCGAAAGTTTACTTTCAAATCCGTAATGACAATGAATCAATTTGAATAGAATTAGAATTTTCTAAAACTGGTTAAGACTAGGCTTTTTTGTGAGTTTAACTTTGTGAATTTACAAGCAAAAATTTAATGTTTAAATTAAATTAACAGTTGATCGCTTTACCACAAAACGCCATCAAATTAGCTTCTCGGAAAGCTTCAGAAACAGTCTGTGGGATAGAGAAGAAAAAAGTTAATATGAATTCAGAAACAAAAGTCAAAAATTTGAAATTTAGTAATCTTACTGGATGAGCATGACAAACGCGAGCAACATCTTCACAAGAAGCCCCGTATTCCATAGCCAAGCAAGCTTCGTTGATCAATTCACCGGCAACTGAACCTACAATGTGAGCTCCCAGCAATCGATCAGTATTTTTCTCTCCTAAAATTTTCACGAAGCCATCGATATCGTTATTTGTTTGAGATCTACTGTTGGCAGACATATTGAAGACTCCAACTTTATAATCGATTCCTGCCTTTTTCAAATCTTCTTCAGATTTTCCAACCCAGCCAACTTCTGGGTGAGTGTAAATAACAGATGGAACACAATTGTAGTCGATGTGAACAGGGCCACCGGCAATTCCTTCTACACAAATTATTCCTTCATCCTCTGCTTTGTGAGCCAACATAGGTCCAGGTACGCAATCACCGATTGCATATATATTGGGAATATTTGTTTGAAATCGTGAATTAACGATGATTCTATTTCTTTCATCTTTTTTAACTCCTATCTCTTCAAGTCCTAATCCTTCAGTGTAAGGTCTTCGACCAACACAAACTAGAAGGACATCACAATCGAGAGATTCAGATGATCCTCCTTTAGCTGGTTCCACTGTGACTTGAACACCTGAACCAGTTTTACTGGCTGAAGTAACTTTGGTGTTCAGTTTAAACTTGAGACCTTGTTTTGCTAAAATTCTTTGGAACTTTTTAGCTACCTCTAAGTCAATTCCTTGTCCACCAATATTACTCATGAACTCAATTAGGGTAACGTCAGCACCAAGTCGCGACCACACAGATCCCAATTCAACACCGATAACACCGGCACCTATAACAATCATTTTCTGTGGAACTTTTTTGAGAGACAATGCTCCAGTTGAAGAAACAATTTGTTCTTCATCAATCTCAATTCCTGGGAAAGGTGATACTTCTGAACCGGTTGCGATAAGGATGTTTTTGGTCTTGATCGTTTCTTTAGATCCATCAGATTTAACAACTGTCACTTCATTTTTGCCAGTGATTGTACCAGCCCCATGGAAACGTTCAACCTGGTTTTTTTGGAACAACATACCAATACCTCGAGTTAGAGTGGTCACAGCATTAGACTTTTGGTTCATCAACTTTTCCAAGTTGAGCTGGACACCGGTAAATTCAATACCTCGGTCATTAAGTTCTCCTCCGTGTGCTTGATGATACATATGAGAGTTGTTCAACAGAGCTTTGGACGGAATACAGCCGACATTTAAACATGTTCCACCAAGGGATTCATTTTTCTCTACACAGGCTGTTTTCATACCCAATTGGGCAGCTTTGATGGCAGCAACATAGCCTCCAGGACCAGAACCAATGACAACTAAATCTTTTTCACCTGAAAGCGGAAAAGATGGTAATTAGAAAACTTTTCAACGATAAACCTCACTACACTAATATGTTATGAGAGATATTTGACACGAAAACATCAAAGCTCTTCAATAACTTACCTTCGCTTGAATAGAATCGACGTTGATAATTTGAAGGACGATTTGCATGGTAGCTTGAGATAGCAACCAACTTATGGGTTAAAGATGATGATGAGTAGAGGTTAATTAAACGAGCACAAGCTTTACTGTGGATCATGTTATTTATGGAAGTAGATACGGATACACTAAATTGTAATTTAAATTATATTTATAAATGATAATAATAATAATAATAACTAATTAATTAAAGAGTTTAAAACTGAACAATTCAATGTTAAATTGATGCAGGTTAAACACAATATCCAATAGGAAATAGCAATCTCGTATGTTATCACACAACCGCGATTTTTGAATCAAGTAAATAAAAACATGAAAATCTTGAAAATATAACAGATTTGTAAAATTTAACTGTTCTATGATTTCAAATGAAAGGAATAAGCAAATTTGCGACAATTACCAATAGATTCAACTATGAGATTAACTATGAGAAAGAGATTTATTATATGTACAATTTTGTACTCATTACAAATTTTAAAAAATCATTTATAAGGAATCAATCCTATTCTTGAATTAACTTGTGACATAGTATTTTCTGCAATCATTTCAGCTTTTTTTGATCCTCTGTTTAATATTGCTGAAATATAATCAACATTTTTCAACAGATCAAGATATTTCAACCTAATGGGTTTAAAGTATTCAATCACTAAATCAGCCAGCATTGATTTATACTGTTCAGTCGTCAAAGACTGAGCTTCCGAACAAATCTGATCTATAGATAAACCACTGCAAAGTTTATGGATGGATATTAAATTACTAACTCCTGGCCTTCCCTCGAAATCATATGATATATTTGAATGACAATCGGTAACAGCTTTCATGATCCTCTCTCTAATCACCTCAGGAGGGTCAGTTATATCAATTCGTCCTTTAGGCGTTGCTTCCGATTTGCTCATCTTTTTCTCTGGTTTTCTCAAGCTTCGCACTTTGCAAGCAAATTCATCGTCAGACATTAAAGGCTTTGGCTCAGGAAAAACGAAACCATAGATTCGGTTGAATTTTTCGACCAAATCACGAGCAACATGAAGATGTGGAAGTTGATCATTTCCTACAGGAACTTCATTACCTTTATACAAAATAATATCCGAAGCTTGTAGAACCGGGTATAAGAGTAGGGTGAGAGGGATTTCTTTCAAATTGGTTGACTTTTCCTGTAGCAAGATGAAAAATTTAAATTAGACAAAAGTATGAAAGTGTTGCTGCTATTAAGCAAAGACTGAAGCGAAGGTAGAAAATTCAAAAAACCTTGTACTGTGGAAGGTGTGATAATCTTCCGAAGGATAATAACGAGAGTAGGATCCAAGTTAATTGGGTATGGTGGTAAATCCTTGACTGTTGAAAAAAAGTACATTTTTCAGCATCAATACCAGACGCTAATAGAGTCGCTGCTAGTGTGATAATATTGTTTTTCAGACTAATTGGATCGTGTGGTAAGGTTATCGAATGAAGATCAGCAATATTGAATATACATTGACGAGATGGATCATTTTGCAGATCTAACCAAATTTTAATCGCTCCAAAATAATTTCCTAAATGAACAGGTCCAGTTGGCTGGATGGCTGAAACAACCGTATTCACCTTTTCCTGTAAGAAAGTAGAGATCAATTCAACGTTAGATTAGAGTGGGAAAACATGACAAATCACAAGGCAATAACTAGATTAACTTACCTCAGAGTAGAATCGGAAATGTTTCACTAGTTTCAGTCTTTTTGAGATAATCAATCTCGAACACAGTCGATCAAACATGATTATAAACAAATCGTCGACAAAAGTAAATAAAAATGCTCACATGGTAAACAGCTGTTCAACATTTTTTTTCACTTTTTGATACAGCCGTGAGTTTGTAAGCTTTTACTTGACTAAATATTCATACTTTAAGGTTATGTCTTGAATCACCAGCTAACATCAATTACTTTTATAAATTTAATCCACATTTGGCTTAATGAACTATCTTAACCAAATAAAGTCAAGTTTTATTCAAGTCACTTAATACAGTTGGCTGAAGACAGATCTAAGATAACGAGGTACAAGTTTACATTTAACAATAAAATTGTAAAATTGTAGTAATTATGAATTATATTAGAGCAATTGGAATTGTTATGATGATATTATTGAATCTTGTTTTGTAAACAATTGATTTTGATATTGATCAAAACATATACTTGTGCATACATGTTACTTGGTTGACTGGATTTTTAACGATTGACTTAACAAGACCATGACTTGCAACCGAAACTCATACAAGGACAATGATTATCGAAACAATTGACAAAAATAAAACTCTCCCGCATTTGCGAGATGCCATTAAACACTTATATAAACACTTCCTGCATGCATGTTTGAGCTTTTTTGTAAATCCTTATCCAAAAACATTTGAATCGAGATCTTTCTGCAATGAAATTCGAGTGAAATTTCATTTTCATTCAATTTCTAATTTCATCAAGTAAATCAGTACACAGGAGTGTTCATCAGAAAATATGAAAGTGTTCATTAGTAGCAGCCTGATTGTGACAATTTTTAATATCAATGTCCTGAAGAGTATCTTGTTTGACCACTTTCCCACCTTAATCAATATTTGAATAGAGGTATATCTTCCGTATATTTGTCCTTTCTTCACTTTATATAAATTGTGGATAAATCATTTCAACGTTTTCTTTTCCATCAAGTGATTCCCTCATTTCAGTTGCTCATTGTTCAGTGAAACCATCACAACAATTGAGGTCATTTTTACTGTGACAATTATCATTTTTGAAGTAAAATAAACCATGAATTTCCAAAGGTTACCCAAACCAGATTTTATACCATCTCATCACCAGTGTCCTAATTCAAATCCTCTTTTTTCTATGTCAATCAAATCCATTGATAATGTTAATTATGTTAATCAATCCAGAGGGATCTAATACTTGTTGTTCAATCGTTGATTGGGTTTTTCATTTCAAATCTAAATTTGGATATCAACGGAAACCCAATTCATTGCCAGTAGCAATTTTTGTGAGAGAGATCAACCAATCTTTCAGCAATAGTCAATTGCTTAGTGCTATATTTAATTATATTGCAATAAAATGGCCTGGAAATTTACCAGTCCAGAAATTTGGTTTTTGAAGTGAAATAAGGAAATAATTCAAAATTTGAAACCACTAGTGTCAATGAAGTTTACATTGCCAAACGTTGATCTTTTTTCATTTTTTATTGCATTTATCTTGAATTAACTTTGATATGATATTTTTGCCCAGTTATGTTAACCACTTTTTTTAACCTAGAGTACAACAATCACATCAAATGACTTCTTGCCAACTATGATGGGTCACCTATTCATGTCCACTTTAACCCAATCTTATTTGTGATGACATTTTCAACCTTAGTATGAAAATAATGAATTCATCGTGTAAATATTTCATCAATGTAATCATCATCGTTATTTTATTAATCTCATCATCTGAACAAGCTTGTGATAGACCTTTTGAAGGTTTTGGTGTTCACTTAGGACAATTGGGAAGCTTCAATAAAACAAGTTACCACAATCAACAGTCTGTTCTTGACCATCTTTACGCAGATTTAGGGCTTCGACTCTTTCGCACCGAATACTTGTCCAAGTTCAGTCCCACTGAAGATGTTTACACCATTGACTGCATTGACGAACAAACATGTGCTTGGATAAGAATGCATTCCCTCATATCAAATTATCCCGATGTCTCGTTGTTTGCCTCGGTATGGTCACCTCCACTTTATATGAAGGATCGATTTCATCAGTTGAAAAGTTCTTATGAATGGAAATACTATAATTATCTGAAAAATATCACGCAACAGATAAAGCATACTTTCGGTTTGAATATCGGACCAATATCTTTGATAAATGAACCAGAAAATGTTTTTGCTCCTTGGGAACACACTGTGATGGGTCCAAGGCAGTTGTGCCGGTTAATTGATATGTATAAAGATGAGTTACTCAGTGTATGTCCAGAAAACTCGTACTTTTGGATAACCAAGTTGTACCTAAATTATCGTGATATATCAACCAACTGTTATTCAAGCTGTTCAATTATAAGTACCCATGGATATTATGTCAATACCAATCTTTTGTCTCCTAATCGTTTCCAGGTTTATTATGATACAGGACAGAATAAGCATTCATATGATAAACCAATTTGGATGACCGAGATATGTTCAACTTTACCAGGAACAAAAAACTCTATTCAAGAGGCAATTGACCTAGGCGTTTCCATTGTTAACTTTATTGGTCATACTTGTGTAACCCGTTACTATTATTGGCTTGCATTCACTCTTTTTCCTTCCGGTGAGAGTCTCATCTGGTTAACACCTAAAACCAATGCAACTGGAATACAGCAGGCTTTATTTTTTCCCAAAAAATACTTTGCCTATCGACACTTCACAAGAGCAAGTTTTCCAGGTAATCGTCGGGTCCGTCAATGTTCCACTGAATCTTTTTACTGTTTAACTTTTGACAATAACTATGTTTTCATAAATAATCAAGAAGATGAAGCTATAAAATTGAAGTATCAAGTTCCTCTTTGTTGCACCACCAGGGAAAATGATTGGATATGCGGTCGTTATGTTGGTTTGATTCCTCCTAAATCGATTTGTAGTGTTGATCTGAACTCTTGATTGTAATATATGTTTGCCAGGTTAATTTTAATAGACAAGTTCGTTTCAAAATCCAATAAACATAACAAAAACCTGTAATCTGTTTTACGAGAAAATAACCAAAAATGGTTGTCACAAATTGTTCGATGAATTTTTAGCTGGCATATTCAAAATAAGCTAAGCTAGAAATTATAATCTGATGAAACAACGTGTTAAATCCTAAAAGAGATATTGAAAACCAATTAATCACGATAAAATAACAATTGAAGTGATTAAAACACAATTCATCATTCAATACAATGTACAATGCAAATCGCGCTTAAAAAAAGAGTCCGACATAAAGATTTTGTAAAGGTACAAGAAAATCAATAGAGGAAGTTTTTTAACATATAAATTGGAGTAGCCAGAGTTTTTAATCAAAAAATAATCTAGATATCATTCAAATCAGCATTTAAAATGAAAATTTATTAATTTCTGCAGACTTTACAATGAGTCTTACAATTGTTACAGCTAGAAATGAAAAAAAATCAAAATACACCTGTAGTCAAAAGTTGCTAAGTTAGATGGCGCATCTATTGATCAGTCTCAAAGAGTTAACATTACAGAGTAATCGGAAAGTTTCTGGTGTGAGTTGCCTTTTCCCCTTCTAACTGGAAAGACACCAAAGATTTACTCTTAGAAAGACATTGTGGAACAGTGACTGATGCTGTTTTATTTTCAAAGTGAAAGCTTTATCTTCACTGTAACTCCTCTAACCAGCTAAGGCTACACCTCACAAAACAGAAACTTTCCAATAAATCTGTAGTCTCGTGACTTTACTCCAAGTTGTATCTAAAGATAAAGTAATCCTCCTCTACTCTTTGTTTCTATCTGAATTCAAAATTTTGATATAAAAACGAACTGTTCATATGTTTTCTCGTGGTGTTTTTAAGATTAATATACCATCCGGAACTTTGTAATTAAGTTTATCTATTACCTTATTTAATAATGTTAACTCCAGTTATTAGTTCGGAAAGACGGAAACAAATTCAAAGATATATTCGCTTGAGTTTGGGACTTGCGGTAAGTCCATCATCGAATGAAATCCAAATCAGTCTTAGTTAATGGAAGAATCAAATTGCAGTCACATATAATATTTTAATTCAATATTATTCGCGTTCTTATAGATCTTGGGAGCAATCATTTTGGTTTTAGGCATAGTTACCATCTTTTTTGCTCCAGTTTTTGCTCCAATAGCTGTAATTGGCTTGTTTCTTATGATTGGTTTTGGAGTCGTTGCGAGTCAATTGGTATCTTATCTTACATATGTATGGCCTGACGATATTGATGAATAGCATACGGCACATTGATGATTGACTTACTAATTAAATTTACAGACTTGAATTCAGCATTCAGTTATCCTGTTCCGTGTGTTTTCTTCATGGAATAGAACTTTCGATTGTTGATTTTCTAAAGTCAGTCTTCCTGCCATTGGAAGGCTTTTCATGTCTTCAATATCTTCATCACAGTCATGGAAAATACCGTTGATTTTGTGTTGTACCATACAACTATCGTCGCGATAAAATGGGCTTAAAATACATAAATATTGTTCCAACTACATTATTCTGATAATGGATTACACAGATTTATTTCAGTAACGAAGTTTGATTTATTTTCTGGCTTATCGTCGGATTATTCCACATTCTGGTGCATCATATTTGCACTCAAAACAACAAAAATATTTGAGTCTCTAATTATTGTTAACATGTAAATTGATGAAAAAACCAGTATCTTTTAATTCAAAACGTAATTAAAGTAAATTTTTCAATTTCAAAAACATTACTTCAAATAATTTTCATTTATCTCAAACCATAGCTGATAGCTTTTTTGTTTTTTAAATGACTGGCATTAAATTATTGAGTTGATTACAACAAAAAAATTAAAAGTTGAAAAAATACAGTTAAATGAAAAACTGTTCCATCTATAATCAATAAAGTGAACGAAATTTCTAGTTCTCCGATAGTTGATCATCGATACATCGATCAACTGTTTTGCCTGTTTTTTCACTAAAGTTGTCTTGTTTCTCTTTGATTTAGATTACGTGTCTTTTGATTTTGATATGTTTGATTGTTTTTTAATGTAACAACATTACTTTCTCTTACTAGAGTTTTGCTGTCGATTATTTATTCCTTCAACCATCATCTAGTTTCAAAGATGGAAGACTTTAAATCGTTAATGTTAACGGTTGTCTCAATCCTGTTGACCATGGCCGTCATTGGGAACGCATATTATCAAAAGAAACAATTTTATCCTTCGGTTGTCTATATTACTAAATCTAATCCATCTATGGCGGTAATTTATTCACAAGCTTTTGTCTTTGTCCTTCTTATGGGTACGTAATAATATGTGTATAACAATAACTTGATTCACTAATTTGAAAGCTTTGCAAATTTTGATCAAACCTGTCTCATCACCTCGTTGACATTAAGCTTGTTCTTATTCGCGAGTTACCTATCATTCTGTATTCTATTAAAAATCTATAATCAATGGCTTTTGTCCTCATTGGATCTAATCATAAACTCTTCCCTCGTTATACATTTTCAATTATTCCTATCAGTCAAGAAGAGTCATGGGATTAAAATCAATCTTACATAATATCTTTGAACATTCCATATTGTAGTAATCTTGATAACGCTTCAGCCAACAGCTGATTTAGTTATCAGTTACGGGTTTTTGTAATTTTTTGATGAAATTCTTAATCAACTATCTCCATTATCATTTTATCTACAGGCAAGCTTATGAGGAGGATATTCTTTGGTCAATTGAGGGCAGCTGAGATGGAACATCTGATTGAAAGAGCTTGGTATGCTGTTACAGAAACATGCCTTGCTTTTACTGTTTTCAGGGATGATTTAAGCCCAAAGTTTGTGGCATTATTCACCCTGTTATTGTTCCTAAAATGTTTTCACTGGTTAGCTGAAGATAGGGTTGATTTCATGGAAAGAAGTCCAAATATACCATTCATTTTCCATTTTCGAGTTATCTCGCTGTTATTTTTACTAGCATCGCTTGACATATTCTTCGTAAATTTAGCTTATTATAGCACAATGACCAGAGGAGCTTCAGTTCAATTAGTATTTGGATTCGAGGTAAATACATATTTATTTAAATAATTAATCTATCCTTATTTTGTATATTAACTTATTGATTTTCTATTTCTCATTAGTATGCAATTCTTTTTACGGCTGTTATCAACATAGTAATGAAATATGGCTTACACTTTATGGATCTCCGGCGTGAAAATCCTTGGGAAAATAAGGCTGTATATTTGCTCTATACTGAACTTATAATGAGCGTCGGAAAAGTTTTTCTTTATCTCTCTTTTATTTCAATCATGATGAAAATTCACACCTTCCCGTTATTTGCAATAAGACCTATGTATTTAAGCATGAGAGCCTTAAGGAAAGCATTCAGTGATGTCATCATGTCTCGAAGGGCTATCAGAAATATGAACACCTTGTATCCTAATGCAACAGCTGAAGACTTAGCTAATAATGATAATGTTTGTATCATTTGTCGTGAAGAGATGACTGGTAATGGATCAGCTAAAAAACTTCCTTGCAATCATATTTTCCACGTCTCATGTCTGCGATCTTGGTTCCAGAGGCAACAAACATGTCCAACTTGCAGAATGGACGTTCTTCAAACCATAACGCCTCAACCGGCCCCTCAACCAGCTAATCGGCAAGCAAGACAAGGAGCTCCAGTTCTTCAGCAAGCTCAACCTCCTCTACCTCCTCAAGGTTTGTTTATTTTCCGAAAGCATTTTTATTCGAGTTTCAATACCAACTATTATATTTCTTTTCGAAAGATCTTTTCAGACCGTTGAATGTGTTATCTGCTGATGTATTTGTTTTTTTATTCCAATTTTCTGCAGTTTTAACTTAAATTTTAGTTTTCGTAGATGTAAATTGAATAATTTATGACTTAAGCTGTTTCAATAGCTCTGAATAATAGATCTAAAGATTCGATTACTTAACGTTTAGTTTCCTCATTCTGATTGACTTTAAACTATCTTATTTTCTAGAAATCACACAAATCTAAATTGCAAGCAAAGGGTTATAAAATAGTAAAAAATTCCATAGTTTGATCTTATTACGAGGAATTCAGTCAATCAAATTTACAAATTACATTTATTCTCCCTGCTTTAAAACTATGATTCGCTGAATCACTTTAAATTATATTCTATTGTTATTGTTTATCGTACTTTATGTTGAGAGTTTTAATCCTTGGCATATTTTAATCAAAGAATTACAACCATATTCGATAGGAAATTCAGGACCAGACTTTGAATCAGATACACACATACAGGTTTACAGATTTAGCAATTTTTTTTGTATTTTGGTTCTCTAAGTTACCTTGACATTTTTAAAGTTGCAATTTATTGGCCTTTCCAATAGAAAGCCGAATGATTGTGATATCGAATCTCATATTAAACCTAATGTAATCAGTTTTACTAACTTCCCTTCTCTTTTTTGTTTCATCAAATAGTTCAAATTCTATTGGGACCTTTTCTGGCACAGTTTGCACAGCAAATGCAACAAAATCAACATCAAGCTCAGCCAGCTGCTAATCAACAACAACCACAGCAATCATCTTCAACTCCAGCCTCAACTGCAACTACCACAATCACTACAACCACAAATACAACAAGTGTTAATTCCGGTGCATCATCGTCTTCGCCGTCATCATCAGTTTCATCTGCGTCAGTTTCATCATCAACAACAACTACTTCTGGCAGTACTGCTGCAACAACTTCTAATTCATTACCTCGTTCATTATTCACTTTGCCCGGATTTCCTCATTTTATGCCTTTTGTGCCATTCCCTCCGCCTGTACCTCCCATGGCTGCCTCTCCACCGAATTTATCGCAATTAACCGATGAAGAACTCAGGCGGATGGAAGGTAACGAAAGAGAAGCTGTTGAGGCTAGAATAAGGTGTCTTCTCAACATAAAAAATCTTCTAGATTCTGCTGTTGCTCAACTTAACCAATATCAACTAGTCGCTGGCCCACTTTCGGTTGGTCTTGATCGACAAGGAGATTTGTCCTCCTCGTCAAATAACATCAATAATCTAACATCATCTAATTCTAATTCACAGAAAGTTAGTCAAACTAATCATGTTCCAGATGATGTTAGGAAATTACGAATACAAAGATTTTCACAAACAAATACTCCTATCGTCGATAATAAAAGTAACATTATTGGATTAAAATTAGATTTGCAAAATAATGATGGATCTAGAAATGATAAACCTTCTACGTCAGCATCTTCAAGTGATGGAAAATCTAATGCTGTTGGTGATGACGATAAAAAAGTGCCAATCGAATCAAAGCAAGAGAGTTAAATTCAAATAAAACCAGAGCATATGTTTTTTATTAACCAATTTAATTATAAACAGTAAAATCAATCGAAAGAACTTCGATTTGGTTAAATATGGTTTTCAAGGCAAACAAAAAACTTCAAAAAAATGTGATTCATCCCATTAGCGATTTGTTTTGCGCTTTGCTGGCCAGGTTTGAGTGACCAATGTCTGTTATGACCAAATAAACGTTGTTAATGATTGTAAAAAGTGGATTAGATGAGCAACTCATTAAATTATGAGATCTGAATGCGTGAAATTGAATTTGAGTTAGCAAATGGTATTTTCATGCGTCAAAAGCCTTGCCACTGTATTTGCTCTATCGTCATCAAAATTACAAAAAAATTGTATTTAAAATCTCTTGGAACACTTGGAACACTCAAAATCAAGTCTTCAGATCAGTAACATTATTTCGCCATTGATTCGACCATTCACAATTAATATGATTCAAGAAAGATTGTCACCACTTTTTGCTTGAAATAACATCAAACATCTTTCTTGAAATACACAATTTTTATCTTGACCTGGACTTTTTTTGAACTTACACACTAAAGGAAACAAAAATTCAATTTTAATTTTGATCTGTCACACGCAAACTTGTACTTTATCAATTAATATGATATATTTGAATATAAATATATATTTATCAGTGTGAAAATAATTTCGGACAAATTTCGTTATTCGCTCACATTACTTGGACAATTTACACACTTGATGTAGCCTTATCTGCTCTCGTTAATATGATATTGTTAATCTTTCACCGTGCAAGTTAATTGCCTCTTGATATTATTTTCTTGACAACCATTTTCAAACAAATTCCATTTTTAGCTAGAATAATCTAATTTACAATTTGACCTTTGAGTCTAAACATTTGCCTAAATTACTCACTAATTAACTAATCTAGTCTATTGAAACAGTAGATGGAGCCGTTATTTATTTTGGGTATTTAATTTAATCACATGCTCAAAACTACAGTCAACCTTAAAGTGCATTTGGTTAAACTAAAAATCTCCTATTACCGTCTAACTGACTAAAAGTTTGTATTCTTGTTCAACCTATCTTATAAATTTATTTTTTTATTTCAAGTTCTTAATTTTGTTTTAATTAATTGGTTTATAATGTCTGTTATAAATTCATATCCCAAGATTTTTGACTCAAGAAATCTGCAATCATGGGTGAATTGTGTCATCAAATTTGAGTTGACTACTGGAGGTAATGTACTGAAATATACCAGAGTTTAATAGCTGAATATCTTTTATGCTCTTGCATTGTTAATTAATTTATGCTTATTTCATCATTTTATTCTGCTTATTTCGAATTTCCTCACCACCATCAGAACACTTAACAGGAAAACTTCAAAGTCTTGATTCTAAAACAAACGTGTTTCATTTTGTCGACCGTAAGTAAAATTTAAATTCATTTGCGCTCTTTTGATCCATAATATCGTCGATGTCTCTTTGTTTTAACCCGTCTTTGATTCTCTCCCTTTTTGTTATACAGTTAAAAAAGATGATGGCACACCTTGTTATCTCACACAAAATTACAGTTACCGTGATTTCCAGGGAAAATTTATCTGTCTCACACAAAATGTCTCAGTTGATATTGATGATTTTAAAGTTCAGCAAGCTGAAAGGTCTCTACTTGCCAAATTGGAGGAAAAGAATGAAACATTTGAGGTCGTTGAAAATGATGATGATTTTGAAGCTGATGAAATGAAACCTGCAATTTTGGATGTGCCGCCATCAGCAGAAATTGAATTTGAATCAATAGAGTTTGATTTTATACTAGACCCAGAAACTTTTGAAAGTTCATCTAACGCTGTTGTCAGATTCGATTCAGTGAATGCTCCTGACCTACCAGAGGCCATTTCTACTCTTAAATCGAGCTCTATTGTTGGTTTCACTTGTTTACCTTGGAGTATTAATAGAGATACTCCAATCGATTTCGCTATTTTCGGTTGTGATAAAGGAACCTTTGTATTTCCCATCATTCCTGGTATGATGAGCAAATTAAAAGAAGTCCTGGAATCAGAGGATATTTGCAAAGTGATGCACAACTGTAGTGTGACTGCTGCTCGTCTTTATAAACTATATAAGGTTGATTTGAACAATGTAGATGATACATTGGTTTGGGATTGTGAGTTGGGCATGCGAAACCCTGGCAAATACGGAAGGAGAAAAGAAGAAATCAAACCTTACGATAAGTGTGTAGCAGAGTACCTACAAATTGATTTACCTTGGTCTGATAAAGAAAACTTTTATGAAGTTTGTGGTAAAGGTAAATTGTTATCAAAACCACTAGATGAGACTGGAGCCAGTTATGCTCGTTCATTGGTGATGCTTTTATCTGAGCTTCGAACTGAAATGTTGAAGCACCTATTCTTCCCAACGCTAATGAAGCAATATCACTACTTAAACAATGTAAAATACATTTCACCGCAAGAATACACAGCTCTCAGGTCGATGAGATGTTTCTCTCCTTATTACTTAACTCAAGGTGAAATGGTGGACGTAGAAGGAATAAATTTTGCCAGCATCCCAGTTATCTCCGATATTTTAAGCGAAAAGTTCAAATTTTACAACGTAGTTTTTTCTAGAAAAACTAAATCAGTCGGTCTACAATGTCAACTAAAGACTCGAACAGAAAAAATGTCAGAATCTTACCCCGTTGCTTCATGTTCATCTAGGAAACAAAGTGATGGAACTACAAACGACTCAGCTATTTCAAGCGATGAAGCATCTCAACCAAACTCTTCACCTTCCAGTCAGTTGAGTCCTACATCATCTTTATTATCTCAAAGTCCTGAAACATCTCCTCCTAAAAACGTTACCCGATATCCCCATGTTACTAAGGGTAATAATTCTAGTGCAATTAAAATTAGTCATGGTTTAATCCATGGAAAGGATAACCATGATTCGCCTATTAATCAACCAACCAGCCATGATGAGTTGACGTATGAGGATAAAATAAATAGACGTCCTCGGATCAATACCAACCACCCAAAATATACCGATAGAGGGAATTTTATTGATTGGTCTGTGGTAAGTACTTGAATTATTATCAAACTTGCTTTACTCCAATCTGAATTGTTTATATTCTGCTACTTTTCAACTGCTTTTTGTAACCAATGATATCTAATCTTGAATTTATTTCATTTGTTTTCTTACCATAGATAACTGATATGGCTGTAGATCGACCAGGGACATCAAAACTATACCCAGCTGGCTTCAATCCTATTAATTAAAGTTTAGATAAATTTAAAAAGAATCAATTTTTATACTGTACTCGCATATTGTCAGTTTTTGTGTTACAATATATTGATATTGAATTGATAACAAAATTTGTTTATAAATAGCTTAATAGAAAATAAATTCTCATATTTATATTAATAAATAGCTTACTAGTTTGTAGTTTACTTAAGCCTAAAGCAATTTCGATCATAAAATTGACAAATTTTGGAGACATAAAGTCAAAGGAAATACATTTCCACATTAAAAAATATTTCTATTCCTCAGATTTGTCAGAAAAATCGGAGTGATTAAATTGAAAAATACTAATATTTTTCTAGGAAGAATATTGGAGTGAATTATTTGTTCTCGAATTTGAATTCATGGAAATAAATTTCAGATAGCGCAAAGGTCAGAAATATTTCTAAATACGGTATTCGAAATTTGAATCTGATTAAGATTTAATTTTGGTCAATTCGTTTTTTATTGTATGTATAAATTTAATGAGAATTATTCAATTTTTGTTTATTAAATCATGTATAGTAAAAAAATAATTAATCTGATTACAAAAAATTAGTTTGAAAATAGTGTTAATGTTAACAGAGTTACAAATAAATTTACCACCAATGACCAATTATTGAAAACCTTGTTCCCCGAAGAAATTGAAGCCGAAGATAAAATAGATGATGTAGAAGATGATGATGGCTTGTGTACATCATCATGATCAAAACCATCATCGTGATTATGGTGATGATGAGCAGATCTCTTGCTTAAATTGTGGTGCACTTCAACGTGAGTCGATGATACGGTTCCATCTGATTTAGAAACAATTTTAACTTCTGGAGGAGCTGCATTATCAGCAATTAAAGACATAATGTGTGATAAAATAGCATCATCAGTACTATTGGATGAAGATGATGAAGATGAAGACGAAGATAAACTCATGCCGTCGGATCCAAAGAAATCAAATGGATCAGAATTGCTAGATTCGTCTATTGAAACTGTTGATGTTTCCATTGATTCACCAAAGTTATCATTAATACTTGTTGTTTGTTTAACTGTTTCGGTGTAAGGTAAATGACTAGAGGATAAATCTGATGGATTGATTGAGGATGATAATGAAGGTGACATCAATGAAGTTAAAGACGAAGGCGGTGGTGATGAAGAGGAAGAAGATGATACAGGTCCTAAGCCATAGTGGGTTGAGTAAAATGATGGGAAAAATTGGTAATCCATAATCGGGTGACTAGTGATTATTGGGCTGCTGAAAAGGTTTATTGGCACCGTTGATGTTGGTAATATGATCGGTTTTGAACTAAATGGTATTCCTGTTAGTCCTTTCTCAATTATTTCTGGACTTGCTTGGGAATGGATCGATGATGAAGATGGTATTGATGATGATGATGGTAAATTGTTATTCAAGGTTGACGATGCCAATATTGATGATGGATCAAAAACTTCTGAGGAAGTCATAGAGTCGACCTTTTTGTCCTCATTATTGTTTTCTTCTGATGAATCTTTTGTAGCCGTAGGGTAAACGTTACTCAGTCCGAGAGATTGGTTAATCATTTTATAGATTACTTGGTCAAGTAAAGATGATTCTTTTGAGTCAATTTTTGTTGAATCTGATTCGCCAGAGCTATCAATGGCAATGTTTGTTGGTAGCAAGATATTTTCCCATTTATCTTGATCATTTGTTGGTCTGTAACCCAAATTATTCAGCTCGTTTGGACTAAATGTTGAATTCATGGCGGTCAAGGTAGTTAAATAATAAGGTAGCTTAGTTGACGGCAATCCAGTATTTGGATTACGTGTTAAATCTAGATTACTATTGAACAAAGGATAAATCGCTTTAGCTGTAGTCTGAGCTGGTTCACTGACTGTTGTTTTTGGTGGCAAAGTTGTAATTGTAGTTGGACCCTTTGAGTTGATCAAGACTGGAAGGAAACCACCATGAAGATTGTCAGCAAGTTCAGCCGTTTCAACGACAACGGGGGAAGTTGGGTGCTTAGTTGTTGTTGTTGTAGTCGCTAAATTAGGTTTAGGTGTAGTTGATGGTTTAGTTGGAGGTATCATTGGAATTGTTGTCATTGGCCTTGTTGTGGGCGAGACGGATGCCGGTATTGTAGTTGATCGCATTGGTACAGCAGTCGTTGACTTTTTTCTGCCCATAGTACCAGATGGCAATTTATGAGTTGATTTTGGTACAAGTGAACGAGAAGGTGTAGGCGGGATTGGAGGTGGAAGTCTTTGTCTTACATAAATTGGGTTTCGCTTCATTGGCATTGGATTAAAGGGTGGAGGTGGAGGTGGTGCAACTGGACCAATGTGCATATCTAAAGGTCTAATAGGTCCAATTGGAATATAAGGAAGGTTTGGTGTTACCGATGAATACAAAACTGGCATTGAAGGAGTTACAAAACGAGGAAATGGTGAATATGGACTCGTGTAACCAAGAACGGGCTTTCTTTCTCGGAATCTCATCTCATTCGAAGATTGTTTTGCTGGTAATCTTGTTGAATTATTTTTGGTAACACTATTAACATTATTTATGTTGGATGAAGACAAAGACGCGCCTCGTCCTCTGTTATTAGATCCAGCTTTACGCTGTCTTTTTTCTGATTTGCGACGAGGTGCAAGATCTAAACTTTGTGGGGATGCTATTCGAGTTGAATTATCTGCCAGTGTTTGGTAAATGTGTGTTATTGATGCTGATGCCAATTGATCACATGAATCAACAACTCGTATTTTCCAACCAAGATAACGATGAGTGTAACATTGATAATAAACTGTATCAGGTGTGTTTGCATCTGGTTTCCACCTTAAGATTCCTGGTTCACCTGAGGAACATTGTAATGATAATGTTCGTTGGAAATCAAAGAAATCTTTGAAACTATCTGGTTGTTCTTGAGTTCGTGTATCGATTTTCCATTCACAATATCGCCCTTCAGCTGTTGGAACCAACTCATTTCGCTTGGTTATACCAACTCCAGCAAAAATTCGTTCTCTTCTACGTTCTTCTTCTGTTTTATGGTCAAAACCTCCTTCAGGAGAGTCAGTTATGTAAAGAGGGTGACGACGAGAAGAGTGAGTTTTGTCATTGCCACCTTCAACAATGAATGTATATGTTTTACCACGTTCAACAGTTAATTCTGGAATAATCAATCCATTGATATACCAGGCAATTCCCCATCCAACTTTACCTGTTATTCCTTGATAACCTTTCTTCCCTCCAACTGGCCCAATTTGGGCTCGAAACGTGTAATCAGAGGGACAAATAACGGGAGGAATTTCCCAGGCGGCTGATGTCGTTGTTGACTGAGGTTTAGGTGATCGAGGGGGATAAGCTGATGGAGCATTGTTTTGTGGAGAGCCCCTTGAAGGTGAAGAAGGTGTAGATGGAAGTGATGATGATGCTGGAGAACCCGATGATGAAGGAGAAGTGGAAGGTGCTGATGCTTCTGAATTAGGACAATTCCATTTAGGTGTTCGTGCAAAATCAATGAAAACATTTCCTCGTGATCTCAATCTATGGTAAGATACTTCATCTCGATCATTTAGCGGACCAATAGCCCAAATAACTGCTTGATTGCCATCACTGTAAACATGCTGATCAAATCTATCATCGACTGTTCAAGTAAAATTGAAAAAAAAAGAACGAAAAATGGTGAAAATTGCGTTTATTGTGTTAATTCATCATCCTATTCAAAAATTTAATAATGATTACGGTTCATGCTGAGTAATTTGAAATACTGTTCAAAATTAAATAACTGAAGCTAATATTCTTCCAATAGTTGATAGTAAAGATATTTGAAAAAATCAAGAAATCTTAAACTGGTGATCTCCTAGATATTTGAGGCCAGTAAGCCTTCGTAACACATTTATTGAATTGAATGTGTAAACGCTGTTAATCTGGGTGATGAAGTATATTTGAAAAAAGCTTGAAAAATGCAATTGATAATTCCATTTATCGCTTCAATAGATTCAAATAAAGAAGAATCGGAAAGAAAAATTTTCAAATTGTTAACCAAAATTGGAAAAAAATCACACACTTTGATGTATCAAGGTTAAATAGTTAAACTATCGAGTGTCAATCAATACAAATAAATTATTCTCACCTCCTAATTGTGGTCGTTTAAATGTAACCAAAGTGAATCCATTAACCAGGGCTGCATGAAGAAGAGTTATACTATCTGAGGCACCAGAATATTTCAAATCAGGACAGCTTCCAGTTGTTCCAACGCACTAATTAAAAAACAGAAATCGTATTAATAAACATTTCAAACCAATAATTTTCAATGATAAAATGAAAATACAAATATTTGAAACCTGTTATCAAGTGAAACATGAAATGGACCATTTCAATTTGTATGTTATAAGTTGCTAACAAGTTGCATCGTTACTTATTGTTATTAGAATATTTTAATGGAATTTGAGTTTTAGAGAAAAAAGATCAAAATCAAATCAATGAAGATGAATTGCTTGATAAAAAAAGGTTCATCAAAGGTTCTTCAGTTTTAATTTCTCAATTTTTGCAACTCCCGTTGGACTCTTGTTAACATTAAAGTAGTTGATCCGTGAAGCAAAGATCAATTTGAGAACTATCTTAATTATAATTAGGTTATTTCATGATGCTTGAAATAATAACAACGATGAAATTTAATCAGATAATTGATAATAATAAAAGTACCTGTTCTTTACTACCAAGATAATAATCAACAGCGTGACCTTTCCCATTGGGACCATACCAAGTAACAACAGCATCAGCTCCGACCATGTTTGATTTAGAGTCATCCTTAGATAGTCCAAAGGCCATATATTCATTTGGTTCTGTTTTAAATTAAAATTGAATAATATTTAATATTAAATGCATTCACAAAAAAATTAAAAATGTATTAGTTTAGGTGTTCAAAGGAAGATACTTGTGTTAAATTCAACACATTTTCACAATAAAGCTAATGAAAGATGCAATTTTTATCGTATTATGAATATTTATATTTGAAAGAGGAAAACTAAAGGAAGGTATTGAATGAAATTCTTGAATTTAACCAATCCATGAATTTCATGGTCCGTTCAGGGTCAGGATCAGGGCCGAATAATGTTATTTAGAGCGTGTTGTAACAAGAAACATGATTATATAAGAAAGGTGAGCGCAAAAAAAGAGGTAAAAAAAGGTTTCAGAGAAAACAAAAAGAATATCGTTTTTTGAAGAATAATCATTTCAACTATTTAGTAATTTAAAATCATTTGATTTACCTATTTTACCGACAAGTTGCATGACAATATCATCACCATCCATTACCCAGCGTAACTCAAAACCAAGTTGATCATAGAGGACTTCACAGTTTAATTTACTCTGTATGGGAATAGATGAAGAAATGGAACAATTAACAAACAAAAACAAGTAAAAGCTCAGTAAACACATTCAGGTAATATTTCCAAACAAAAGTATCAATTGAAAAAGAACACTTTAAATCCTGTTAATTGTAACAATAAGATGATACAGATAATCTCTCATTCAGACAATTTACATTTGATGAGAATCAAATTTAAACATAAATGTAGTCTTTTTTCAAGGCTCTACCGATGATTGAGTGAACAGATCAAGATAAAGCATATATTTTTCAATAGAGACAATTGTTGTATTATTTCATGATCAACTGTTGACTTACCTCAGGTTTAACTCCAAGCATTTTGGGCGATGGAGGAACCCTAATGTTTTGTGGTATCCGAGTGTTACCAAAATCAACTTGATACTCTTCACACCAAACACCAACCCAATCATAATCCCAGATTGTTTTACCCTCAGGTAACGAGATGACAACAGTTTCTCCGGAATATTTCCTCAATGGTTTATCTGAACCATTTTCATCTTTCAACCTTAAACCTGTTGAACTTTGCCTTGGACCCGGAGTGACCCACCAATAACCAGCAGGACCTTGTCCATCATAATGGAAGTCATTGATGAGAAAAGTTTGCGCATCGACAATGGTTATGGGACCAGATTTAACACCATGCTCCAATTGTGACAATGGCCGTATCTCAACAGGTGTAGGTATAATCAAATTACGGGGTATATTGATGTGTCCAAAATTGGCTTTGAATTTACGACACCAAACTGAAAACCATTTGATATCACGGAATGTTTTGCCCTCTGGAAGACGCAGTACAATATCTTTTTTGGTATAAGCACCAAGAGGTTTGGTTCTGGTTAGGAAAGGAAGGTAATGAAAAAACAAAAATATCAGTAACGGTAGATTCATTAACGGTCATTTATGTCTCTTATTAATAAATATCGTGTTTTACTCGCAGTTTACCTCTTATCTCATAATTTTCAATATTGTCTTGGTTGTTGTTGCTATTAATAACACTGTAATAATTATAATTTATACTATAACCCTCATTAGCCTCAACAATATTAACAGCTTTTTTATTTGTTATCTAATACCTATTCAGTTGTTTTTTTATGACTACCAAAATTGCAATTTAATTAAGGTGAGGCCTGAGTTTAAATTATTACGAATGTTAAGTTTTGAATTATCTAAAGCAAAAAGGTTGTTAAGTTGATCATCAAATAAAGTAAAAACAAATTAACTAACAAATCATTTGTTTCTTGCCTAATTTTTGAGCCTTTTGATGATCTTTTTATGTAAAGTATGGTGCTTTTCACCCAATAACATACAGTAATAAAGCATAATGCAAGTGAAATGTTCATAATGAATTGATTCCTCGCTAATTTTAATGTTTATTCAATACTCATTTCTTTTCTAATTATTTCATCATTGCAATTTTAAATTAAACACAACAAGCTATTAATAAAATCACATCTAAACTGTGAACATGAAACATTTCGGGTTTCTTTAACCCAGCACAAAGCTACAAACAATGTAAATGTTAATTTGATTAGAGCTATCTTAAGTCAATAGGTTAATTAGTAAAAAGCTAATTGATAATGAGTTGAATCAAAAAGCAATTAAAACAAAAGGTCTTGTTAAAGATACATTATCTGAGCTTTAACAATTTGTTTTCACTTCTCCAGAAGACTTTCATTTGTAAACAACAAATTTTAATCAATTAACTTACGATCCTTTCTCATCAGGCACAATGAAACCAGTGACATCAGGGTTAGTTGTGGTTCCTGCCCAAAAATAAGCATCAGGAGCTGATCCATCATAACTGAAGCCTTTAATGAAAATTGTATTCTCATCGACCGAGAATACATCTCCGGCCACATTATGTAAAGTTGTATCTAATTTGCCAATATAAGTACCATAGTATGGACCTCGCTGTGATTGTCCAAGGATTAACTCATCTAATTAAATTAAACAGAAAAGAAAAAAGAAATTAATTTTTTATCTAGATTGTCATGAGAAGATACAGTTTGAATCAAGCTTCAAGAAAACTGGTTTTAAAATGGTTGCTTTTCCCTCGCTTTCACATCCAATGGATGAAAACATGAGAATAGACTTTGAATCAACTGAAACAGTTAATGATTTCTAACAATCAATCAGTAGTAATCAAGTTATATAAGGGTTGAAATTTGACCAAAAGGTTCTTGTTTGATTTCAAGTTATGATATGAGCTTTGAGTTGATAAATCAAAGAACCATCTTGGGTTTTGTTTTTGTTTTTGAACCAAATATGGCTTTGATTAAATAGATGATCAATCATAATAAATGATACCAAACATATTGATCAAAAAAGAAACATTAACATTTAATTTGGTTGTTTCGGTCAGAAATTTAGCAGTCCTAAACTCAATAACATATCATCATTTATATCATCAATAACTATCAACGTTATTGATGGCAAATCAATGGTATGAGATGTTGGTTAACATGATAACTAAAAAACAAAGTAAACTAATAGCTTTTGGTTAATCATCAAAGATCTGACTAACACAATAGATCAAACAAAATGAAACCATACTTTCAGTAGTGTTAGGTGTTGATTAAGTCTCCACTCATTGAATCAACATCATGGTTTTGATTAATTGCCGCAATTTTCTCTTCATTTAACTTGATATTCTATTTTTTAAGGTAAAACCATGAGCAAAATGATGAAGTCAAACTTGATTCAACTGATAGCAATGTGGATAAAAATCAGGAAACTAAATTTTCACGATCAATATCAGCTGTTAGATTGATTGAGAAAAGTTTACTTAAAACCAGACTAATTCATCCAGTTAACCACAGTTAATCATAAGGTCATATTGCTAAGTGTCTGATGAAAATCAAGATGTTAAGTATTATGAAATTTTTGATACACTAACATCAAGAATCTTTAAATGTTGCCGAATATCTTGATGACGGTTATGATAATCATAATGATGACAACAAGTCACCAATGTTAATCAGCTTTATGCAACCGTAAAAATACTGTTAATCCTATTTAAACTCAATCCGGTTACATAAAGATTATTCCGGTTACTGATGACCGCATTCCAATCGACTGATTATTTATCATAAGATAGTTAATTTCTCATCTTCTTTTTGGCACTTCACTTTGATTGAGTTCACCAACAGCCTTGTTTTGCTTTTACCACAAAAGTGTAAATTAAGGTTTTTTTTCTTGTAGCCAAACAGTTAAAACGGTGATAATAATGAAACTAACCAACACCAATCACCATGTAATCATCGGCTATGTTAATCACAGTAGTTTATTTCATAACATGATTTACCTTCCTTTGAGAAGTTGCAGTTAATTATGAGAAATGTCAATCATCACTTAATACAGTAAAATTAACAGCATAAAAAGTAAAAAGCCAACAGCAAAATCCAATAGAGAAGAGAGAGAGAAAGACAGCAATTTTGTTAAATTATTCAATACAATAAGATGTTGATTTGTAATAAATTTGACAGTTCAATTGGCTTGTTGTTAAACTCAGTGTAACCTCAATTTAGGGTTTTATTGTTTACAGTTAACAATTTGATTAACAAACAAAAACAAAACAAGAAACATAATAGTGTAAGAAAAAAAATAGACTGAAAAAGCAAAAGTAAAGCAAGAGAAATTTTTTGAAACAAAAACGGAATCAGTGATTGATTGAGAAAGGGAAATTGTGATAATTACAATCGGTAATATGAACATTTAGTAAATTTATTTTTAGCGATTTTAAACATTTTAACAATATGTTAACTATTAATGAAAGTATTTTTGATTTTATTTTCTTGATTTCTCACACGAGAAAGGTAATCAAGCAATCAAAGACAAATTATGACAATTATATCTTCTTAATACAGTTTTCACTGGTCAGCTGGCTATGCCAGTTTGATGCCCTTTATACTTTAGCTTTGGGAGTCATCATTCGGCTTGATTTTATTTTTCCTTCCTTCTGTTGATGTGTTAAAATAATCATTTAATCGTGAGTAATCATTAATTAATGATAATTATAAGTTCAATTAATGATTAATGAATGCAATCTAAATTTATATTTAATCTAAAGTTGAAATCACTTTACGTCAAACAGTTAAATCCTTTTCTTCATCGGATGGAAGGCAAAAAATGGCTTCCCATGCTTTCTATTCAATCCTTTCTTCTGTGTTTGTGTAAAGTAATTGTTTTTTATTAACAAATCAATTTCTTGTCGATATTTATGTCAATATATTTTGATACCTTTATTTTATAATCACCATCATCATCATTCTCACAAGTCAAACTAGTCATCATGGTTTTAAGTGTAAGAAAAAGCTTGTTTATTAACAATCCAACGTTGTTAGCGGAACTAAACTCACTGTTATTTGTGCGTTGTTTATAAAAATAACTTTTTCTTTCTCATCTCACCTTGCCCATTATTATTGAGATTATAATTATTATCTTCTTATTCTTCTAGAATCATCATCATCATCATCTTGACTTTAACTGACAATCAATTGGCAATAACTTTTCAAATCAACACCGTAAATATAATATGTATATTTATATGTGGGTTATACATGGTACATCAATTGACCCTGATCTTGGATGAAGCAAAAGGGAACACAAAAGGAAACCAAAGATGAAAAAGATGACTTCTTGCTCTCTCTCTCTCTCTCTCTCGATCTTTTCTGGCCATCATATTTTCATCTTCATATACAACGAAGAAAAAAAATATGATGAAAAGATAAAATCAGCACGAGCATAAACTTGTTATTGTTATTATTGGTAAAACCTGAATTGATTTATTGACTGGTCAGATGAATGTGTAACTGACAACCTTTTACCTTTCATCAGCTTCTTTTATCATCACTCTCATCTTCTGGTTCATTCATCTTCAGGCATTCATCTTATTCTTCATTTGAAACAATTATCGATCATCATCAGTGCCTTACATTATCATATTTAAAATTATGACCATTATGAATGGTAAATATTGACCATCGTGAAATAAGATTCACCTAATGACAAGCCTCCAACAACAAAGGGACCATGAAATAAACAAACATATCACTGTCATTGTGATTATTTTTCATGACTATTATTATCATCTGATTATTGTTGATAAAGGTCAAATCGTGAAGTATTTTCAACATACAAACCTATTTAACGAAATTATTTTCAATAACAATCAATAGTAATATATGATATTAAGCCATTTGTGATTTTTTGGTCAGCAACAATATAAAGTGATTGCTTTATCAAGCCAACAATATTTCAATAATTTTGAAACAAACTTGTATCCAACTCATTATCAATGTTTTTTCACCTAATATCAGCAATTACACTTTGATTTAAGGTTATCCACTTTTCCCTCCTTTAAATCATGAAGCAAAAAGTAGACGATGGGATGCAATAAATTATGAGAATAAGTAAAAAAGGTTATTATTCCGTTTTAAAGTGTAAATTTTAGCACGCAATCTAAAAAGCTTATATTAATTATGAGAATGGTTAAGATATTGTGTCAGTGTCTAATGTGTTTGTAAGCATAATCGATCAACTAATCAATAAAAGAATGGCTAATAATGATTGAATAGTTTTCACTTTGAGTGGAAATGAAATTGAAATAGCGATTGAAATTGAAAGAAATGAGCAATCAGAATTGATGATACATGAACGGTAAAAATGAGAATGATGATGATCACAACAAGTTGAGCAAAATATCTTTGGTTAGAATTGATTGATTAGACATAAAATTGATTTTATAATTGAGAAGCAAACCAAACAAGACTTGAGTAGACACAAAAACCAAACAAAGGTTTAATCAAACCCATCGACATCGATGATTCACAGTAACCTAATCTATTTATTAGATGACCGTTAACCAATGAATTAACCAAACACACAAACTTATAATAAAAAAATTGAATGAAGATGATCAATAAAAATGAATTATCAATCAGAACTGATTAGCTAAAAAAGTCAATAACAGCTGATAAAAAAAACCTAAAGACTAAAGGCTTTTTTTGTACGCGGCAAGTTCAAATGTTCAATTTAATTTCATTTTAATCAGTTTTTTGTCGATCAAAATTAATTTTTTATCAAAATGAATTATTAAAAAAACAATTCAATGTTAATCACAGTATAAAAAAAGTAAAATGCTAGCCTTAGTCGACTCTGATGATGATCTTCAAAAATATTGATCGTGAAAAAAGGTTGAATGATTCATCGGAAGATGAAAATGGTTAAGGATAAAGGCAAGAGATGTAGTCATCTTTTGTCCTCTCAAATGTCTTCCATGTGTTAACCTTATACAATCTAATGAAAGCTGAATCACAATCATCATCAAGAATTGACATTTTCAACAGCAAAAGCTGTAAAACACTTTGATATAAAAATATTTCTCATCTTCAACCTTTTGTCATGATGATTATGGATAGGAATCAACAACATTTTCCCATTTTGTTCAGCTTGTTACATCCATTTAACCCTGAAATTGATTCAACATCTTCCAACATCATTCCTCTTCATCGACCCTTCACTGATCAATAAAATGCCAATTGAACTCTAAAAGCATTGAGTAGCATATGAAAACAGCCCAAATCTAAATCATGATAAAGTAAATTAATCCTTCATCTTGGCCCTTATTTACTCGTAACTTCAATCGAATTGATTTTCAATTGTCTTTTTCACCTTTTCTTCGCCATCTTAATCAATTCCCATGTAATCCATTAGGAACGGTTAAACACTCCAACTGATTAAATTTGCAAATGGTCAACAATGGGACAAATTGTTTTCAATTAAATTTAATTTTACAACCATTCTATTAAAAGAAATAACAATTTGATGGCAAAAAAGGCTCATCTTACAATACAATGTAATACATCGTGATGTTAAACCAGTTAATTTATTCTTGATTGTATTTTTTAACAATAATAAATGAATGTAATGATCATTATGATTATTTGAATATTAAACCATAAATGGCCATTAAAGTCAACAATTTAATATACAATGACCTGTTTGGGTCAACATTCAATCTGTAATTTTTCAATAACAAATTTAAATCAACCTCTAATATGATTATTGTTAAAGTGACAATCAGATTGAAGCAAGCAAAGAAGCAAATGAAAAATCAAGTCGATTCAAATTGAAATCATTTTACATTAACCAGGAAAAAATCAGAGTAAATGGTGAAATTGATTTACCCATTGGGATGAAGAGAGTTTTAATCATGGACAGTAGAACAATTTAATTGTTAATTTGAATGCAAATTAACTGGCTTGAATATAATTAAAAGGAAGCAACAATGCAAGTTGAAGAGCAAAAACTAAGAAGCAATTGATCATTTTTCCTCTCCAATAGCTTTTAATACTGACAATTAAACGGTGAATTAAATGATTTTATTCAGTTTATGTAAAAATCTCCAATCCATTTAAATGACCCAAATTGATGAGACAATTTAGCTGACAAATTTTGAGCAATTAACTCGGAAAAAAATGGGAAAACAAAATGATCATCTTTTTCTTGTTCATCTTCAGGCAAACTTTCAACGTTAATATTAAGGGATTGGTTTGTTACTCAATGAATTTGAATGATAATACTAATTACAGTTTAATCAAACAGCAATTTAACTTAAAAAATGGAAAACAACAAAAATTTAAATTAAACATTAAAATTGATTAGAATGATTTTACTTCTTTTTGATGCCATTTGATCAAGTGAAAGTACAAAATATTTATAATCAAATGGTTAAATCGTACAAATTGGAACTATTTTGAAATTGATTAACTTGATAGTTGACCAACACTGTTAACCAAGCACAGTTTACAGACGATAAAGAAAGTGATTTGGTAAATTGGTTTGGTTAATCAACAATATCAGATGAAATTAACTCGATCTTGAAATAGAGAAAATTTTGATCAATCGAACAACAATTTTGACTGGAAATTTGAAGTTCAACCTTTATTTACTTTTAAAGGAACACTTTTATTGGGTCAATTTGTTTAAATTGTTGACAATCAAAATGAACAAATTTCTTCGTCACAATTGTCAACAGTTAATGTTAACAATTAGCAACAATGGAAAGCTCATCAAATGGAAACATGAAAAAAGCAGTTGATGGAAAAAACAAATTGAATTGAATTTTTAGATCCAAATAGGAATGTAATCTATTTTGATTGTAATTGTTTTTTTTCTGTTTCTTTAATCATGAAATCTATTCTTGAAATGACAACTAGAAGATGGAACAAAATTGCAAAATTAAACCAGTAAATTGTCTCAATGAAAGTGTGGTTAAACGTTTTAGATTGTAAATGAAACAAATGAAATGATCTGGTTTTGATTAAATATGTAATTCATATTTCATCAAATATGTATGATATGAAAAGGTAAATATAAAAAAATGATTATTACTCTCATGATATGAGAAGGCCGTAAGGCATAGAGTTTAAAATAAGTTTAAGGTAAGAAATCAATTGGTCGGAATTGAATTCTCAATCAACGTTTTATTCATCCTTATTTTTACCATCCTCACCATCTTCATCATCATAACTATTTGCATCATCGTTGCCGTTAACAACCTAAAATTACGGCATTTTCATGACCTAGAACCTTGCCGGCTTAGGTTCACATGTAGACTTGTAGGTTCAGTGAAACCGTCAGGATTTTGCTTTCATCTCCTTAATCATACAGAATGGCCAACTGTCAACCATTCCTCATTATCAGCATCATTATCAAGTTAATAATGTTACTTTCGTTTAATAATGCAAGGTATAAGATCACGAAATTCACGTTAGAACAGAAAAGCATTTTACTTTCTCATTATGTTTAACATTCAATGAAATATTTTGCATGGAATTTCATTAAATTTCAATTTTAACATTTTCGGCTGATTGTTGGTGAACCACGGAATTAGAAAGTTTCTAAATATAAAATCAGTTAGCAATTCATTAAAGAAAATTAAATTGTGACTTGATATTTGTGTTAATTATTTTGGTAAAGCAACCATTTTCATCTGTCAGGATATTGATATATTAAGAGTTGAAGTAAAAAAACAATAGACTTACTTTGAATGATTAATCCAAGGGTTATTAGAGTTATCCTGGCTAGTATCATTTTAATTTATTCATGTGATGAATTAAAAATTATTGATGATTAAAATGGTGACAATCAACAAAGAAATATGATCAAAAATAACAAAAAAGGATTTGTTTTCTTTGATGCCGTTCAAGCTTAAGACATCTAATGGTTTCAATTTTTGTAACAGAGAGGGCGAGAGTTGTGGGCCTGCGATTGTTTATCAACACATAAGTAACAAATATGATGGTTAACTATGATCTAACAATTAATTGGTAGTCATCAAACAATTGTCAAAAAGCGAATATCCTGGTTGATTGTAGAGATGCGACTTTATTCACTGTTTAACTCGGTATAAGTGTCCGAACGTTGTCTTGAACAACTACAAACTTGAATTTGATGTTGTTTCAACTGATTGTTGTTGTTGGTGGTGATGATGATGATGACCAAGAGCACTTTTAGAGCACCGTTATACTCATCCAAGAGAGATGAATAGAGAGTCAGTGAGTCAGTGAGAGAGAGAGAGCTAGAAACAAGTAATGATAATAATGATGATCAAGTCCGGGAGTTATGTTTATTATATATATATTTTTTGCTACTCATTTAGTAAAGGCACAACGCCATTTCAAGTCTCACTCTCTTTCATCTTCATCTTCAACTCCCGTTCAAGATCAGCGACCCAGAAAAGACCGACTCTCATAGAGAGACGGCCAGGATGATGATGATGATCAAGTCAATCATCATCCTCTTCATCTTCATGCCCATCGTGATTAAAGCCTGGAGCATAAGCCAACGGACATGATGTAATGATAATATAAATGGACGTTGGGTGCAAAAAGATGAAATTAGGTATATTTGGTTTTCCGTTACTATGTGGGCCTGATAATCAAGATAAACAATTGATTTTCATTATTTACTCATAAACCTCATGATCAACATTTATAATTATTTCAAGTTAAATTGCTTTATATAATTTTTGCTGTTGGTTGGTCAAGTTGAAGTTTCTGTAGACAAGGTTTGAGTGCTTAAGGTTTTGGAGCAGCAAAGTCAGACTCTTGGTGTTTCTTTTTTGTTCATCGACCAATAACCCTTTTTGAATTGTTGAGCAGTTGTTTTTGTTGTTGTTTTTCACGTCCAAAAATTATCCAATAATTAAAGTTAAGGTGAGCTTGATATCAATTTAAAGATTGACCTTAAACAGGACCTTAAACATCGTCATCTTGTTTCATCTTATTACAATCTTGTTGGGTCTGTAACATGATGACAAAAATGAAACGTACGGTTAAAATAATGATAGTAGTGATGATGATCAATGAAAAAAAGCGGATAATAAAAACAAATGATGACAATAGAAGAAGAAGAGGATTGATGAAAGTTGAAAATGAAAGATGAATGATGAAAAATGAAAGATAGACGAGGGATGAAAATGGTGAAAAGATAAACAAAAAAGCAACAAAACTCGTATTAAAAGGGAAACCTTGATGATACATAATGATGATTGGGAATGGTGAAGGTGGTAAAGATTAAATGATAATAAATTAATCATTATTATGTATCTTAACACAATCTGATTGTCTTTTTTTTTTGCTGTACTCTTTTTGAACACGAAGAAATCGATTTGTTAACCCTAAACTATATTGACCTCATAATGTTAAACGGTAAATCCTAATATTAAAATGGTTTATCCATTATTAGATGTATAATCATCATTTTCATTCATTCATTCATTAACATTTCCTCTCTCAATGAAAATGGGAGTGTGAATGTTTAATGTTGTTGATAACAAACCTTAAAATGAAACCCAAATCTAATCATATTCATCTTCATCCTCATCAACTGATATGTAATAATCATAACAGTAATTCTCAACTATATATTTTAACACTTATGAATTTTGTTCATTCAAAAGGGTCAGTTGGTAATACAATCCGAATATTATTGTTTGATTGGACATTAATGAAAGCCCTTGAAGCCAATTGGGTTTGCAGCTTCAATATCTTTCAATAGTCCTGAATGGCAAACTTATCTTCTGGTAAGTAATCAGTCCATGGGGTTCAGGTTGATTCATTGGTCAATTATGGCTTGGTTATTATGGTTTCAAGTCGACCCAGTGTTAATCACAGCTGATATGAAAAGATAAAATGGAATAATCTGGTAATTCAAACAACTAAATAAGTGAATTTTGATTTACTTACTTCACTTGATCTCCGTCCTTTTTGATTATATTTTTACATCCACGTTATTTATATTAATTGATCGTCTGAATATGATAACTTTCAACTGTTGTTTAAACGTTAATTATTAATATAATAATAATTGGTTTGGTTGTTAATGGATGATACACAACTGCGTGAGAAGATGAATTGAAGAAGAAAAAATGCGAAAATAAAAACAAAAAATTAGCGTAAAAGTGAGAAAAAAACATCAAATCTCTTAATTAACATTACAATCATATTGCAGGATGTAATAGCTATTGATACTATTATAATCATCATTAAAATAATTGTTATTATTGGACCCAAAAATGGTTAACAAGACAATCAACGTAAATTGTAAGTAAATAAGGAGTCGGAAAAAAATGTTGAAAAAAGCAAAAAAGACTTCACTTTTACAGTAGAGAATACGATTTAAGAAAAGCTTCAAGGCATTTGATTGTAACACTATTAGCTTTGTTTACTTAATTACCTTTATTGATTAACATGATGATTATAAATTTAAGGTTTATTAATAACAAATTAAAGGCAACTTTCACTTGGAGAGGCCTGTTTAATCAGAAAACACGATTGAACAAAAAGTAAAACTGAAGGAAAGCATACAATATGTTGGTTAGTTGCATAGTTGAAAATAGCCAATTTGCGTTGATGTGTTGATTAAATTGGTAAGGTTAGGTTGTCTACATTGTCAATTGACCATTCACTTCAGGTCAATATTGCATTTATTAGGACATTTTATTAAACTTGAATTAAGTAAATAACAACAATCTAATAAACAAGTAAATATATTTAGTTTGTGCATACATTCAGTGACTGGTCACTGACTGGCTGTAAGTTTTACGCGGTCTTTCTTGCTTTGAGCGCTCAAATTAAAATTACAAGTCAATAAAATTAAATTTATTATTTTAATTGTAGTTGATGGCGTTTTATTTTTAAATGCAATTGAAAATCAATACAAGACAAGTTGGATTGTAAAAACAATATTTGTTGCCAATTTTAACTGTGATTTATGGAGAGTAACATCAAAAATAAGTAAAAACAAAAGCTGTACAATAATTTCAAGTTTGCTTTACTTGTATTTTAAAATTTGAAAAACCAATTTGTGCGATCTAAATTGAGATCACCAATACTGGTGAATCTTTAATAAGTTAACTTTTACCTTGGCAAAGTAAATTTCTTAAAGTTCAACTGAGATCGGCTAAAAATGATTTTTTTTCATCAACACTTTTGCTTTCAGTTCAGAGTCAAATCAAACTGATTTACCTTTTAACAACCAACAACCATATTGTTTTCATTCAGTTCAACTGAAAACTTCAATGTAATATTATCAGAATAAAATCAACTGAACCATGTTAACTGATAATCTCTTCATATCTTCCTCTTCACTATTCCCTGTGTTACTCTTCAATATGAAAAGCTTTTCCCAAAAACCTCTTCTTTACACTGAATTACATCTTGTAATCGCATGGTTTTATCATGGATAGATGAGCAAACCCATCTCTGTTTATCATTATTATTATTATAGTTGACAAATAAACTTAATAATAATTGTTTGGGTTGGAAAATCTAAAAGCTGGTAAAAAACTGGAAAATTATGGGCAGCCATGTTTTTTGAATGATTAACCAGATCACACAAAGTAACCAGGAGAGATTGTTATTGATTCACCACAAAAAATAGGCTGAATTTTTGAGGTTGATACTCAAATTATATCATTAAAGTGCTGAAACGGTTAACCGTCAATTTGTTGATTATCATATTTTAAGATTTCATTCAAATCACAGACTGTTTTCAAGGTTTCACAATTGATTATCTAAATCTGTATATCTCTTGATTATAATGAAAATGATCTGAATGTTGATGATGATGGAGAGATGTCAGAGTTTTGATTAACTTTAATTTCAGCTTGGATCCGAGATATTAGCTTTGATGAGACCAACATGAGAACAATGAGAAATACTTTGCCAGCTTTTTTTGAAAAGATGATCATCCGATTAACTGCGCTTCTTTTGGTGCTGATTAAGGATTTACTTTGACATTTATTTAAATGTTACTTTTAGCTTTTGATCAATACAATAACCTGAATCTTTTTAATTTTGACGATTAAGACACTCATCATAAGATTGAGACTTAATCTTGCCAGAATAGTATTGATTATAATAATATCAAGTAAAACTGGGCTAATCTTTTTATGTTTTATTCCTTCTATTTTCCTTTTCCTTTTTGCCATCCTTTCATCTTTTCATCATTGCATGTGAATTGTGATTGTAATTTAACCAATTAACTGTAATATTTCTGTTTCATTCAGCTGATCAGCCCTTCTGGTTGACCAAGATTAAAGGATCAAAAGTGAAGAGGATGAAGATTGTCAAGTCAAATTGTATTTTAACTTGAGCCTGTCCAAACTTACTGCTCTTATTAAATCATCATCTTGTAAATGTCTCCTTGTTATCATTATTTTCCCATGCACACTCGGAATTCATTCATGAAACAGCAAATTCTGAAAGATTCATTTTGATCATCTTCATCCCTTTACAGGAAGGAAATGAAGAGTCAAAAAAAGAAAGGTTGATGAAGATGAAAAAATAAATGAAGTTGAAGTGAAAGGAAGTGATATAATAATGATAAAAAGTAACTTACTCATCAAGAATGTGATTGTACATGAGATTTGTCATGAAATCTCATGGGGAAATAGCAATGACAAGATTAACTGAATAAGATACCAAAGTTAATTCAGCAACACTAAACCAGAAAATTGTCTCAAATCAAGCAAACCAGGCAAATATTAACAGAAAAAATCTAGGACCTAGAAAATGGCGAGAATCAAAAAATAATGAAAAAATAAAAGCTAAAACCAAAATGTCCATTAGAAAGAGCATTTGAAAAACATTTTACAAACCATTTGCAGTCCTAAAACGAGCAATTATTGAATTATAATAACAATTATCATAACAATTGCCATTGAAAAGGTTGATTGTTTACTTTGATTGGAAGTAAATGAGTAAACAAAAAAAGTAGCAAAATGAATGGTTTAGCTAAATGTTATTCCTCTGTTCACTGTTATCGTTATTATTACTCATACTCTATGCCAATTACAACAATTCCTTATTCCATGCCTCCTCCTTTTTCCTCCTCTCCGCCAACACCATCATCCTCATCTTCTTATTACTCATTCAATGTGAAGGAATCTCCAAGAAAAAGCAATAAACCATTTCGAGTTAAAAGACTCTTCAGTATGAGTCAACCTTGAAATAAAGTCAGAGGTTGTTGGTGGCTGTGAATGAGTAAGAAGGGATATTCCTTGGGTAAAAAAATCAACTCAACTTTATCCTCCTTCAGCCATTCAATAATTTTGCCAGTTTTACACTCCTATGGTGGTTAACAGTGGGAAGGTTCAACGCCACCTTACGGTTTACAGGGTTATAGAAAGTAACAAAACATCATTTTATCATCTTCATCATTATCATCATTTCCAATTCTGTGTGGTGTTCAGTTCTTGTGTGTGTGTTGTGTGAGTGTGTCTGTAATTCACACAATTATTTTGTCAAATGTTGCCTTAAGCGGTGTAACATCATCACCTATTACTGGTTAAAGTAAGGAAGAAAGATTAAAAAGTAAAAGTATTCTAATCATTTCAGCAAACTTTTCCCCTGTCATCACCATCATGAAGTTACACCACAAGCTATTCAATGGATTCCATTATTAAATCATCATCATTGCCATTATTTTTAAGGGTTATCCATTGATTAACATGAAACGAAAGAAAAAAGTTTCAAATGTTGTTCCAATGGTAATCAAAATGTAACTTGCAATCCTTTTTTCGAGTTTGTCAATCATTCTTGTTAAATTTAGTGTTTGTGTTCAAAATTGTAATCATTGAATTCGCTATGCCAATCATTTTAACAGGTGATAAGTATAATCTTCTTGAGACAATTGATCCTTATGGTGAAATTAAATCATCATCAAGTTCTTCGCTATCGATCCATTCAAATAACAAATCATCTTCATCTTCATCTACTGCTTATCCATCATTTCAAGGATGGTTAAGACGACAATTAATTCCAGTTTTGATTCGATCCAAAATAAATGATAGTAAATTGTCCTGGAATGGTTCTGTGGATTTGTCAATAAATGCACAATTGACCAGCAAAAATGGTGATAGGACAAAACTGCCAACAACTATAAATTGTTCCATTGACAATAATGGTAACAATGATTGTGATCATTTAGGAAACAATTTGTCTTCACCTCGTCATTTTCTTCATCGACCACAAGAAGTTATCACTAATAATACAACTAATAAAGCAATTGATCCACAGCCACCATCAATTAATGTGCAATCACAATCAGCTCCGTGTACACCTAAATTCATGATGAAACGTCCTCCACTTGAGTCAATCTTTGGTTCAACAGAAGTCGATACAATCTCTGGTTCCGATGAAATTGATTTACTTTCAAGACAATTGGTTGAGAAGGATAAATTGTTAACCGATTTGCGTTTAGAGTTGTTGTCCACTGAAGATCAAATTGAAGAGTTGCGTGAGTTAATCGGTAAATTGGGTAAACAGCTGGTTAATCTACGAGAAGAAAACAAAAGGTTAAACAATTTGGTTGATTCATTAACACCTTTGACTTGTTTCAAGTTATCTCGAGTTGAAAATTTACCATCAAATTACGAAATTAATCGTAATAAAGATGAGGTTAATAATGTCAACCAATCAACAGTTACATTTTAAATTGTCACAATCATCTTAATCATTTTTTTCAAATACAGTAGGCTTAACTACAATATTAATCTATTCTTATATGCCTATTTCACAAGTCTATAACATATCAACCATCATTACTCATTGTTTTTACACTTAAACTATTTTACCCAAACCATTGCATCTTGTGTTAATGATTGGTAATTTGAATCTCAATTGAAGTTCAGATGGATCTCAATGCACATGAATTGATGATCAATGAATGTTGCCGGCTGTGTGCAATTAAAAAAGCAAGTTATTACTAAAATATCATGGACATTTTAGTTTGTTACTGAACTCTCAGTAATTTCTTGTTCTCCTTTTCCATGTTTCCTTTTGATGTTGTTTATGTCCAAACTTAACCTTATGATATGCAAACCACACATTTCAATGTAAAAGGTGATTATAATCTAAATAAACTTATCAAAACTTATTCTCTTCTATTTCTTAATGTTTTGTTAATAACTAACCGGAACAATTGAATGAATTGATAGAAATCAGTAGCTGATAAAGATGATAATGAAATCCATTGTCATCAAGCAAGGTCCTGTACCTCTGTTGAAGGTAAGGTTGTTACAAAATTTGAGAAGAAACTCAAAACTTACTTTCAAACAGACTGGTGAGACAATCAACTGTACTTACTGCTGTTTCCTTGAGAAGGGTGATGATTATTATATTGAATTAGCCTTGATTAGAAAGCTGGTAAACTTGAATTCATTTTTTTGGTTGGCTGAAAAAAACGTTAACATAAAGTCAGAAGGTAAGTGTAACTTTCTTTAGATTTTCACTTTCTCCTTGAAATCTTGGGCTTTTTTGCGATAATGAGTGATGAGGAAGACGAAAAGAGGAAATGCTGAATATTGGAAGGTTGAGAGAGAATAAAAAACAACATAATAAAAAAAAGCAAACTTGAAATGATTAACTAGGCGATAAATTCACTTGTTTCTAGTCATTCATTGAAATGCTTAACATTGTCAGAAGAGAAAACTTTGCTTCAGCTTTTTTCTTACTAACCGATCCCTTAGTTTAAAGCTGTTCATTTGTTATTTATTCTGTATTGCCAAGTGTCAACACTTTTTCGGTTGTTAATTTAATTCTAATTGTGTGTAATTGTGATAAATGGATTAACCATTTAAGAAATCAATCAAACCAGGAGTAAATCTTCAGGATTACCACCAACTCTAATAACATCAATATCAACAGCAATTTTAAAAGGTGAGGTTTTGTTTTCGCGGATTTTCAATCTCAAGTCTTCAAGCGATATACAATTCCTCTTTTGGCCTTTTATGCTGTGTTTTGGATAACTTTTTAGGTAATTTGGTTTCATTATATCTATTTGCTACTAGATTGGTCAGCCAATGAGTTCCAATTTCGATGATATTGATTGGGACATTATTTCTGGTTTTGCTTTTATGGTCATCTCAACCAGTTTAATATTTGTTTACCAACATGTCCGACCAGTTGAACAATTTTTATCTACTTTTAGAGTCTTAATTGCAACGTAAGTTTATCAATTTTTTTACTGTCAATTTTAATCGGTATAATTATAATTTTTACACTTAGACCCCTCAGAAAAAAATACAATTCATTAAGGTCAGTTTTTCTCACATTCGAGTAATTCATGTTACAGTTATGGTTTACACTTTTCATGAATGTTGGTAGAAATCTTTTTTTTAACCTTTCAAAATTCTGGTTATTGTTTAATTGGTTACGTATTAATTAATAAGCTGTCATTCCTGGCTATTTTTTGATTCAAAGTAAAACCATCTTTCTGACCATAAGTTGACCTAAAATATGTGCATGTAAAAAGATTTCGTGTTATTTGGTGAATTTAAGTTGATTACTGTTAAAAGGTGTTCATTAGGCAAAAGATATACAGATTCCTTCAATTAACATTTAGATGACAAGTTAAAGTGTTTATTGAAATGGACAGCTCAAGTAAAGACAATTGTGATTAATGTTAATGTGTGATTCTTATTGAGTTGTGTTTTGAGTTGAAGTTTTCTGGTTAACTTCAACATTGAGAAGAAACATTGTTTTATTGTTTAAATCTAGACGACAAGTGTTTACCATTATTATTAACGGAAATAGGAAACATTGGTAAAAAAGTAATTTCCGATTTCTTGTGAGTCAAATAATGAATCATATTAAATATAATAATAAAGGAAACAAGAAAATAATGAATTGTTTCCATTTGCTCAAGGGTGAATTATAAGACAACATCTTGGATCAGATTTAATAACACAAAAATAACAAGTTAACAAACTGATCATGTAACATAAGTTTATTTGTCATTTAATACTTTCTTGAAAAGGCTTGTAATGGTAGTTATAATTAATTCCTAGGAAAACTGTTAGCCTTTGAATCTTGTTGATTTTATTGATTAAATCATGATGAATTGTAAGGCTTAACTTGAATGTGTTGAAGACCGACAAAGTTTCTGATCAGATTTGAATCTCTTATTTAAACTTACAAATGTAGATGGAGTTACTTTACAATTGAAATTTAAAATTTTTGCTTCTTAATTTGCCGATTCAATTAGATGTTAATAACTGTTTCAATTGAAGTCTTTTGAGCTTCGAAATTATAAGCAAAACAATTAATATTAATTAAGCAATTCTCTTTTCTCTTTACAAATATAGATTATGAAGATGATTGCAGTCAAAATTGATGGATCAAGTCTAATAATCAACACAAATTGACGATTTAAATAACGGATGATCTACTAAATTTGCATATTTCTGGTTAAACCTGTTAGATGATGACAATTTGATTGAGACAATATTGCTGTGCCAGGGAAATTAAACAATCAGACTGTTTAAAAGATGCTTTCATTTTAATCTTCATCATTATTTCACGATTAAATTTGATTGTTTGTTGCCAATGAAAAAACGAAACAAATGATAAATTTCATCTGTATTTACTGTATTACAATTAATAATTGTGGCCCACCTAAAAAGTAAAACAAAATCAGAAGATGTTAATGACGATGATGATGATTAAGATGGATTAACAAATGTTTCAAATATAATTCATTTGTATTGTAAGTATTTATAAATATTTAAATTAACCTTTCTCAAATTAAAATGTTTCTTTTGTTTTCCTCTCAAATTTTTCCGTTTAGACTACTTTGGCAAGTGAAACAATTAAAATGAATGATTTAAGGACAACTTATCACAATTGGGAATGTTATTTGCTTAAATAATTAACCTAAAAGTGGATAAACAATCAACAATAATATGAAAAACAATTGGTTGACGGATTTACATAATTAGCTTAGGACACATGAGAAAATGATTGAAACATTTGTTGTCATTAGTTTTTGCCTTGAGATTTGTAATTAGTAAATATTTACAAATTTAAATTATCAATTCGGAGTCAAGTTAATTATTTAAAATTGGCTTAGAGTTGAAAAAGAGACAAATTATGATACGATGAAGATTAATTAACATGATGATGGTGATGATGTGAATGGTTGTGTTAACTATGAGTTGATTTATTTCTCATTTTACATCTTTGAATTGCTGTCAACTGATGTTAAATATTTAAAATCAGAATTAATTGACTTATGACAATGAACAAATTCATCGTACTTTTGGCATGTTTCTAGTTTTCTGATGCAAGTTGAAACATTGCACACTTAAGGTAAGGACGGTCGATGGTCAATGCATACCCTTGGTTAATTCACAGTTAATCAACTGTTTACAGATTTACAGTTTTTTATCATTGAGCGTTTTAAATATAAATGAAAAGTCTTCATAATTGATGTCTTAATTGTCTTGAAGTGAGGACGGGTTAACATCTTCATTCATTTAAATTTAATTAGTTTGATTTAACTATTTTATTTATTAGTTTTTTTCTTTATCAAATGATAATAACATTTTATTAATTAATTGTATATATATATTTTTATAATTAAAACATTTCGTTGTCCAACGTTTGGTGATTTTAAAATTTTGTTATTTTGCCAGAGTAGTTGTTGCTTTTGTTGGCACCAAAAAATTATCATGATAATGGTGATGATAGGTAAATTGATTAACTTTTTGTCTAATTAAGCTTTAATTTTCTTTACAAGTGAAACTTTTCACTTGCTTTCTGATTTTGATTTTTGTTAATTTCTGTTCTCAGCGTGATTAACACTGATTAGTTATTTCTTAATCTCCTTTCATTATATCCTCTTTTTAGATTGTCAATTAAATGGTTCGTTTGTTGTTAATCTAGTTACAATAAATTGATCTTGCTTTTTCATGTTGTTGATGATGTTGATCAAATGAGAATGAAAATCAAGGTGATGATGATGATGATGATTGGTTCTGGATCGTTGCTTATTTGAACCTCAATAATGTTATTAACAAAAAAATGAAATGCAATTATGTGTCCATTTTATAACACTTTCCCTCGATGATTGTTATGAAGATGAGGATGATGATGATAATGAAGGTGGTAGCAATGACCGTCCTGAATTTATCAATCTGTAAGTATTGTAGAGAAGTATCATTCTTTGATTTGTATTGAGCTGTTTAGTAACAATTATATAAACACATTATATACGACCATAAGCTTGATTATGGTATTGGCTTTAAATTTTGTTTACACGTTTGATTCTTGTTATTTGGCTATTTCAGTCAATCATCATATGTGAAGTATCTTTTAGCCGATAAATTGGATCCAATAATTGAAGGAGTTAACCCAAAATCACCACATAAGTTATCCAATAAACAACGTTAAATAGACTAAACATTAGGGGAAACAAAATACGAGCCAAAACGTCAATACGTTTGGAGCGTGTTTGAAATGCTGCAAACCAACGCGTTAAACAATTTTGATTATAAGGGGCAGTGCGAACTTCAACTTGATGGAATTTATTATTTGCTGGAGGTGGATTTGGTTGAGGTCCTCGTAATACAGGTTTCTGTAATAAAATAAGAAAAATAGAAACCGATTAAATTTCGTGGATAAAAGTTATTAATTGTCAGTAAACAATTGATTTCCCATAAAATATCTGTTGTATTGATTAGCAAGGAAAGTTCACTTGATTAACATAAATGTAAAGTCTACTTCGAAAAATATTGACTGAGCATCGGAAAAATAAACAAAGCTTGATTACCAATCACAATCATTTCTGCAACTTTTTGTCTACAAAGTTAATCGACTAATTAATAGTTAATTGCCACAATAGATGGCGTCTAAAGAGGACGAAATTTACAATTGATGATAAATTAGCGCCATCTAGTCAGTTGTTATACAACAATTTTTGATTGTGATGGCGATACGAAAAATTAAATTTTTCATTTAAAGAGAAAATGGAAACTTTTTCTAATCATGTTTAGGAAACATGATATTTGAATCTTTAAATGGAAAATTCTTGATATAACTCGTTAGATGGTGTTTTCGTTAAAAGTGAATTTACTCTGTTTGTCATGTGATTGGAAAAATGAAATGAATAAGATGAAAGTTGAACAGAAAAATCAGGAAAACTCATGGGGTTGGGTACAAGATAAACTTGAAAAGATGAGATATCGATAAAAGATCTGCAAGGAGGAGGAGTAGGAGGTGAAAGGGGGGTCGGAGAAAATGAATAAAGGGAAAAGAGATACGCATGGGCTTCATGTTTAGCCTACTTATTGGGTTGACCTAATCAGTGAAGATGAATCTCATCTTCATCCTTGGCGTGATGAAGCAAAAGATAAAAAAAACGAAAAGGGAGAGAGTAAGTTGGAGAAGAGAGAAGAAAGATGAAGAAGATAAAAGATATAAATGAAAAAGAGTTGCAGATAAAAGCAAGTGAAAGGCAAGAGCAAATGTGTTAGAGAGAGGGAGTGAGAGTGGGAGTGCGGAGGATGAAGTAGTATGAAGCTTGTCTCCAGTTTGAATGGAACTATCAACTCAACAAAGACCTTTTTCAATTCCATCTTCACTTCCCAAGAGATAAAAAAAGAAGAAACCTGCGAAGTAAGCATAATAATTTGGCTACAGCACATTAAGTAGAAACAAGACAAAGAATAATGATGATGATAAGGGAAGAATGAAGAAAGAAACTCGTTGAATGATTGTTAAAAACCTGACAAGACTTTCAATTTATCTCTTTACTATTCAAAATTGAGCAAGAAAAGGTAATAAAAGAAGAAGAAAAAACTGTCGAACAAAAAAAATAACATTTACCATTACATATGAAGCTCTTGATGAATGGAAATTATCTGATGAATATTGAAATCCTCTGGGTTTCAAGTCTACACGAGCTTCCCATTTAGTGGCAGGTGGAGGATCCATTGGATGAGGTGGCATAGGTTGATGAGGTTCCCATGGATTGGAATCCCATTTAGGTGGTGGAGGAGGAAAACCCATACCACCACCAGTCATACCAAAACCAGCATTACCCATACTACCAAGACCACCCCCACCTCCCCCGCCGCCTCCACCTCCAGTGAAGCCAAAGGCTGATCCACCACCACCAAGAACCTGTTGAACTTGTTGTTGTTGATTTTCTGCGCGACGTTTTCGAGCTGCTCTATGAGCATCGCTTCTTGACGCATAGTTTACAAGGGCAAACTCTAGGAGGGCACCAAAAACAAAGAAAAGGCAGACTCCGGTCCAAACATCAATGGCTTTAATGTAACTGACCGGTGGAAGTGAGGCATTTATACCGGATATTTGAGTTGCCATTGTGAGTAAAGTGGTAACACCAAGACTGACCCGGGCAGGAATAGCATTTGGATCCAACCAAAATGAAACCCATGAGACAATTACAAGCATAATACAGGGAATATATATTTGAATCAAATAGTAACTAAATTCACGACGAAATATTAATTTGACCTGGACACAACTGTATTCACCTGTAATCAAGAGAAAAGAAAAACATCATCAGAAAAAATGTTATCAAATTTTAGTTGATTTTGCTTTTGATGATCCAATGGAGATGAGATGCTGATTATCGATATATTATAGCTGATTAATTTTTTAATTTAAATCAAATTAAATATCAATTCTAGCATAATTTTAACTCAATAGCTTTTGGGTGCTACTCAACAGTTGACAAGAATAAACCAAGAAAAAGCAAAGTATACGAGAAAACTAATTAACTAATTGTCAAAGTCTATTATTTACTCGATGAAAGGAAAGTGAAAACAAGAGGCAACCATTCTAGTTAATTAAAGTTCATAAGTTAATCAACAAAAAATTATAATGATAATAATAATGGTTGATAAAAATGATGTTGATCATCTAGACTATCAGCCTTTATTTACCTGTATTTGTTCGTGAAGTACAATATTCAGTAATATAATCAGCTAAAGCAAATGTTGGAAGATGAAGTTGCTTAGTAACCTGAACAGGATCCGTTTTTTTCCACATGAAAACCAAATCTTCAGTAGTATAACCATCTTTAGAGAAAAATAAATCAGCACCACCATGTGGATAAAGAGCAAAAAATGTTATTTGCCAGGTTAACAGGTCAATATCAAGAAACAGGAACAGAAGTAAAATTAAAAAAAGACAAGAACAAACATTAGTTGACATTTAAGGTGGTAAATCAAATGGTTAGTGTATTTATGAATATGAATAACATTAGATATTAATGAAAATAAACTTGATTCATGTTGATTGTAATAGATCAGATTCCTATATTATAATTGATCTAGCCTACATTAGTTAAATTAAAACATTGTAACATTAACCTCTCAGATTAATCAATAATCAAAGTAATTGTAGGAGGTTCATTGAGATTATCATTCAGTGGATGCTATGAAAGTAATTTATCAAAGAAGGTATTACAAAATCAAGTGAACCAAAATGTTCAACCAAAATCAATGATTTCATGATGAGATTTAAAACAACAGCTATCTTTAAAACAATTTTGAATCCTCTTTCCTGTGTATCCTTTACTCATCAGCAAAACACTTTTAATGGTGCAAATGAATATTTCAGCTCAACTTGACTGTCTTTACTTGAAATACACAGAATCACAATGTTTAAGCAAAAGAAATATCCTAATCCAATGGAGAATTGTCAATAAAAAGTTCTCAGCAAAGAGATGAAGAAGAGAAGATGATGAAATGAACATGACACTGAGAAAGAAAGAGAATGAAGACGACAAATACAGAAGGTAAAACTGAAAACCTTTGATAATAAAAGAAGAGAAAATTTGCTTTTTACTTTGGGTTGACTTGGATATCATTAGTTGGGTGTTACAACATGAATGTTAGTAGGATACAAGACAAACCAAGGTATTCAATAATTGTTACTTACAGCTAGCCATTTTGATATAACAATTTTGCTTATCCAGTGGATAATATTTCAAATTCATTGGGCAGGATAATATTAATGACAACCTTATTGAATACAAAACACCACCATCTGAGCCAATACGTAACAAAACATTGGGCATAATGATATTGTGAAAGTGTCCTTCCTTTTCATTGGTGAAAAAAACATCCGGCTTCCAGATACGATCAGGATCAGTCAAAGTTAAATAACGAATCTTTTCCGATGGATCTCGATAAACTAGTCGTGAATCCTTCCATTCCTCTCTGAAGGTTATCTGGACTGAATATTCCTAAAACAGTGTGGAAAGAAAAACAAAATGAAACAAAAGATTTAGTAAAAAAGAGCAAAAGAAAACTGTAGACAAATAATACAAATAAAGAACCTAGAGACTTCATTACTCATCATGACCCAACCCTATCTTCTGACACTTCGTGAGATTAGCCCTTTAGCGCTATTTTAACAGAAACTTCATTTTAATAATTGCTGAATATAAGATTGGTAAATAATTAATGAATAAATAAATGTGTTGAAACTTGGGACGAAAATTTCATTGCTTAAAATGGTACAAAATTGTTATAAGCTAACATTCTGACGACTATGAGAGAAACAGAAGCCATGTTTTATATACAAAAATAACTACATTAACCTCTCGAAAGTAACATATTTTTAGAAGGGTTAACAGTTAGCAAATTAAATGTACTTACCATGTCAAGATCACTGATTTTACTTATACTTCTTAAATAAATGTTTATTGAGACTATACAGGGTCCATCTGAATCAGTAGAGTTGAATAAGGCAGAGGGAGAAAAAAAGTTAAAAATTATTAAAATGCTTACTTCAAATTGTAAGTACAAAAAGCATAAACCAGAGGTCAATACAAAAGCTACACATTAGTGATTCTTTCAATGGTTAACACAATTAACATTTCCTTTGAAAGCGACATTAGCTAAACTAGACTAAAATATTCAAATTGTTTCAAAACAATTAAATGGTAGACACTTTTTTCAACTCTACCAGCATTCAACTTTCAGCTAATTATGGTTATAACTCACAATAAACAGCATGAAACAGCCATTCAATTGGACATCATGGATAATTGGTGCTGGCCATTGATTAAAAGTACATTTCATGATAAAGCAAATTCTTGTTCCTCTCCAAACATATTGATAAATCATGACAATCAAGATTAAAATAATGGTTATCCAGCCAAGCTTAAAAACCATAGTAACCACCTTTATATTTCATCCTCCTTAATTTCATCCATTACTCGCAACCTACATCATCAACTTTCATGATACCTTTAAAGTCAACCCAGTTTATCACCTCATTATTACCATGATGATAAATATTTCAATATTCAAAGCATTGAAAAAGTGTAAAATAACAATAAAAAAAGTGATAAAGTTGAAAGGAAAAGTAATGAACGTGAAAAGAGACAGAAAAAGTTAATCAAAATGGCAACACAATTTTTATCTAAACTCTCCGAGTTTTGGTGTATCAATTATTGGGTCAAATAATGTGATATAAAATTGTGATAAAACATTGTAATATCAAATTATATAATGAAAAAAAAACCAACAAAAAAGTACATCAGATTAAAGTCTCAAGGGTTTGAATAATGAAACCTTACATTGAATATAAATGGTTTGTTTCAGTGAACCAAAGTTATGATGTGCATGTTTCAAACTTTTCATCCTCAATAACAATATCTAATCTTGACTGTTATGAATCTTCAATGAAAAGGTGTGACCTTTTTATAAGACCCTATCAAATCAATTTCAGGTCAACATGAAATGATGAGAGAAGAAGAAGAAAAAGAAAATGGAAAAGAAAAAAAAAAGAGGAAATCAAAATGAAGTTTTATGAATGTGAAGTAAAAATGAAGTTTCCCTTATTTTGATATAATTTGGTAATTCTTTGAGATTTTTAGGTTATCATTGCTGTTACAAGAAGGAAATTGATGATCAAATTTCTAGTTATGGTCAATAATGGAAAAGGTCAAAGAATCATCAAATTTCCTGTGAATCCATTTCAATTTCAAAGTCAATCTTTTGATGCTCTCCAACAATTACTGAAAAATGTCATTATTTTTCAACCTTTGAAACTTGAAAAAACTATCGAAATTTGAATAATTTAATGAAAGATGAAATTTGATCATTTAGTAGCAAAATGTAAAACTTTGGATTTGATCAAAGCCTGAAATTGAAATAGCAAACCTTTCAAAACATTTGATAATCAATTTAAACTTGAACTTCAAATTAAAACGAAACATTTCTGCCAACCAAATCAACTAACAATATCAACAGGATAAGTCCATAATTGTATGGAGGTAAAAAAGTGAATTAGGAAATGAATAAATATCAATCTATTAATGAAACCAAGTTTAAAATGATGCTGAAGTACTTTAAGTGAAATTTGCTTTTATTGAAACAACAAATTTTGCAAACCTGAAAAGGCTTGGATTTTTGACTCCCAGCCATGGTTGAAAAGTGATATCAAGTTAATGCATTTAATGCTTCAGCTTTTTTCTTCAGAATTTTAAATTCATTGATAAGCTTAAAGGTTGATCACCTTAACAATGAATTTAAGAAAACATTTGATGATCAAAAGCATCAAGATGCTGATAAAATGTTTAAACCCAAAGTGAAATATTGTGAGGTAAACAATAAGTTGAAACCATAATAATGAAGCATGTTTTGAACAATATTGAAAAATTGAATAGAAATGTCAATGTTATTGTTGAAAATGATCAACCTTTTTTTTTAATTATCAATTGGAAACACTTTTTGTGTTTACTTGATACAAAATAGGTTTAACAGGTTTGATGATGAAAGGAAGGGACAAAAAGATGATGGACAAAAAGCACCTTTTCATGGGAGACAAAAAAAAACATGTTATCATGATAAATTCATAATAGCTAATAATAACAATAATGTTATCAACTGATATCAATATTAGTCAGACAACAATGCTAAGGGAGGTTAAAATATGAAACATTAGTGACTACAAACATGGGCAGTGACCCAGCATCATAATCATCATCATGTTGTTGATATAAATGATATTCTTGTATTTTCATGAGCAACCAAAAAAAAATAATAAACATGAATGTTAACATTTGGTTTCTGATCAAAAATAAAAAGGTATAATCATTGATCCAGAATCTGTTGAGCTTGGAATCAAATTTTGCTCCATTTTTTTTTTGCTTCATCATTTTTCATCCTTTCTTTCCCTGTTTCCATATTTGCTTCATGATAATGATGAATAAGTAATAAAAAAGTAATGATATTCATTGTTTATCTGGTTTATATTTTCATTTCACTGTATAAATAGCAAAATGAACTTCAAGATAAACATTGAATAAAAATCAATTTTTCACTTTTCTTTTTCTTTTAAACACTCACAGTGACACAGTTTTACTCTTAATTTTCAAATTGAATTCTGATAATGGTTGGGAGGGAAAGTTTATTAGTTGCTGCATTTGATTATCTTGATGAAACTGTTCATTATCGTTCTTCATGTAATACTCTTCAGGGCGTTTCGTTGTTACCTCGAAATTTTTCTTCTTCTATCAAGTTAATCTTGGTTAATCATTATTATGGTGAGGCAAAATTGGAACATTTGTTTTCTTATTATCATCATTTTCAGTATTTTGACTTCTCAACATTTCTGTTATTTGATAAACTTTCACCATTCAACCGTTTTATGGTTGCACTTTTGATGACTTTATTTACTGATTCAATCCATTGATCAGCAAAAACTCATCATCGTCATGACCATTATTGTTATTGTTATTAACTTTGACCATTTACGATGATCCATCAAAACCAATGAACACAATGAAAAATCATCGTCTTGAGATGAGCCTTTTTCATCTCACCTTTCACTTTTATTTTAATGGAAACATTTCAATGAAATTGAATCAATTTTAGAAGAAAAAAAGTTCTTTTTGAAAAACAAAAAAAAATCGCTTTTCATTGACTTTTCAATCAAGTTTCCAATTGAGTTTTAAATTCTAAATCAGGCTTTGTTTCATTATTTACTTTTTAATAAATCAATAAACTTGAAATTTTGATGCAAAAAAATGAAAATTCAGGATAAAGTAAATAGTAAACTTGACCATGGTAAGAGTATCCTGTTACTGATCATTGTTACAGTTTTTTTTTCTGAATTGTTCACTTTATGCATTCAATAAGTGGTTTATGCTGCATTCAACTGGGAGTTTTGATTCCATCAGATTTTCAAGCCTTTTTTAGCTAATACAGAAACTCAACAAATCTAATTAGTTTAATTGATGAGCTTGAATTAGGTTCCTGTATGTACATGATGTTCAAGAGATAGGAACATAAGAAAAAGAAGTTTGACCCAAAAAACGCAATGTTTTAAAGTGAAAATCTTTTCTATTGATTATGATAGGAAAGTTAACAATGAAAGACTCTGATCAATGATGCAGTTCAATCGAAACTGGCCAGACTCAGTTTAACTTGACCTGAAGCTTAATCAACTGACTTTGTTCAAGTTTTATGAGCATCATGTTGGTCATTTAACATCATTAAAGCGACAAAAGAACATATAAATTTAGAAACTGGTAGCTTTAGTTGACTTTCATTCGTAAACCCAAACATTCAAGATTCATATTTATCATTGTATTACTTTGAGATGAATGAATGTAGAATGAGTTGATTGATTTATTGGTTAACCATGGAAGAATGGATGAAATGTTTCAAGTTTGCTTTTGATATATACTTCAACTATCAAGTATACTTTTATCATATACTTACCACCCTCGGCGGATGCATTGAGTCCAGAAGGTCTGATTCGTCTATCATAAGCACCTTGACCTATGATAGAATCCAATATTTTTTTCTCCTGTTCTCTAAAACTAGCTGAACCTGAGGTAAATGGAAGATTAAGCAGCCAAGGAATGATGATAAAATCGGAAAAATAAATCTGAAAAGTAAAAAATAAACAAAAATAAGACTAAAGTTTCCAAGATAAACGATAAAACAATGGATAATGATTGGAATTGTGTTAATGAATTATTAATAATGATGGTATAAATGATGATCGGAACAATTGTTGCTTCAAATGTGATGTTATGGTAATAATGGTCCAAATGAGTGGGTAAACAAATCGAAGTAAAAAAAATTTGATTCATACCAAAAGGTAAAAGGTGATGTGATACTTTGGTCCAGGTAGACACAACATTTGACTAGATTACAAAAAAATGGGTAACGTTGAATAATAATCCTTAAAAGATGATCATTGCAACTAAATCTCTGGTTATCTGTTAACAGCAAATATTTTACACGGATATCTCATTGAAAGTTTAACCAGAATGGGAATAATGAAACCCAAAAAGATATATGAAAACAAAGTAACACCAAAATGTGTAGAAACGCGATTAACAGGAATGGTAATCCACAGATGAAGACACTGGAAACACACACCAAATAGTGACACTAACCACTGATGATGAATATGTTGATGTTGATGATGTTGATGATAGGTGAATATGAGATGATGATGAGGAAGATGAGATGGGAAATGTAAAAAAAAGTTGCTAGTTGAATAGAGAAGTCACAATGAACAAAATGTTTCTTGGTTAATAGGAAAATGTTTCCCTTCACTCTTTTTTTCAACTTGCTTAGCCTTACTTCATCTTCTTTACTCACTCTATCTTCCTCTTTCTTTTCTTTTTTCTCTCTCTCTCTTCTTATGGAATAATATCTGGAGCATTCGTGACAGACCTGAAATACATGGGAAGATACGACGTATAACTAGTTTTTACTGGGTTGCAATTGAAAGGCTGAAGAAAACAGTTTCTTCAACCTTTCAAATGTTTCGATCTCTTTCTGAGACGACTCTGGTTTTATAAGATACTGGATACAAGATACTAGATACAAGATACAAAATCATCGGAATCATCATCATCATCTTTCTTCAACCTTTTATGCCAATTTTTTGTTCACTCGATCGATCTACTTTCTCTATTTCCTTCTTTCTCCTTCATCTTCTTCATCATCACAATCCTCTACAGCATCTACATCATCTTTAACATCTCCAACATCATCTAAATTATCATCTTTGGTGAATAACTTGTCCCAATTTTCATTATTATCTATCATCTTTATATTGAACCACTTTTAATGTTTACATCCTTTTTATTCGAGATGTAAAAAAGTTGATAGACTTTCGACGCTTTTTTACCTTTTTTGCTTTTGCTGGATTTTCTTTGTTTTTTTTTCATCATCTAGTGACATAATTAATTGGATTCAATCCTTTCTTGTACAATCATTTGAATTGCTCATTATATTGGTGTGTTATTTTTTTCCTTATTTTATATTTATATCTTTTCATAATGTACATTTGATTCTGTAATAGCTACTATGTGCTCATAATGGTTGAAACATGGCTTTTCCTTTTGGTACAACTATTATTATATGAGTATTATAATTTAATGGTAATGTGATGATGTTGATGAAGAGTTAACGAATTGAATGAATCCATAATAATATATGTATTAATAGATTTATTACAATGATAATCATATGATAATATACATGGCCTATTGAATTGTTAAACTTTGCGCTTCAATTGATAATTGGTATTTACGGTATGCTTGGTGCTTTTTAATGCACAGTTAGACTTGTTAGACATCTTATTTTTATCACCTCTTTTGTTGAATTTCGTTTCATTGAAATCTTTTTTTTTATACTCGATTCAAGTTAACCTTAATGTCCCACAGTTTCAATTAACTAAACCACAATCAGACGAGTAAATGATAGAGTGATGTCAAGTAAAATTCAATCTGAATCGAGTTAAATAGATTATAGTCAATTTCAAGCTTAATCACTCCATGTTTATTATATAAACTGGTCTTGTTTAACTCATGAATGTGAAATAGGATACAATTAACGAATTAAGATTACAAAAAAATCATTAATTAAGATTTTAATCGTTGAATAGTGGAAATAAGCTATTTTAAGAGACGCTTACGGGAAAAGTATTGATATCTGTATCAAAATGGATCGAGTATTTATTTCAATCCAACGGTTTTGTTAATTAGTGATTTTTAATTTGTGGATACTTACAAATAAAGGATAATTAGCAGTCTTTTATTTCAATTTTAAGCAACTTTATCATTATGTTGTTACATTTTGTGGTTTATTTGGACTTTGAGTTAAAGGTGTATAATTACTAGTTACGAGTTCTCTATTTTTTTACCAGGAAATTTGATCATACGTTATTTTTGTTCAGGTTTGTCAATGATTTCACTCTCTGTGCAATCTAATTGAACTGAAACTTCATCTATTTGCGAGTGCAACTGTTTAGTTTGTTTACTGTAATCAATTGGATCAATTTAAATGAATAACAATGGCATAATCAATGGATCAATAAACCATGATGGCGGAGAATGCGTGACAATTGGAGTTTCTGTTGAAATAATAGAAGCACTTTTTACATACAATAGTGGTCAGGGTTAAGCTAACTTTTGCTCATATGGACCGACCAGCCCGACATCTTCTGGGACATCGTCTACCCCTTGCTAGTGGTTTTATCTAACCCACCCACCAGAAAGGGAGAAGTGGTTAGTCCAGGCTTACCCTGAGTAGATTTAGCGCTAAACCCAAGATGCAGACTACAATCTATGAAGATAAACAGTCTTATCGCCAATGCTAACCATTGGGTCAACATTAGCAAAAAAGGGTCAGATTTAAGTCAATTTTAGGTATCGAAATCTCGAGCATATTTAGTCTGTAGAGATAAGAAAAAAAACGGTAAAAACTGAATAAAATAATGTTCGATTCTATCGGTACTTTGATTTATTGTTAAAGGGCGACTATGAAAACTTATGAGTTTGTTAACTTAACCCTGATCAATACTGTACTTAAGCTGTGTTGGTTAATGTATTTTCACCTCTTCTCTGTATTTTGTCTTAACTTTAATTTGACTCTTTTTCATCTTTTCTTGCAGACTCTCATTAGACTTTCAGAGTCATGAATCTCTCCATGAAACAAGTAAAGTAAAAGTTTTTTAACATCCTCCTTAAACAAACAAAGAGTGATGAGAAATGAAGATACAAAATGTGGATGATGGTGATGATGACTATCAAATGGTCCAAGTGTTTATTCACTGTGAACTAAAAGGGAAATGGCTAATGTAGTTTACAGAGTCGTATTGTTGAAACCAATTGGAGCGGAACTTGGTTTCTTCTGTCTTAAATCGATTCACAGTGGTAAAGGCCAGTTCCATAATGATTCCAGGAATATCTTCGTTTTATTCTTAATTGTCTTCATGTCTAGCTAAAATTAATGGTTGGCATAAATCAAGGCGTAAAATACTTATACAGGGAGTTACGTTCAATTTATGAAGAAACGTGTTTATACACTGACTTTGTATTTCAAGTTTCTGTTGGCCGAACTAATTATCAACTCAAATTCGTTGAAATATTCAAAATTTTGAATTATTTATTAGACCAGTTCAAGTGACGACTTATGAACAACAATAATCATATGCTATTATTCAACAATCAGATTAACATGATTATCTGATGATGATTATTTTTCGGCAAAAAATCTATGATTATATTCTTAGTGTGATAATTTGTTGAATTATGGATCAAATTGAGTGATTTTTATTCACACAATTTATTAACAACTGGATTATGATTGCTATTGTGAAAAAAGTTCACCAAAGCTCTGTTCATGATTCAAAGACAACAATTTAGAAAGTGTTTTTATCATATTTTGATTCAACAACAAAAGATTTGTTGATGTTTGAGGTAATTTTTGACTGATTGATGTGATTAATTGGCATTTCTTTTTTTTCTTGATTACAATAATAGTTGATTATGGTTATGTCAGCTTTTTGAGCCTTTTTTGACAATAAACATTTTTATCACTCATTAACTATTATTGATCATGGTCATGATGAAAAGCTGATGAATGATCAAGTTAAGCTCATTTTTTTACACCAAAATGCACAGTTAACTGTACTGTTTACCGAAGCGTTTGCCATGTTAATCAACATTTTTTTTTGTTAATCTAATGAACAAAATAAATGGTTTCACGGTTGTGGTGGAAGTTTCTGGTGTGTGAGTTATTTATTCATTAATTGAGATGTCAAATATAAGCAAAGAGGTAATATAAAAAAGTCCAAGGCGAGACAAAATAGAAAGAGAAAGATACATTAATATGGAATAGATTTATTTAATCAACAATGTTGCCAATTAATCACTTGTTACCAACTGGATTGTTGTTGTTACCATACATTGGATACAACAAGTCAAAGCCATAACTGAGAAACGCTCGTTTGGGTCAGCAATCTTTTAATTAACCAGAATTTTCACTGAAAAAATAAATTAAAAACAAAATGTATATCAGAAATTAATCTTAAAGGCACGATGTCTATGCGTTATCGAGAGCTCAAACTTACCTTACTAACAATTGAGATGATGATGATGAACATGAGATCAATAGCTGGTTAACAGAAAATTTGAGGATAGGTAATCGACACTACAGTTACAATTAGAGCGATATTGACAATCAATTTTTTCAGGTTGATTCTATGTTGAAGTATTGGTAGACATATTTGCTAGTTTGTAGTAAAGTTGGTAAAGACGAAAAGGTCAAAGTAGTTCATAGCAATACAAATAAATATCAGGTCACATGAAATCAATTCAAAATTCCGTAATACACATAATACATCGTTCCGTAGGTTTTGAGGCTTCATTTTAAATGAAATAGAGAATTGAATTTGCCTGAAAAATAGGAAAATCGTGTGCAAAAACCGACTGCAAATAATTCACTTGATATACAAATCGATAAAAAATATCTTAATACGCATTATATTCACTTATGAATGTATCTTTTTGCATGAAATTTACTGCTACATTGTATGCAATGCTGAAATAAAAAGTTTAATTCTAAGAATTGAGTTTACAGTAAATTCATTTAGACGATTTTATGGGAAAAAGTCATTGTAAGAGCCAATATCTGGGAATAAGCAGAATCCATGTGTTCATTGAAACATTCACTTTAGTGGCATTTTGCTTCAGGACAGCATTTGCAACATTTACAGTTACCACCAGTTTTACATGCAGCCGTACTGCAGCATTTACAGCAATCACAGCTACAAAAAAAGAAAACAGAAAAAAATAAATGATAAATGGATTGAAACAATTGTATAACGATATTATCTCATGATAACAATTACAATACAATTTGATTGATAGAAGGAGTGAAGAAAGGAAGAAGGAGAAGGGATGAAAGTGATGAAGGTTGGCTCTCTAATCACACAATTACAGTTATGTTGTGATGAATAGAAAGCTGAGTCATTGATAAACTGAATGGGACTTACCTTCCTGAGCCAGATTTAGCTGCTGAACAGCAGTTGCAGGGATCACATTTACAGTCTGGACTGCATCGTGAACCAGGACAATCAGCACAACAGGTACAATTATTACCACATCGGCAACCAGACGATTTTTCAGGTTGAGTTGAGGTTTTAGCACAGCAACCACCAGTAGACATGTTTGATGTTGAAGAGTAACGTTGAGTTGAAACAAGCAAAAAAAGAGAGAAGAGTAAAGGATTAGAGTTGTTCAGGCCAATATCAGGTCACTTGAAATCGATGGAATGTTTGTTGATGGTTCCATATGCTTTTGGGTTTCATCTTAAATACAATTAAAAATTGCGTTTGACTGCAAAAATAAGATCACCGTGTGCAAAAAATCGTCTGCAAAAAAATCACTTGATATCAAGATAGAAACAAGATTGATAAAGTTAAACCATTTGTCACTATGGTTATCAAAATTGTAAAAATCAAATTTCTAACAAGCAAGCAAAAGAAGCGCCAATTTCATTTAGTTTCATCATCGGACATTTGTTTTAGTTTCAACCTCATTTGTCATCAAAGATAACATCTCTTAGTCAACTTTTCAGTCATTTTGCCTTTATTCATGAATGTTTCTTTCAATGCCTTTTTGCTTTGGGTAATTCAAATTTTAAATAAGTTTGAGTTCAAAAGAAGGATTTGAGCCTAATCATTGGATCAAAAAACTCTTTATTTGTGCACTTTTTTCCTGATTTTTGTTTTTTCACAGTTTTTTTGGTTTTGTCTTCAAAAATTGCTCACTCCAAACACAATGATTCGACATTCGGATTACTCCATTGATTAGAATGATTGATAGGAAATTGACACTTGTCTTCGATTCCTCTGGCAAATATTCATCAAAATAAGACAAGGTAAGTTGTGGATGAACTGAAAATAAGTGAATGATGAAGTGAGAAGAAGAAAATAGAAATAATGACGATTTTTGAAAAGGTTGACATGTATTCTGATGCGCTCAACTTGATTATCTTTGTTATCAGTATTTTACTATTCTACAATAATTCAAACGATTGTGTTCAGATTGATTCATTCCTTTTGCTATTAAAGAGAATCTATTGACAATATTTACTTGTAAAAACTGGAGTAAGAAAGATGAAAGAGCAAAAGAGTGAAAAAGTAAACAAAAGCTTTTCATTGAGTTTTCATACTTCATCATGTTCATTTTTACTTATTTATTTTCTGCTTTGCCTCCTTTCCTCACCCTAATTCAAGTAAACGTTCCCATTGAGTAAGCTGATATCTTGGTGGTGATACATGAAGGACAGTTCAATATTATCGATTCCTAAATGTCTACATTGGTTCCCGAAAATCATTGAGCCTTTGATGTTTATATTTCTTTAAATGAATCTTATTTTTATTTTTCTCACTTTCACTTTCTTTAATCTTACCATTCTTAAGCGACGTCTCATTCACCAAAATGATTTGAATGACTAGTGCTGTGGACATATCTGGACTGAACAATATCAACCCAGTGAATTATAGCCTTGAACATGGTCTCTCCAGTTAGATTTGATGTTTGCTGGACAAAGTCAAGCTGAACCCAAATACATCTCCAGAGGCTCTTTAAAAGAAGGAGTAAAAAGATGAATCGAGGAAAAGAATGATGATAAAGAGGATGATAATGAAGACGATTATTATGAAATGTGTACAACAACGTTGAAACAAGGAGTAAAAGCAAATAATTTTAGTGTTACTTTTATATTTTCTTGCTCTTTAAATGGTTTCAACAAAGTGACAAAATGGATAAAAGGATATTGATATCAATTTAAGGAAGATGATCCCTTTTCAAATGATCATAATAGTGTGTCATAAATATCGATTGAAATTTACTGTTTCAAAAGATTCCCATGTTGTTACTATTTTACTTTCATCTCTTCCTTTCCATCTTCACAGAATAGAGAAAAATCAATCCAATTGATTACCAATGTGAGGTTTTCCTTTCTTCTTCTTCTTCTTCTCCTTTCCATCTACTCATCTCATTTCATCTCATTTTAGTTTACTTTTTTTCTTCTTCTTTGTTTTCTTCTAATACAATTTAAAGAATTGAGTTTAAAAAGAAATTCATATAATAATTGAAATGAAACTAAGTTTTACCTCAATTGAATGGTATTAATTCAGAAGCTTTAACCATTTCCCATCTTCCATTTCTCTATCTATGCTTTCAATTCAGAACTTTGCTTTCAAGTTTCCTAACTCATTCTCCATCATAATTGTAATCATCATCACCAATAACAATCCGAATTTTTATCAAATTGGAAATTGCCATTATCGATTCATTCTCGATACAATTGTTACTTTAAAGGCTGACTGGCAGGTAAAACCATTCAAATCTTTCTTCAAAAAAAACCATTTTCATGAATTATTTCGTCTTCCAACAGATGAAAGTTGATGCATTTACTCAATAGGAATTGAAAATCCTAAAAATAGTTGAAATATCATCTCTTGATTTAATTATTAATATCAACATTCTATTATTAATATTAGCAAGATCAACATTTATCTTGGCAGAATCATTCTTTTCATTAGTTTTCTAACAAACAGTTGAACACACAAATATGCTTTCAAGTTCCATGGCATTTCCTTTTAAAAATAATCGAATCAATTCTAACTTTATTCCGATTTATCTTTCAGAATATGATATTCAATTTGACTAATTGGTTTGGCCATTCATACAACTATATAATTAATACAAGTGCCTCTCATCCTATGGGGAATCATCAAGATAATAACTTTTCACCTCGAATCAACCATCAGTGGCCTTTATTAATGGACATAATAGCAACTCATTGTTTTGCCAATTTTTCAAACCCAAAAAGTCTTCAATGGTGGCTCATCTTATCAAGTTACAATGGACCGAGCAGCTTCAATAGCTTTTTACAAAGAGATCGCTTCAAGCTTATCGATGGACACAAAAGGCTATTTTAACTAATGACCATCAAATTTAACCTTCATGGATTGTCGCTATTAAATATAGCAAATATCAATTCTGTTACAATGTAATTACTATGGAAACCCTTGTCAGGTGAAAAGCTGCCAATATCAACAATCATGTTGATGTTATTGATGCATCACCATCATGCAATCAACATTTGTTTTTGCCAGTTTTCAATTGCTATTCAATCTTATTAATTGTAAAAACACTTTAAGTCCAATATCGATGTTAGCAAATGTAACTAATGTTAATATTTATTGGCATTGATTGTCATTCCCATTCCAGTGATATTAATAGTTAAATGTTTAGCATTAATTTTCATTGAACCAACATGAAGAAATCCATTGAATTATCATTATTTAATGTAACCCTTTTTATGCACCAGGCAACAACAAGGCTTACATTATCATTTGATTTTGTTGTTAAATGACATTTTTGTCTCACCATTGGGTTACAATCTGTAACTTCATCGATAACCTGATTGATTAAACATTTATTTTGATTGTAACATTCACTTGATAAGTTAAGTCCAAGCTTTTCTCAATCAACCAACCTAAAAACAAAAATGGTTTTATACTTGCAAATGAAATTACTTGTCCACCAATGTAAACCCATTGAATCCTTTAAGCTATCATCTTCATCTTCACCATTACTCATCAACATCATCCTTTCATCTTCCATTCAGTTGAAGGTTCAATGTTACATGATCAGAGCCTTGAAGATACAAGTAAAAACCCAGAAAAAAAGCATTGTTACCCAAGTTTACAGAAACAGACATCTTTCTTGATAAATAATCATCCAGATGAAAAGGTAAAGGTAAAGATGAAGATAACCAGGATGATCTAGGAAATCTGGATCATCTAAATGAAGATAAAGTGTGAATAGTTGGATAAATTGATTGTAAACATGATTCAAATCATTAGCAAATGTATATCGTGATCTGAATAACTCACCATTTTTCATCTCCTTTTATCAGGTCTTTACCTTTTCTGGTTTCATCTTCTTTCCAAACAATCATCTTAATCTTCATCTTTTCATCATTTTTTTTTACTCTTCCCTTCACTTTATCTTCAGTATTGTTCATCGGATGAAACAATGCTTAACATACTGTCAAGTCATCTGTTTTTTCCTCTCATCTTTGCTTAGTTGGTAACATTTGAAACATTATTCAGTGACTGAACAAATAGTACATTTCATTATTTTCATTCCTTCTTAACTATCACTTTAACTAGCCATTCAGGTTCATCTGGACAGTCTAAGTGTAACTTGATTAAAGCTTGACCTCAGTTCAACTGAAACTTGAAAGCTTTACATTTATGATTCAACTTACACTTTGTGCTTTCAATGTTTTTAAGCTTATCTTTTTTCTGTTGTTCAATTACAAGTTTAATCAGTTAAATCACTATCTAACATTTATTAACTGGCAAGCAAACTAAGATTGAACCAGATTTTGTTTTTACCAGAAAAAAAAGTGCCTCTGAAAACTGGTTCTTTTGGGTCAAGGTTTACCCTTGATGTAAACGAATGCATACGAACACATACAAAACAATTGTAAATACAAACAAAACAGTTTATTTGAACAGTCAAATATATAATCAACTGAAGATAATTTAATTCAATTATTTCAATAACCAAATACTATTAAATAGTGAATTTGTATTTATATTTCCAGTTTTTCAGCTCAACATTCAGCTTAAATTGTAACAGCAAGGACTTTTATTGCCTTTGGTTGAAACACAATTTTCAATTGAATCAAGATTGCATCAACTTTTAACTCTGAAATTAAATATCCAAGTATAATTGTGGAAATTGATTAATCGTTGATTGTGGATGTTTTTTTCACTTTCAGTGTTTCATATTGATAAAAATCATTATGATAATCGTAATGATGTTATGGAAAATTGAATTGATCAATTCTTACCCGTAAAACTGAATATCATCACGAAACGTATACATTCATTACCTAAACAGTTATTAGAAGAGCAACAAAATGTTTCATTGTTATTAATAGTAATCATGATGGTTATCATAATTTACATTTCCTATTCTTTAATGACAATAGACATACAACGATTGATGAAACGATTTGCTCATCTAATTGCCCAAATTGATGTCCTTTGCGAGGTTGGATAATTCAATTTTACAACCAAATCAAGAATGATTAAGGTTTGACAACAAGAATTGGTTCACTTTCAATCGGCAAAAAAAGTCAGAGTAAAAATTGAATAAAGCAAATTAGGTTCAAATAAGAGTTGGAAAAGATGGAAAGCCAATGTTGAACTAAAGATGCATTTAGAGTCACAAATAGATACAATGTGTAAATTAATCAACCCGAATAATCTAATCAGTTCATCAGAAAGCTTCAATCAAAAATTCAATTTTGCACTTTTGCATGGGAAGACAATGAGGTCGCCTCTTGAACATATTACACCAACTCTATCAAGTGATTTAGATTCATAATCAATGCGAAACAAGCTTTTAGATCCTTATCGTGAAAAAAGTGAAAGTCAAAATCTTTCCCATTAGTGTACAAAATCAATATGAAATCGTCAAGATCGGTCTAATTTTGTCCATGGTTCGGTGCTTTTCCTGGTTGATACCACTTTATAAATCAGGTTCAAATCCAGAGTGAAAAGTCAAAAGATTGATAATCAGGGCAGATTATGTTTGCTATCTATGAGATCAATTGAATCAAGAATTTAGACAACAAAAATTAAAAATTAAAATTTTCATGATAAAATATATTATTAAAGGAAAGATTGTTGCTTCATTGTGCGATTCATTACCATAACCCAAAAGGAAAGTAAAAATATTACAATAATCTAATAGGGACTTTTTTTCATGGTAAATCTTTTCAGAAACTTACACATATTCTCCATCTTCATGCTCACCATTTTCATCCTCTTCATCATCATCATCATCATCATCATCCACTACATCAATAACTACACAAATAGTCAAACTGTAGACAACAATTGAATAAGGGATAAACACATAGGCATAGGCTTAGGCCTTAGCATAGTCAAAGAAACACACAAAAAGCTATTTACCTATTAAAGTGAATCACTCCTTTGGAACATGAATGATAATGAAAGGAAGATGATATAAAAAGGATGAAGATGAAAAGGTTTGCATTGAATGATGTAGTTACAGGGGAATGTAATGATGAAGAGAAAGAGAAAGGAAAGAGGGGAAAAGAGTGAAAAGATAGATGAAGAGGAATGATAAAAACAAAAGGTGACTTGGTTAGTGAAAGGCAGCATGAAGACAACTAAAGCCAATCGATAACTAAATTTGAGTTGAATATAATATACTCAAAGAGGACAAAGAAGATGATGATGATGATGATGATGATGATGTCAATGAATACCTAGTTTATCATGCAGCCTTTAAACTTGTCACTGAAGATATTTAAGCTTTCAACGTTAAACTCTCACAGTAACATTTCCCTTTATAAGCACTTGTATAATGACGATTTCCTTCCTTCTTTTCTTACAATTTTATCCCTTTTCCCATCACTTTCATCTTCTCCTCATCTTCATCCATCGTTTTCATATCTTTAACACTTTTCATCATCTTTTTACATCTTCTTCATTATCATTTCATTGTCTGCAATCTCGACTTTTTTTTCAGTATATTTGTTGTCACATTTCCTTGCCTTTTCATAAGTATCTTGTTTAGTGGCATTTCTAGAATAGGTTTCTTCAATTTAATCAGTCAACTTTAAATTATTGTTGAACATTTCATTTCACTGTTAAATTAGAAGACATTAAATAGTTGTTTTGTTTTGCCTCAATGAAAAGCTTAAATGAATGCCTTGAAATTTAGACTGCAAAATGAAATTTTACAAAGGCTTTTGTTTTTGTTTTCTGGCTCTTACCAGGTTAATCTGGTTAATGGATGTTTGTTTTTATCACTAAAGCAGGTTATATCCATTCATCTGTCAACATGATTATGTGTCGCCATTAATTTTCAGGATTACAAATTATAAAATCATCATCTTTGTATTATCATGAAACATTGACAGTGAAGAAGCTGAGAGGCTTTAATATGTGACCTTTTTGTGTCTTTTTACTCCATCCTAAGGCTTTGGCATTTTCAACTTGTAATTAATCTTTAAACATAGAAGGCCTGAAATAACCTAATTCAGAATAGCAATATTTGTAAAAGCTAACCAAAAAAGGGTTCTAAATTAAAACGTAGATTCTGTATTTCGGAGAATCGCGTCTTAGAGAAAAGCTTTTTTTGGTTATTCAGAATGTTGACTGAGATCATCTTTTGATCACAATTTCAAGCGCTGGTTTTGTTTTACTTTAGTATGTTTTCGTGTTTTCATCGGGTAAATTTATAATTTTACTGTTTAGTTTTTAATTTTGATTTATTTCGATATATTTAATCACAAAGAAATTTGAATTGCCTAAATGAGAGCTGTCTTGGATGAGCTTTGTTTAAACGACTTTTGCTATTTTGATTCTCACTTTCCTGAGATTTCCCCACTCAGAATGCCAATTTCAATCAAATTATCAACTCGAAGCTTAAATTAATTTGGGAACTTTGTTGTTTGCTGGTTTAGTTTTACAGCTATAATTTGAGACAAATTAACTAGAAAGCCAATTTGACTCAATTTGTAGATCAGAAAAGAAGGGAAAATAAGACAAAAACACAAAAATTAACTTAATTTACCTTAAAAATAAGTCTTGAGATAATTGAGTAAACCTTTGTTTACTCACTGTTTGCTAATGAAATTGACGTTAAAGATTCCCTTTTTAAATGATGGAAATTAGATTCAAACATATTGCTCAAGACAATTGAAGATTCACAGCATCTGAAACATCCTAGAAATGTTAGCCTTTCAGTAAGACAGTTAAAATCAGAAGTGTTGATTTAAAAGATATCTTGTTTTAGGATGAAAAAGGACACCTTTGTGATTATTAAATGATTTAGCAAGCTTTATTACGGAGTTTACGCTTACAATTTCAAAGTACATGCATGTAAATGCATGCCCAAATTGAAAGTTGATCAATTTGATTCTGTTGAGATAATATCTGAAAATTATTTGATTATCTGATTATTTGATATCTGGAAAAGTTTCAACTTATATATTAGCCAACAGATGACACTAGCAGTATACAGTCATTTTTATGTTTATTAAAAAACTATTTCAATTTGAAATTTGGAACTAAAAAGATTTAAGTCAAATCATTTGTGTCAATCAGTTAGTCAAAAGTGATCTTATTTTCCAGTCTATTGTTCAGTGGTTGAGGCTAAGCTTGCCGGTGTTCTTTGATACCATCTTGTTGGTCCGCAATAGAAATTTTAGATCCTTGAAAGGTTTGGCCTGTTTACCGCTCCATGAATCTTCACTGACGATGCGAACTCTAACCTTCATTTTAGCCTGTAGACAATGAAAAATTTAAGATTAGAGATCATAATTTGAATACACAAAACATTTAAATTAATGACTTGAAGAAATAAGAAATGGAGAGTTTTGCGTTTAACGTAAAAAAAGGATTTATCAGTTTTTCAAATTAAACTTGCAAATCACCAGAATATCCAAAGTCTTTAGTGTGTTTCTTGTAATTTAATCAAATTAAACTCTTCATTTAATGCAATCATGCTTAAATTCAATAGAGTTTTCAGTGATATTCTGCAGATAACCAGTTAAGATTCATTTATTCGGACTGTAACGGTCCATTGTCACATAACAGATGATTCTTGATTAACCAATTAATTCGTAAGTATATTATTCTTTTGGATTTTCTTTTTCTCTAGGGATGTTTTCGCCGAGTTTCCAATGATATTTTCTAACATGATCTTTAACTCGCTGGTATACATTGAAAAATTTATTGCAATAAACACATTGAATCTTAATTTTTTGTGTTCTCCGCATGTGGTCCAATAAATAGTTACTGCGTCCAATAGTTTCGATACCAGATTCTTGACAATATGGACAGACACACTTGCGGTAACGCAACTTTTTATTCGAACTGCTCGCCATATATTTTTTCATTTCATGGTTGTATTTTTCTGCGTTTAAGATTCTTCCATCTTTTACATAATTTAGATAAAAAGTTTTTGTATCACAGGAATATTTTTTTGCCATAAGAAGCTTTAAACTATCGGCACTGAAAATAAATAAATTAATTAGTTAAAATTAAAAAAAATGTCATGGATTCCATGCTTACTTTACATTTTTTTTGTACAATAATTCCTCTGAATCGTCAACCTGTTTCGCCAATGGATTCACATCAATTCGAGCCTCTTTACACTTTTTGTTTACACTTTTTTCTTCTTCTGTCGCTTTTCTTTCATTTTCTAGTTCAGCTTATGAGATGAGATGATTAAAACACACATATGAATTGTATGGCAACAGAATATTAGATGGATTGTTACATTAACCATGAATTAAACTTACTTGGTTCGATTGTGATAAGCTGTTTCGTATTGAATCCACTCTTTTCTTCATCGACGATTCCTTGTGGTTTAGCTTCTTTCGATTTATCTGTTGGTGATTGATTGCCTGAAAAATAAACTAAAACGTTGAAAAAGAAAAACCAAATTTGTGTAAAATGATTTACCTTCTTGCAAATTGTCGCCAGCAGTCAAATTTTCTAATGATTTAAGTACATCAGGCAACGGATTGATAGACATTACCTCTAAAACTGAATTACTAAGATAACTTGGTGATGGTATTTTTGGTGATGATGGTTGTTGTTGTGACATTGTATAGTTTACACCGTCATCCATTTGGTTTGGACAAACAAAGATGACTAATCGAAGGGGCTGTTACATAATAAACCTGGACAAAACACACGCTTTACACAAATGTAATGGTTTTTAGCAGATAACCCCTTCAATTTATGACATAAAAAAGCTATGAGTCATCTTTGATTGTCCAAACCAAATGGATCACGGTGTAGATGATGAGATTGTTTAAAATCAATGTTATACAATTAGTCTACTTTAATGGCCCCTAAAGCAAAAAAAAGGGTGAAGAGGGAACAATAGAGAGTCATTAAAGTGAGCTAATCTAAAGGGTGTATTGTTTAAGAGTGAAATTATGGGAGCAAAGAAAGTAGCATTTACTTACCTGATTGTGGAGATTGTGACGATAAAGATTTTGATAAATATGGTACATTTTTAAATTATTGTCCATTTCCATCTTTATCTTCGTCACATCAAATCTTTATCTAAATTATCTTTATTGTAAATGCTACTCTCTTTGCTCCCATAATTTCACTCTTAAACAATACACCCTTTATACATCTATACAATATATTAATTAAAGTCAAACTATGAAATTTTTGCGGTAAGATTGTGGCCAAACTAAACGGGTTAAAGAAAATTTCTACATAGAATGAAAGCCCTGATTAAACTACAATTACGAAAAATAGTCAGAGCTTTCTCGAAATTCAGGTTGCTGAGAAATTAGCGTTCAAACAGGGTGGGGAAAAATGCAGATTCCGTATCTTTTACTATTGACTTTGGGGGAAATTTTTGGTTATTTAGGTTGATGCTTTATTGTTGGATTAGAATGATAAATGAACCTGTCTTTCGAGTAAAGCGTGAGATTAAAATATGGGCCTTAATTTTACAAAAAAGTGACTGAAGTTTCAACTTTGCACCGATTTTTTCAATGATTGCTCATCAGAGAAAATTTTTAACTAAACAAATGGAATTAACTTAAGTTCAACTCTCAACCCGGACGAAAGTTGTGCTTAAAGAATGGGACTGGCTTTTTCCACCAAATCCAGCAATTTTTTATCCACCACTTTAAAGTGGCTTTTTCCACGGTTTTGTCACCATCTTTTCATCGTATTTCCACCGTATTGTCCCCGCCCAATCTAACACATCCACCAAATTAAACATCATCACTTTTTAAAGAGCAAATTTATGAGATTATCAACCACACAAATCCACCAAATTGTTGACCACTTTTACGCCATCTAACACATCCACTATTAACCGCCATCATATTGTCATAAATAAAACGAGGTTTTAAGTTAAGAAGCACTTTATTTCAATGAAAGTCCCTAGGGTCAAGATTACAAGGCAAAAAGGATCACCTAGACCTCTTAGAAGGCCCTTATAAAGGTTAAGCTGGTGCTAACGTCACTAACCAATCAGAAAGCAGCAAAGGAGTCCTCGTTGGGTGACCTTTACGAATGCCCATTATATATTCCTCTCCTGTGACCAAAACTGACCACAGTTTTCGATTTGCATATTTGGTGACATTGTCTTTAGAGTATTCTTCCTTTCTTTTCTTTTGTGTTTTTTTTTAAACATTAAATATACAATACAAAGGTAAGCTGTAATTTATTCGCATATGTGTATAGTCTAATTTCGTTATATATATTTTTTTTTTTTTTTTTTTTTGCATAGATGCCCAGAGTTAAGCAAGTAAATAGACACACTGGCGCTACATATTATCCACAGGCCCTACGTGAGGATATGAATGTTGGCAATCTTTCTGAAGAGGACAGCGATTTAGGGGAATTCGAGGATGAGGGACCTTCAGTATCTCAACAGGAATGGTGCAGGGACGCCACATCTGAAGAAGAGCGTCAATTCGCAAAAATTCCAGCGGCGGAATACGATTTCAAGGCGGTTGTTGGGTCTGGTTTCCTTCCAGACAAGCCTAAGACGGCTGAAAACTTTAGATTGGAGGTGGCATACCCCAACACTTTGTGCACACCAGAGCAGGTCAATGGGTGGACAGGCGCTATTCCTGATGGATTCACTCAGGATGTTAGAAATTTGCAAGACTGTGCAAATCCTGTTCATTTTTTACCAAGCACTGTCGATTATCGTTGCCGATGGTGCAAACAAGGATATTCTGCAAGGAATAACCAGTATCGGCACGAGAAGAAATGCATAGTTCCAGGAGCACCGGGACACAAGTGTGCCAATCATCCTTTAGACTGCCCTAAAAAGGACAAACATGGACATGTTTGTAAATGTCCATCTGATTGTGCTGGAACAGGGTCATTCTCTACCTACAAGGAGAATGACCAAAGGAAAAATAACAGTCGAGGCAACATAGCCCGAAAACGCAAGGCGCCATGAAAATGTACTTTTCTTTTTTTTTCAACTAAACAATAAAGAATTTTTTATTTTATTTTTTTTTTTTATTTTTATTTATTTATTTATTTATATTTTTTTTTTTATTAATTGTCTAGTATCATTTTGGTTGATTTGGATCATAGGAGCTATTTTAAAAGAAGTTTGAAGTTAATTTGGATCATAGGATCCATTTTAAAATTGTTGCTCAGTAAAATGCGCAAAGAGAAAATTTTGGTTAATTTGGATCATAGGATCCATTTTAAAAGAAGTTTTAAGTTAATTTGGATCATAGGATCCATTTTAAAATTGTTGCTCAGTAAAATGCGCAAAGAGAAAATTTTGGTTAATTTGGATCATAGGATCCATTTTAAAAGAAGTTTTAAGTTAATTTGGATCATAGGATCCATTTTAAAATTGTTGCTCAGAAAAATGCGCAAAGAGAAAATTTTGGTTAATTTGGATCATAGGATCCATTTTAAAAGAAGTTTGAAGTTAATTTGGATCATAGGATCCATTTTAAAATTGTCAATTAGGTATATGATTATAATTCGCTTATTTATCAATAGGATATATGTTTGTTTATAATTTGTTTGAAATCTGAATTCTATTATTATTTAGTTATTATTATTAATTATAATATTATTATTTTTTTTTTTTTTTTTTATAACTTTGGTTCCTGAACTCTTATTGAAAAGCGGTTTGAAGCATTGAGAAGAACGCCTGATGTTCTATCAGAATCAATATTCTTATGGAAACTTTAAGTTTCTGTTCGTTGACCATCATGTTTTTGGTCCAAACGTTATGAGTTCACCCAATATGTTAGGCTTCTATTTCCCGGGTATCCTTGTTAAAACCCCAGCCCAAAAAGGGCCCGGTTTTTCCTACGCTTCGCTCCCCTTATCTAGATCATACAGGCGAAAACTCGAAAAATTTTACCCTCAAAATCGCCAAAAACGCTTAGTTTTCGAGATATAGGCGTTTTTTTTGAACTAGTCAGCTATCGAACGCTTGTAATAATGCAATCGAAAGAGCTTCAAAAGAGCTTTCAAATGATGTATAAAACATCTTTTTATAGGTCGGACAACATGTCAAAAATACCGTTCGAAATTTGAGAATTTCCTATCTTTTAACATGGGGCATCAATGAAAATTTTTTTCTGTAATCACAGAAAGATAGTTGATAGCTTGTTCAATAGCCCTTTTCAAGCTCTTTCAGAGGTTAGCTTCATTATCTTTCTGCACGCTCTACTTCAATATAAAATCCTGAGATATAAAGTTATAAACTTATAAAGATAGATAGTTTGAATAGCAAAATGGGTTTGTTCGCTAGAATAGTTTGAATACGATTGAAGGTTAATCGCTAAAAGAGGAATTGATAAGTATAATAATGAAAAATGAAAGTGAAGATCCGGTTACAACACCTTGACCACTAGTTGTTTGTTTTGGTCCGCTGCTGACCGGAAACCACACAAGCATTGTTTGTTTCCGGGTTAATCTTAGTTGTTGTTTTTCTTTAGGTCAATTTTTTTTACACATAGTTCATTAGAAGATGGCAGCAAATAATTTAAAAGTTTGTTATGGTAACTGTGGCAGAACACGTGCAGCCACTGTGTTCTTAGATAACCATTTTCAAATGGAGGGTGCTGATTTGGCAATCTTCACAGAGGTGATACAATATGCAATCACCGATCGGGATCACGATGATGTGAATGTAGTTGGTTCTGCTGATGAGCACGCGGCTGCTATAAAGTTGATCAACAGTGGTTCCTTCCAGTTTATACATACACTCGGAATACCATGTGATCTTTTAACCTCTGCGGTAGTGGTTTGGAATGGATTAAATGTTGCTTTTTTTGCCATTTATTTGACTCGTAATCGAGATATAGTTTCAGGAGAACGGTTTCGGCGAGTGGTGTCGCGTTTATTTCGTACAGCGGAACGTATCGAAGGCGTGGATGCTGTATTGGTGGCTGGTGATTTCAACGCTTATCACCCTTCTTGGTCTTGCGAAAACTGCAATGATTATTATAAAATTCGTCGTGGTCAGTTTATTTATGAGCAATTGCAATCACTAGAGCTTTCTGTACTGAATAACTTGGATCAAGGCTTTAATCCTACATGGGCTCGAGGCGACACTTTCACAGTAAATGATCTTTTCATTGGGTGTCCAGTTATGAAAAGTTCCTTGCAATCGATACGACATGAAATGTTAAACGGTTCAGACCATCGTTTAATGAGTTTAGAATTTGATGCAAATGTTGCTGCTGAGTTAGCACAACAACGACAACGGCAATGAGTTAGGCCACAGAACTTTTACTTGATTTATTGTCTTTTTTTTTTTTTTTTTTTTTTTTACGTTTATTTTTTTAAGAAAAGTGATAGGAATAAATATTGATGCAGTATGAGAATAAATTTTAAATTATTATAAGTAACTATAATTATGTATGAAAATTGTGTATTGTGTTGCAATTAATGAATTTTGAAATCAAATTTGTCGGGTTGGTTTTTTTTGCAACAAAAGTTTTCGCTGTTTCGTTAAAACAGCTGGCTCATTTTGTTTAACAGGTTCAGGATTTGCTGAATTCATTTTTCTTTTATTGAACCATATATACATTCCCAACATTACAACAATTAATGTTAATATGCTAATTAATGCCGATAACATAGCTGTGAGGTAAGAGGGTTTCTCAGTTATTATTTCCTTGAAATATTTCGTTTTGAATTCATTTATCAAACTTTCAGGTATTACTATTTCTGGATGTTCAGGTTCAAGAAGTTTTGGGTCAAAATGTAAGTTAATTTTAAAGTTCCACTCGTCCACAAATTTAAGTTTGCTTTTTGTTACTACGTAAGTGGGGTCGTGATGGAAATCGTTAATTGCTAAGGAAATGTTAATTGGTAGGGCGAAAGGAAAATTAGGACAGGGATAAGTTTTGTTTAGAATAGTTATGTTTTTAGTGTAGCAATAAATCAGGTTGTTATTGTTAGTGAATTTCACTTGTGTGAGACTATTGTTAGACATCTTCGTAGTCTGCTTACAGGTCTCTTGTGACCATAAACTTTTATTAAAGTTATCGTAGTCATTGTTGAGGCAATGTTTCTTGTTAGTTTGGACATGCACTTCATTAGAATTTATTTCAATCAACCTACCCACTTGGACGATGCAATTATCTATCTCATCATAAATTATTTGGCTAGGACCAATGTAATTTAATTCACATATGTTGGTCTTGTTCTTTACATTGAAAAGCCGAAATGAATCTGCCACAAGAACATGTTCTTCCAATGAAATCAGTTTCGCATAGAAGTTAAAATGTATTTCTGCATTTTCTAGGTCATGATGACAGTAGTTTGGTTCAAGAAGATTGACGGGACAATGTTTTCCGCAAGGTAAACTGATATTCAGGATATTTAATAATGATATTTCCATTTCATTATTTAATAATTTTCGTTCTGCGTTTTGAAATGTTGTTCTGAATTGCATGAATTTCGAAGTCAGATGTGTTACAAGTTGCAGAATTTGCGGGAATGATTCTTCCAATTTATCTATTCTTCTATGAATGTCAGTGATTTGTTGTGACACCTCTTTGAATCCCTTTTGGATGGAAATAAAAAGATGCTTGGAAGCTATTTGATTTTCTGCTATCTGTTTGGATTCGCTAAGTAGTTTTTGCTGAGTGGATTGGATTTCTTCAAATTTAGTTTCTAATGAGAGTTGTTTAGCTAGAGTGATAGCCGAAATGCCGACACTAAGGAAGGAGCTGACTACAATAGCGCCCAAGGCTGCTATAAGTCCTCTTTTCTTCCGATTTGCAATTTCTCGTTTTAACATTCTTGGCTCTTGACAAAGATTATTAAGTGGCTCAATAAAATCTGTTTTGAAACTTTGTTCACACCAATGCATTAAATTTGATGAATTCATAGGCAATATCTCAGTGTTGTTAAGTAAATAACAGGGTGACTCATATTTTACCTTTACGTACACAATTTGAATTCCTTTCACTATGTATGCTTTCTTTTCTTTCCACAAAATTGGGTTAACTCGGGTAAAAATCTGTTCAGATTCTCTGACTAAGAATAAAAATAAAAGACTGAAGAGGAAATAGTTAGCTAGTTTTGTCGGTGGCCTTCTATTTCGTTGATTCCTTTGTAGATTAGCTGAATCTGATTCTTCTATTTCGGTATCGGCGTCATAATCAGGGTTATCGATTAGAGGTTCATCGAGTTTATCCTTTTCAATTTCATTCAAATTCTGCGCGGTTTCACTTGCAGTCTCGTTCGTTATTTCAGTAGCTTGGTTACTCCAATTATTGATAGTTTGAGTGCTTTGTCCTGCGTTGTTGATTATCTGAGTTGGAATATCAAGGTTATATTTTTCTGTTTCTGACAGGATTTCAGTATCTTCGTCTGAATCAACATCAACGTCTGTAATCTTTCGCTCATAGTAAATCTTCAGGCGAGAAATATTTACTACTTCAATTTTGTTTGGTTTTTGTAACCCTTTTACCTTGTAGACAATTGGTGATAAAACTTGAATGATCTCATACGGACCTAACCAATTGTGCATAAGTTTCTCTGATTTACCCACTTTTCTTTGAGGTGTAAAGACAAGAACTTTCTGGCCAACTGTCAATTTTTTATCTGTTCTGTTTTTATCATAAATCAACTTATTTCGCACTTGACTATTTGTTAAGTTTTCTTGAGCGATTTGTCTTATTGTTTTCAAATGATCAATCAGAGATTCTGCATAACTTTGTTGATCTTCAAGGCCTTGCGATGTTATATTCATAACATTTTCTAATGGGAAGACTGGCTCTCTACCATACATCAAGTAGAATGGTGAAAAACACGTTGAAGCATTTATTGCTGAGTTGTAAGCAAAGGCAACAAAATGAAGAGCTCTATCCCATGTTTTATGCCTATCATCAACATACATGGATATCATTGTTGAGAGGGTAGCGTTGAACCTTTCAGTTAATCCGTTGCACTGTGGATGATAAGCTGTTGTGAATCGATGTTTTGTTTGCATAAGGCCTGTTAATTCGGTCATTAGTTTGGATCGGAATTGGGCACCTCTATCAGAAAGAATTTCTCTAGGACTACCAAACGCACAAACAATATTTTCAATAATGAAAATAGCAATTTGCGCTGTAGTTGCCTCAGGAATTGCTTTTATTATCGCGAAACGTGTGAAATACTCTGTAGCAACGACTATATATTTGTTTTCCTTAAAAGATTTTGGAAATGGACCAAGAATGTCTATTCCAAACCTTTCTGCAACTCCTCCACAAGTAATTGGTTGCAATAAACCTGCAGGTGTGATATATGACCGTTTTCTTGTTTGGCATTCATCGCATGTTTTAACATATTTGTTTATATATTTCTTCATTCTAAAGAAATAAAATCGCGATCGTACTCTTTCATACGTTTTCTGTTGTCCTAGATGGCCAGCTAAAGGATCATCGTGCATGGAATACATAATCTCTCGTCTCAGGGTTGCGGGAATGACTGGAACTAATTTGGGACCTGTTTTTAAGTATATGACTTTGTTAAGGATTTTATTGACCAGTGTAAACCTTGCTATTCTTCTTCTTTCTTGTGGATTTAACAATTCTTTTTTCTCAAAAAGTTTTATTAAAGCACTCAGCCTTTCATCTTTTAGTTGCTCATTAACAAGGAAATGATCATCCTCAATTATGGTCAATAAATTAAGCTCTATGTCTACTCTAGGTTCACAAGGTGCATCTATAGGATTTCTTGAAAGACAATCGGCGTCTTTATGATGCTGGCCGCTTTTGTAAATCACTTCAAAGTCATATTCCTGCAAGGCAAGTGTCCATCTCGTTAGACGAGGTGATAGTTTTTTCTTTGCTAACATCCAACATAAACTGCAATGATCAGTAATGACCTTGAATTTTACTCCAATAAGATAAGAGCGAAATTTTTCTAATGCGTAAACAATAGCTAAAGCTTCAATCTCACTAATTGGGTAATTTCTTTCATATTTATTAGTCATTCTGGAAGCGTAAGCAACAACTTTGTTACCCTCGGGGTGTTTTTGGATGAGAATGGCGCCTAAACCTATGGATGAACCGTCACATCTAACTTCTACTGGAAACTTGACGTCAAAATGGGAAAGAATTGGTTTTGAAACTAAAGCTTGTTTTAAGGCTTCGAACGCTGTTTGTTGCTCTTCTCCCCAAACGAAAGTAACGTCTTTCATTGTTAAAGAGGATAATGGCTTAGCAATAGTGGCAAAATTTTGAATAAAACGACGATGATAGGAAGCTAAACCTAAAAATTGTCGAACTTTATCGACATTTGTTGGTGGAGGTACTTGGATTACTGCTTTTATTTTATCTTCTTGAGGAGAGATACCTTCTGCTGTTATTGTATGACCAAGATAATTGATTGCATTAACAGCGAAAGCTGCTTTGGGAGGTTGAATTAATAGATTAGCTACTTTTAAACGTTGTAAAACAATGTTCAAGTGTTTTAGGTGTTCTTGAAAACTCTTCGAAAATATGAGTATATCGTCTAAATAAGGAATACAAAATATCCACTTTATATCTGAAAGGACAGTGTCCATTAATCTTTGAAATGTAGCTGGTGCATTTCGAAGCCCGAAGGGCATAACAATAAACTCATAGAGTCCGTCTCGTGTTATTATTGCCGTCTTCTCTCTATCTCGTGGATCAATCTCTATCTGCCAATAACCTGATTTGAGATCTATCAGACTGAAATATCTACATCCAGACACGCAATCTAATGAATCTTGCACACCAGGCAAAGGGTACATATCAGGGATAGTATCTTTGTTTAACCTGCGGAAATCTCCGCAAATCCTTACACCACCATCCTTCTTGCCGACTACGATAATCGGGGAAGAATAAGGAGAAGTTGATTCGGTAATAACGCCCAAACTCTTCATTCTTTTGATTTCGTCTTTTATCGCGAGTCTTTCAGGCAGTGAGCAACTGTAAGGAGGTAGAGAGAATGGTCGTGCGTTTCCCGTATCTATTTGATGTTGGCATAGATCAGTTTTACCTAGTTTATCAGTTTCGAAAGCAAACCTATCTGCATAAACTTCTAGAAGTTGGCTCAACGATTCTTTCTGTTGGCTATTTAGCAATGCACCTATTGAAATATTGCCTTCACTCAAACACAGGTTCATTGTTTCTGATTTAACAGCAGTGTTAGTATTTCCTGCTCTTTCTACTTCATTCTCATGTATATCTGTCACAGAGGATTGTTGGCTCTCGGTGGTGTTGGATGCTTGGTTTTTAGGTTGCTGAGTTTTTGAACTTTCAACTGTTATTAGCGTATTTTCATTTGGTATTAATTTCTTTATTTTACCCAGATTTTCTTTTGTTTTAACGTAGAAACTAAACTCTTCATTGTTGCATAGAGTTATTTCTGCAACACCCTTTACAAATCTGAATTCATTTGATGAGAATCGCAACCGCGATGTATTGTTAAACTTGGTCGTAGGCTGAATTATTGCCTTTCCATCAAAATTTTTCATTGATTCATTTTGAACTTTCAAAGAAACTGATGATTTAGGTGGCACTATTATGCCAGTGGTATTTGAAACAATACCAAAAGTTTTTGGTTCACCCGTTTCCTTTGTTATTGTTTCAACCTGAACCGGTAAAACTGAATGTGCCTTTTCATCTCTGAAGAAGACTTTATTTTCTACAGGATCAATTAGAGCCTTCGCATCTTTCATGGTAGACATACCAATAATGATATCATAAGGAGAGTAATTTATAACCGTGGCTGAAAATAAAATCTCTTTCTCTCTTTCATCTTGCTTGATAATAGCTGGTACATCAATGGTACCGATGGGAACTGTCATGGCTCCATTTATGCCACTAATAGTTCCACCAGTCCAGGGTCTGATTGAACAACGAATATTCACAGCACATTCTGTGGTGACAAACGAGCTCGATGCACCAGTATCAATGATCGCATCAAATTCATTTGAATCCACGATAATTTTAGCCATTATTCTCTTTTCTTCATTTGCAATGACGATAGGAGTATTATTAGAATTTGGTTGCACCTGATTATTAGCAGGCATAATCGGTATTCTCCTATTATCGATAGGTTGATGATGATTTCTTGGAGGTTGAATTTGATTGTTTCGGTTCGAATTTTGGCCTCCATTCAAGTAGCAAAAGCGAGTGACATGCCCTGGTTTACCACAAGTGTAGCATATTACTCTTCCATCAGGTTTTCTTGGAAACCGTACTTGGTTTTGATTATTTCGGTAATTGTTTCGATAATTGTCAGGCTGATTTCTAGGACGATTATTCGACATTTTCAACTCTTTCACCTCTAAAATTAAATTTTCAAACATCTTTTTCATTTGCTCAGTTTCGTGGTTTTTTTCTTCTTTTTCATCTTCATTATCATTACCCTTAGAAACACTTTCTAGACGTTTTCCAATATTAATTAATTCATAATAGTCTTTTGGACCGGCAACACAAATTGCGTCTCTCAATTTTTTTGACATCCCTTCGTAAACGTAATTTAGAATTTCATGCATTGTCATATTAGGATTAACATCCTTGCACAGACTAACTTTTTCATAAACGTAAGATTGGATCTTTTCATACCGCATCAATTTTCTTCTCCTCATTTTCTCTAAACCATCCTCGGAAGAGAAATCTTCAATAAATTTTTTCTTAATTACTTCAAAGTCCGCGTCATCTTCTGATTCAAAACGTAAGCTGTACCAATTAGCTGCAGGACCAGCCAAATAGTTCCTAAATCTAGTCTTTTTAAGCTCTGCATTCCACTCGAAATGCTTTGCGACAGATTCAAATCTTTTTAACCAGGTATTACAATCACAATTGTCCTCACCGCGGAAAACCGGGATTGAGAGAAAATTGGTGTTTGCTAAGTTACTTGAGATTTGCATCCCCAATTGGTGTAATTGTTGATGATCTAAAATATCTTCATACTCATTGTTATTCTCTGCCATTTTAATTACAAATTACAAATTTTAATTACGAATTCAAGGAAATAATAACGATTTAAAACGGTCTTACTTTGATATGAGTTGAATACTAGCGTTGAGCTTGATGGAAATATATTACGGTTATAAGATGTTCTAAGGTGTCGAAAGTAATTTAATTTTTTTTTTTTTTTTTTTTTTTTGAGTTCACTCCCGAGATACACTTAAAGTTTTTCCAGAACACTTTTTTTTTTTTAAAGATGTATATATCAGTAATGCACTATAACTAATTGTTGGTTAGATGAATAAATACAGTCCGATGGTTAAATATTTCCGGGGATCCTTTGCTGTTGTCAACCAAGTCTAGGAAGTCCAAAAAAAGCAGTAACTCACAAATTTTCCTCGAAGAAAAACTACAAATTAGGTTGATTCACGGCGCAAATTTAGATCTTAAAGTTTGTTAAATTTAACGTTGTTTAAACAAAAAAAATTCACCAAATACACAAATCAAAAAAAAATATATCATAAAACGTTGATAAAACTCGAAGATTCAACACAACTTCAAGAAAAACAGATTACTCGGTATTACGTCGGAGATATTACTCTGAATCCTGCCGTGGTCGCCAAAATGTCATAAATAAAACGAGGTTTTAAGTTAAGAAGCACTTTATTTCAATGAAAGTCCCTAGGGTCAAGATTACAAGGCAAAAAGGATCACTTAGACCTCTTAGAAGGCCCTTATAAAGGTTAAGCTGGTGCTAACGTCACTAACCAATCAGAAAGCAGCAAAGGAGTCCTCGTTGGGTGACCTTTACGAATGCCCATTATAATATCTCAAAAGTGGTCAAAAGGACACAACAGTGGATTTGGGTGGTTAATAATCTTATTCAAAAAAAAATGTTTGAAAATGTGGCGGACAATTTGATTGACAATACGGTGAAAAGACGATGAAAAAGGGGTGGAAAAAAGCCGGTCCTCTTTTTCATGCCGAAACGAATATTATTAATGTGACAAAACCTAAAGATTTAAGCTTATGGATTTCATATTTTTAGAATGGTTATTTATTAAGAATTCGTGTTTTTTGATGTTGATTGATTGTGATCTACTCAGTAAAAAAACTTCAGCCATTATCAATCATTTTTGCGTCCAATTGGTGGCAACGGAAAGTGTTCTTGGAGAAATTCAATGATGACCAATGGAATAACCTTGAATTAAGTAAACACTTTAAACATGGAAATTCACGGTGAAGTTAAGAATTAACCAAAACTTATTAAATGACGTGCGAACGATTGAAAAAACACTATTCCCACTGAGCTTATGTGATGCATCAAAGGAGCAACAAAATTCACCAAAGATTATGATGAAAAAGAGGTTGAATGAGCTAAAAGTTGAAGGAGGGTTCATTTTTATTGGCATCAGTAGTTATACAAGATGAAGTCAATATGACTGAGTGGTTTGAACCACCCCCTGAAAAGCCATATTAAGCTTGGCAGCTGATTACAATAGTAGAGATACAAGTCATGTCTAATAAAAAAGTCGTTGAGATACATTAAATCATGCGGCACTCAAATTAGAGCTAGCGTTACTCTGTTTCAGAATTTTGTCCATCCATGCATTATGACATTCGTCTAGCCACTTTTTGAAAACAGACCATTCCATCTCTGACATATGGTCAATCGACCAGTTCAAATTTCTTAAGATATCCTGATCCACTTACTATGTCTCTCATAATTGGAGATTGGAGAAGCTCAATTTAGAGTTATCCATATTACAATAAATCAACGAAAACTGGATAAACAAGAGCAAAAAGATTAAACAATCAAGAGTTGTCGCAAGACAGTGACTGAAAGGATGTTAGCAAGGGGAGGCATAATTAGCGAGTCTGCGTATCTTCCACAACAAGCGGAAATCGTCTGACCGACACGTGGGGATAGTACACAGTAATATGAAGTAATTAATAGTTAAATATACAAATTTTTAATAAAGTCTACCAGTTGTCGGAGACGGTCAATTTAGATCTATCCGTAAAGATAGGTAAAAAAATTGATTTAGATGAGACTAAATTCGAGTAAGGCACCTCAAAGAGTAGGTGTAACATTAGGCTAGAAATGGTACCAGACCATTAATATGTATATTAATATCTCTTTCTGATTTAACTAAATAAATTGGCACAACGGTAAAAAACAGAGCACTTTAAGGAACCAATGAGGACCAAAAAACCGCCGAAAACGTCAAAAAAAGACGTGAAAAACCTGATGAAACGTTCAATCGGTTTATGAAGAGAGAGAAAGAGAGAGGGAAAGTAAGATAAAAAGGAAAAATGAAGACAGAGAAAAGGAAAGGAGTTTCGAGAGAGACACATTTAATGCCTATTTTTGTTGTGTCTTTTCAATCAAAAGTTTTGATGCAAAAATTCACTGTGTCAATCGTGTTTCACTTTCACCATTGGTTTACTCAAGTTACTGTTTATTGTTAATGTTTTAAATCGAATAATTTGGATTTATCTTTCTTAAAGTGGTTCCATGATGACAATTCAACCAATGGATGATGACCAGTTAATGATCAAAGCTCGTGAAAGGTACAATTTCATTGTGGACAAAGGATCTTATCTTCCTGGTGTCTCTGATACAATTGATCCATATACTCCACCTGAATGGTTTGATCGTGATAGATTCAATAAATCTCAAAAAATTGCCGATAAATATTTTCTCAGGTAAAATGAATTGTTTGCCAAATTTAAATTCCTCTATTTTTTCAAATCTCCTTTTTTAAGCTCTAAATAAAACTTTCGGCGGCATTTCTGTTTCTTTTATAATCATCATACAGCTAAAACAATTTGTCTTTGCTTCTTTAGTCATTCTGTTTATTATTTCATAATACAATGTTTTCAGCTCATAAGTTGAAACTGGTTTTTTGGGTTAGGGTAATTTCCCAATAACATGGACTGTCTAGTGTTTCTCGTGTCTTGAATTTTGATTAATTTGTTATTTAGTCTTGCAATTATGTACTTTTACTTATCTTCCAATTAAATCAGTCTGACTTATGGAACAGGATTTTTTTCTGGTTTCAACGATTTTCATTAGCCATGGTTAAACATTGTAAACATCTTTACAATGTTTATTTATTTCTAAGGTTCTCATGCAGTGTTCATTATCCCGATTAAAATCCTTTGCTAATCTTCCCACTACCAGTTTAATGTTATTCAATTTATCGATTCACACACAATTATTCATAACGTTTCAACACTTCTCTGGTAACTAATTGAAATGAGCAATACTATGTTTACCTTTATTCAGTCCAAATAAACATTGCTAATTTAATGGATCAAAATTTATTAAAAGTAATTTTTTTGTCCAATAGTTTGGTGGAAAATTTATTCTGCATTGATTCTTGAGATTTAGGTTTGCGCTTTAAATTTGATTCAAAATTGAAATCAATGATTAACTGATTTTAATAGTCATGACTCATGAGTTTATCTCGATAGCAAAGTATGTCATTCAAATGGAATTCATGATAATTATTATTGTTTTCAAACCGTTTCAATAGTTCATCAATTGGTTTAATCATTGTTAATCATCATTAAATCAAACAACAACCATTCATCCTGAATCTCATAGTTAACAATAATATCCTTACATTGACAGGGGGAAAAAAGGTTAATGTTTTCAAAAGAAATTGTATCAAAATGAAAGATTTTAATGATATTGTCAAATCAACCATGATATTAAAACTGAAGTCTTGTTAATGTTGTTAATGAATTGAACCTCAAAACTTTATCAATGAGCAGCCAAAAGACGGTTAAGTAGGAAATTAACTTTGCACAATCAAATGTAATTTGATTAAAATATAAAACTAACCAACAATTGTTTTTCCCGTTCCAAACCAACAACAGTTTAAGCTACTCAAGTTCAGTCGGACTGTTACTCGGTATTCAAATTCCAATATTTACTGAGCCTTTATTGACAACCGGAACCCATAAAAACATACCCAAATTGTATCGTCGTTATTTGTCAACTGTCATCCATGTCAACAATTGGTGAGTTCATACAAATTGCTCAAATTCTCTGAATTACAGTAAAGCATGGAAGGGAAGAAAAAAAATATTAAAACATTAAAATGTGTCTAAATAAAGACAAATTGAAATGACATATCAAAGTGAAATTTAAGTCATTCGTGGCACTTAATTTAAAGTACACTGTACTCATGGCTGCATGATTTACATTTCAATTTTTTTAATCTAACCAGTAATTCATTGAACTGCAAAAGGCTTCACAGTCAATCAATTTGAATTGGAGCATTTCCAAGAGCTTAAGAGTTTTTCGCCAAAATGAAAAATTTACTGTGGTTGTTAATGGGTTGTTTTGAATGAAAAATCACACATTACAATCTAAAAAATCCATACAAGAAATGGTTCCTTAAAGTTCGTCCAATTCATTTTGAAAATGTTCCAATCCAGACTGCTTTTACTTTATTTTTTGAAAGTTTTTCATTCCATCAGGGTTTTTACTTTTACCTTTCAACAGGTACAAGGATGATCCTTTCCTTAAGGGAAGTCCAGCTTACAAGTCTATTCATCAAGTACGATCAATGCACAAGAAGATATTTGAGTTGATGAACAAAAATACCGGCAAAGTGGTTGGTCAAGATAGAGTTTGGGTATCACAATGTGAAATGGCAATGACTCAATGGGCTTTCTTTGCTCTTCTCATTCTTTACCCGAAAGACTGTGCTGGACATGGGTTGACTCAGGATGATTTGGAGCACATCATTTACCTTTGGCGCGTCATTGGTTATTTGATGGGAATCGAGGATGAATTCAATCTTGGCCAAGGAACTTTCCAGGAATGCAAAAGCTTGTATAAAGTGATCCTTGATGACTTCATGAGACCCAAATTATCCGAGAATCCTCATCCATATCAAACTGGTTATGATGTCTCTCATGCAATAGCGAAAGCTTTAAGACCTGTCAACTCACAGATTCGTTTCAATGTTATACTCAATTATTGGTACAAAATACTCGATATTCCCTACGAGATTCCATTGAAACCAGTTCACAAACTAAGATTGGTGTTTCTTAAATTTGCACTCAGTACAACTCTTAAATCGACATTTTTCTACCGTTTTGCATGTGAAAGGCAAAAAAAGAAACTTAAAGCTCAGATGAAGAAAAAGGAGAAAGTGGAAGAACAGTTGACCAAAAAGTATCCCGACATTGTGTTTGAAAGTAAATGTCCATTTGCATGTGATTTAGGTGTGTTTGACAAGAAACAAGATGAATCTCAAGATGAAGTTAAAATGGCAGATCAAAATGCCAACATTATAAATGCTTAAAATGTGTATGTTTATGTGTAATTATCTAAAAAAGCATTCAAACCTGACAAAGGAAACATTTAAAGTAAAGAGTGAGCTCAAATGTGATCCTTGAAGCGATGAAAATGTGTGCAAGTAAACCAATTATGAACCTGAATTTATGTTCAAGTGTTTTAATAGTGAAAACTGGATAGTGCAATCCCTTAAAGCTCAAATGTATCCGTCTAATCAATTTATCAGTATTTATAACAATTTTAACTATTTTATACCAAAAAAAAGTATTAATATGTTTTATTAAACAGACAATTTATTGAATTGTAATCAACAATGTACAGCAGTGAAAAGCGTCTGAAATTTATTACACTAATTGCAGTGAAACATTTTTTAACTCATGTTTCAACTTTTATTTCACAAGATTCATTGTTTCAAATGTGATTCTTGCAAAGGAAACATAATCATTTCCTGAATATCAGCGCTTTACACGCTTAAATTTCAATTCCTTTTTTTCAGGGGAAAACAGATAGCTTAGGTCAGAGGCTAGCATCGATTTGTGCAAGACAGTCTTTGTGAGACACAATAAAACTAAAAGTTGACACCAAAGTGATGAATCTCCTCATTGAGCAAGAAAATGTTTTTCTCTTTAAACTAAATAATGAAAATGATAATGATTTTATCATCTTAAATCTCTTATCTTCATCTCTAACATTTAGGTAAGTCAATGATTGAACTTTACCCAACACAAAGCCCTTTATTTGAGGAGCTTGAGATCGCGTGAACTCGATAAGTGCCTTGAAGTGTCCCTATAGCAAAAAAGGGTGAAGTGGGAACAGTAGGGATTCATTAAAGTGAGCTAATTGTTTTAATTTTGAATTTTGTGGTTTCCCTCTGTAGTTTACTTAGGTGGTAGTATATTATTATTGATAACAAAAAAGCAAAAAACACAAAACAAAAGTGTAAGGAGGATGTCAGCAGTTGCCTATTTTCAGATCGCTTTTACAGTAATTTTTTCTAGTGCAGATTTTTATGCTGATTCTAAAAATGTAAACTATTTTTTTCTCTGAGCTATCGTTCATGAAATATCTACGAAAAAAACAAAGCGAATTGCGCGAAAGCAAACAGTGTAGATGGGTAGGGAAAAAATAGATTTGATTATGAAACATTGTATTTGCAATGACTCTTCAATTATTGTGCTATTTTTTGGATTTTCGCACCAGAAAATTGTTCCTTAAGGTTTCAATCGATTGAAAACTTTTTGTAACGCGTCTCGACCTGAATCTGTCTATGTTGCAGATCGCGGCGCTTGATGAAAATTCCTTAGGGAACATAATTTCTAGTGCTGATTCCATACTTGAAATCAGTATGAACTTCAGAGGGCGCAAAATACGACAATTATAAGCAATATTGTATTTATGTATCATTTTTTCAATAATTGTTTTATTTTGCGCCCTCTGAAGTTCATACTGATTTCAAGTATGGAATCAACACCTGGAATTATATAACCTTATGAAGTTTCATCAAGCGCCGCGATCTGCAACATAGACAGATTCAGGTCGAGACGCGTAACAAAAAGTTTTCAATCGATTGAAACCTTAAAGAAAATTTTCTGAGGTGAAAATCCAAAACATAGCACGAATATTGAAGAGTTATTGCAAATACAACGTTCCATAATCAAATCTATTTTTTCCCTACCCATCTACACTGTTTGCTTTCGCGCAATTCGCTTTGTTTTTTTCGTAGATATTTCATGAACGATAGCTCAGAGAAAAAAATAGTTTACATTTTTAGAATCAGCATAAAAATCTACATTAGAAAAAATTATAAAAAACGGTTCGAGAATAGGCAATTCACCCTATTTGAATTGACATCCTCCTTAGGGTGAATCCGATGAAGAAAATTATTTAAATAAAAAGAGATAAATGTGATTAAAAAAGATACAGCATTTCTCAATGACTTTAGACAAGTTCCCATAATGTTTAGTCGGCTTCTCAAAATGTTTAGACAAAATCTTTGAGAAGAGTGACTGGTTTTACGACCGGCTTAAGATTTTGTCTAAACATTTTGAGAAGCCGACTAAACATTGTGGGAACTTGTCTAAAGTCATTGAGAAATGCTGTAAGAGTGAACAAAAGTGTTAAGTTTTTACTACGTCACATTTTTACTTTTTCCGAACTCATATTTTTATTAACATTACTGTCTTGCGCTTTCATTGATTGAAAAACGTGGTAGTTGAGCTGAGTTTAAATTTGAAATAAAATATGATAGTTTTTGATTTATCGTTAATTAGCTTAGTGCTATCAGGTTTAAAACAGTTCTGATGTACCAAACAGGGGTCTCACTAAAAAACCAAAATGTGACCAAAACAACCAAAACACAACCAAAATGACCAAAATGTACCAAAACAATGTAATGGACTAAGAACAAAAATTTTTTCCTTCGAGTTTTGCGTTGAGAACTTGTGAGCTTGTAGGGACATAAAAACTGAGTCCATTAGTGCTATTAAAAAAATTTTCCGATCGACAGTTTTCGAGAGAATCGAGATTAAAGTTGAGTGCCTCAATCGCTTCATTGTAATCATGTTTACCCATTAGTTTTTAAAAATGAGTTTGAGCTCTCTTACTTTTACGGTCACAGAAATTGGTCGGTTAACCGAAAATCGAAGTGATCTGTTGTACAAAAATAGAAAATTTTATTTCGAGAAATAAGTGCATTTTCTGGTTAAGCATCAAATGCCACATCAGAAAAATGATTTTGATGAGAAAATCTGGTTCAATAAGTGTACAAAAGCGATTGAGGATGCAACTTTAATCTCGATTCTCTCGAAAACTGTCGATCGGAAAATTTTTTTAATAGCACTAATGGACTCAGTTTTTATGTCCCTACAAGCTCACAAGTTCTCAACTCAAAACTCGAATGAAACAATTTTTGTTCTTAGCCCATTACATTGTTTTGGTACATTTTGGCATTTTGGTTGTGTTTTGGTTGTTTTGGTCACATTTCGTTTTTTGGTCGTTTTTGGTTTTTTAGTGAGGCCCACCAAACAGCCACCAAATCAGTGAAAATTCAATAGAAACTATTTTTCTTCCGCGCGTTTTAAGCTTGGTAAATAGCTAGTAAAGCTTAGCTATTTTCACGAAAAAGCTTGGTTTTGGTTTCTCAACACGGTTTTTCATCTCGTTAATTATTTTAAATTATTAAATTATTTAAATATTTCTTTTGAAAATGACTCAACCATTGACCAGAGCAGGTAACCTGAGGTAAGATTCCCTATCATTCACTTATTAAATCTTGGTAAAACTACCAGAAACTATACAAAAATTGATCTATGCAAACAAAGAAGCAATAATACTAACACATCTACCAACTAATTAAATATCTTATTGTAATTAATTCTCAATGTAATGTCCATATATCTTTTTGTAAAAGGCGGCGATGCCTTAACGAGGGAAGCTTAAATGTCTTCCTGGTTGCTTTATCCGTTCCTGCGAGTCGGAAAGTAACTCCTCTGTATAAGACAGTGAGTCTCTGCTTTTGTGAGATAATAATAAAGGTTTTGAGTTAAGATAAAAGGACTTTGTATCTAACTAAAAGATTTTATTTGAATAAAACTTTTATCTAAATAATTTTCTTTATCGGATTCACCCTTATTATAAAAATATTTTAACACACATGTAAATTTAATCTTACGATAGTTAATGAATTTTTAAACTGCATAAAAGGTACCCCGGACCGATGATAGATTTTGACTAAAAATTGGTGAAAAATAGATATATTGTGTTTATTTGGTAAATAGTAAACATTATTGTTACAAAATAATTAAAAGCCTTTTTTTGATTCCAGACTGTTAGAGTCCATTGTCTTAAAACAGATGATTCTTGATTAACCAATTCGTAAGCATATTATTCTTTTAAATTTTCTTTATCTAAAAAAATGTTTTCGCCGAATTTCCAATGATATTTTCTAACATGATCTTTAACTCGCCGGTATGCATTGAACAATTTATCACAATAAACACATTGAATTTTAATCTTTCGTTTTTTCAGCATGTGCTCCAATAAATAGTTACTGCGTCCAGTAGTTTCAATACCCGATTCTTGACAGTATGGACATACACACTTGCGGTAACCAAACTTGGCACTTGGACTCTTCACCATATATTTTTTCATTTCATGGTTGCAATTTTCTGCGTTTAAGATTCTTCCATCTTTTACATAATTTAGATAAAAAGTTTTTGTTTCGCTGGAAGATTTGTTTGTCAATCGCACACCTAAACTACCGGCACTGAAAATAAATAAAATGATTAGTAAGATTGAAAAAAAGAAATGAGTTATTCTTATACATGTAATTTCCTTTTTGAATAATTTTCTCTAACTCCTTTACGCGTTCAGCCAGTACATTTACATCAATTCGAGCCTTTTTACTTGCATTTACATTTTTTTCTTCTTCTTCTGTCGCTTTTCTTTTGCTATCACAGTCGTTATCTCCTAGTTCAACTAATAAAAAATGAGATTTAAGTAAATATATCAGTCACCAGATTTATATGACAAGGAATGGTATGGGCAAGAATGTTAATCGGATAATATCAATAATTAAACTTACTTAGTTTGATGCTACTGTCTTGTTGCATATTGAATACATTTGGTCCCTCATCGTTATATCCTTGTGGTTCAGCTGCTATCGATATGTCTATTGGTATTTGATTTCCTGAAAATAAACTAAATCGTTTAAAAAGAAAAATCAAAATGGTGCAAAATAATTTACCTTCTTCGAAATTGTCGTCAGCGAGCAAACTGTCTGCAAGTTCATCAGGCAGCAAACCGAGAAAAATGTCATCCATCTCTAAAACTGAATTACTAAGAAAACTTGATGATGATTGTTGTTGTTGTGACATTGTATAGTTTAGATGATGAGGTTGATTAAAATCAATGTACTACAATTAGTCTACTTACATGACCCCCTATGTCAAAAAAAGGTTAAAAGCAAAGAGCAAAACTTATGGATAAGAGGGAGTCATTAAAGTGAGCTGCTTGTTTGAATTTTAAAATTTGTGGTTTCCCCCTGTAGTTCACCTAGATGGCAGGGTAACAGAAAAACAAAAAACCAACAAAATTTTAAATTTTAAAGTAAATGTTAGTTAATAATCAATTTTTAAACTGGATAAAAGATACCCTGGACCGATCATAAATTTTGACAGAAAATTGGTGAAAAATTAGTCTTTTATCTGGTGAATAGGAATTTTATTGTTACAAAACATAATCAGAAGCATGTTTTTGTTGAATTGATATTTACAATTTTTCACCTGACAATGGTGTATCGATAATATTGTAATACAGATGATCTGGAAAGCGATCTAGTTGAATATAATCTGTTTCACTCGCAATCAATTTATCAAGTTTATCAATAAGCTCGGTAAATGTAGGCCTTGAAGCCGGCCTCGTTTCCCAACAGTAATACATAATATTGTACATTTCCCGTCGACAATGGTCAGGTTTTTCAAGACGAAAGCCATTAATAACTTTTCTCATCACCTCTTTAGTATCCATACCAGGATATGGAGTTGATCCAAGGGTCACTATTTCCCACATTAAAACACCAAACGACCAAACATCACTTTTCACAGAAAAAGTGTATTCTTTCAATGCTTCTGGAGCCATCCAGCGAATCGGTAATCGACCCTAAAATGATTCGAGAATAAAATTAACAAAAATTTACAAAATAAACGGAAAAAATTCTCACCTCTGATTTGCTTTCGTAAATTGATTCACTGCTTATTTCACGGGAGAACCCAAAGTCAGTTATTTTACACGTTTTATTGGTTCCAATGAGTATATTACGAGCAGCTAAATCTCTATGAATTATCTACGTTTAAAAATAGCAATGAATTTTTTGGGTTAATTTAAAGTAAAATTTTGTAAGGTTGACTTGTGTCTGATTAAAGAGTTTAATTACTTACCCCTTCTGAAGCAATGTGTTCCATGCCTTTAACTATTTGGTAGGCAAAAAGAATCAACTCTTTGGCTAAAACATTTGATGAGCAATCAGTCCCGCAATCATCCAGTGAAGGTACTTTATTGAAAAAGTCTCCTCTATGATTTCGTAGATAAGTTTGTAAAGTACCAAAGGGTACATATTCAAGGATTAAAAATTTGGGCTCTTTTTCAGTGCAACATCCAAGTAGAGAGACAACATTTGGATGAGCTTTGAGTTTTTTGAGTATTTCCAGTTCATTGTCAAGATCGAGACGCTCTTTACACGAGACTCCTTCCTTGAGTGCTTTAACGGCCACAATGGATGCTCCTTCACGAAATTTTATGTCATATGCTTCACATTTCCAAACACGACCGAAACATCCTTCACCCAGCCTATCAATCATCCTCAACATTGAACGAGGATATTCCCATGAATCAAATTTAACTGAAGCTAAATCATCATCGATTGATCTAATTCTTCCATCATTTTCACTAATCACATTCTCCTTTTGTCTCGAGTTTCTGGATGATTGGATTAACTGCCTATCAATGTCAACATTGTTGAAAGAAATTTGATTATCATGATGGACTCCACAGGATAAAGGTCTTTCATACTCTTCAGGCCAGCCAATGAATAAGTGATCCTGTTCGTATTCAGTTGATCGAGTTGAAAATGATATTGAACTGATTCCTGTTCCAGACGATTCAGATTTATTGACAGATACTTTGGGTTCACGAGAAATGTTTTCATGAAGTGATCCTTTAATTGATTGGTTTACATAAGGTAAAAGTGGACGATGTCTTTGATATAAAAGGATGCATCCAAATCCAATTGCTAGACCAAAGGACAGGAAGACAAGGACAGGCCAAATCAGATTTGTGGTCAATTTTGGGTACATTGAATCATCTTGAAAAGAAGGTGATCTCTGGTATGATCTCATGAAATTTGATGATGTTTCGGGTAGACCAGGATAAACTGGTGAACCTCGAAGTAAATGATGAATTTGTGAATGGATATCAGGTGATCTACCAAAATTCAACTCAATACTGTTGCCGTTACCTTCATTTGAGTCACTGATCTTGTGATTTTTATCATCAATAGTTTGCTCATTTCTACTTTTCTCTGTACCATTGTTGATCTTGTTATTGGGCAGTTCGCCAGTGTTTGAAATGTTACCATAAAATGATTTAGGAGTGGTTAACGTTCCACCATCAATTGTTGATAAAATAATGGTCTTGTTTTCCAGTTTATTGTCCAGTGGGTGAGGCTGAGCTTGCTGGCCTTCTTTAATACCATCTTCTTGTTGGTTCTTAATTGAAATTTTAGATCCTTGATAGGGTTTGGCCTGTTTACCGCTCCATGAATCTTCACTGACGATGCGAATTCTAACCTCTATTTTAGCCTGTAGTCAATGAAAAATTTAAGATTAGAGATTATTAACTCATTTAAATTAATAAGTTTCGTTTTAAACTAAGCTAAAGCTATCCACTTTTTGAAAAAGTGGCAATCTGATTATTAGTTTACAGTTTAACTGACTAACATAATAAGCCAAAATCAAACTAATCTTTGATTATTTATAAGAAATAAAGAGTTTTGCATTCAAAGTAAAAAGAGGATTTATCAGTTTATCAAATTAAACTTGTAAAACACCAAATTGTCTTCACCATTTTCCTTGTAATTTAATCAAATTAAACTCTTCATCTAATGCAATTATGCTTCAATCCACTAGAGTTTTCAGTGATACTCAACAGTTAATCAGTTAATATTAATTTATTCAGACTTTTAGAGTCTATTGTCTTATAGCAGATGATTCGTAAGCATAAACTACTCTTAACAACTGTTTCTTTGCGTGTTTTATCGGTGTTAGACTTATTTCTAGGTTTTTTTTAATTCTGAAGCATTATACTGATATAATGTACCACAATTTACCTTTTGATGTCCATCATCAGCAACTATCATTAAATAAAACTCTTTGCCAGCCTGTAAAGAAAAGAAAAAAATATTATTTAAACTGAGAGAAAACTTTACTCTTACAATTATTATAAGATTCAAGCAAATATTAGTGAGTAAAGATATTGTCATTTTAATCATCAATAATCCAACTCTAACCGATTTATGAAATATACAATTGATTCCTCTTCGATTAATTTAATAATAGCTTTAGGTTAATTAATAAGTAATAGTCGCATTAATCTGTTTGGTTCTGCAAATAAAAGTAACTTTTCTTCCTTCATCGAAATATCTAGTTCAACAAGATACAATTATGTTTATTGATAATTGCAAACAAATCCAACATAAACAATCAATAATGAAGTTGGGAAGAAAGTAAGAAAATCGTCTTCAATATTGCTTGAAGATAGTAAAGCGAAGAGAAAGGAAGGAAAAGAGAGAAGAGTGAAGAGATGGAAGACAAAAAGACGAGAAAGAAAAAGAGAGCAAACGAAATCAATATTTTGGCCTTTCCATCATAATCATCTTTGGAGGAGCTCATTGAAATCATCATCTTACGTATCTTTGGTTTTCACTGCTTCATTTTGGATGTTTGACTAGAACCCGGATCTAGAAAGTAAATTAGAGGGTCTGTTTAGGAGGAAGGTTGGGCAAATAGTTTCCACTTTCACGCTCTTCATACCTTTTCAAACAGTTTCAAAGCAATCAAAATACTGGGATTCCAGTTTCTCTCCAGGCTTAGCTGCCAAAAGGTAAGTTAAGATAGACAAAGAAAACAGAAATAGACAAGGAAAGAGAAGGTAATGGAGAGAGAGAGAGAGAGAGAGAGAGAGAGAGAGAGAGAGATGCCTAATGCAAAAATGATAACCACATGAGGCTACAGAAGCTAAATATCAGAAGCTCGGTGAGAACTGAATTTCATCGTAAGCTGTTTACTTGTTTGCACGACTTAGCTTCCAAAAAGGCATCGCCACGAGACACTAACATCGCGTTTCGTTGCTATCCTTAGTAAGCTCTTGAAGATATCAAAACAGGTAGAAAGTGATATTGATAGAGAGTCGGATTTATGATGGTGATGATGATTATAATTATGATAGAGAATGAGTTAGGAAACTTGAAAGCAAAGTTCTGAATTGAAAGCATAGATAGAGAAATGGAAGATGGGAAATGGTTAAAGCTTCTGAATTAATACCATTCAATTGAGGTAAAACTTAGTTTCATTTCAATTATTATATGAATTTCTTTTTAAACTCAATTCTTTAAATTGTATTAGAAGAAAACAAAGAAGAAGAAAAAAGTAAACTAAAATGAGATGAAATGGTATGACTAGATGGAAAGCAGAAGAAGGGGAAGAAGAAGAAGAAGAAGAAAGGAAAACCTCACATTGGTAATCAATTGGATTGATTTTTCTCTATTCTGTGAAGATGGAAAGGAAGAGATGAAAGTAAAATAGTAACAACATGGGAATCTTTTGAAACAGTAAATTTCAATCGATATTTATGACACACTATTATGATCATTTGAAAAGGGATCATCTTCCTTAAATTGATATCAATATCCTTTTATCCATTTTGTCACTTTGTTGAAACCATTTAAAGAGCAAGAAAATATAAAAGTAACACTAAAATTATTTGCTTTTACTCCTTGTTTCAACGTTGTTGTACACATTTCATAATAATCGTCTTCATTATCATCCTCTTTATCATCATTCTTTTCCTCAATTCATCTTTTCTCTTCTTTACAACGAATTATAAAGACGATTTAGGTTGAGACTTGAATTTGTCCAATTTTGATGAGGATTACCAGAAATAAGCGTAGGAGTCTCAATTTCATATTATTAAGAGGTATTTATTCTTTTGCTTTCAATCATAAACTGTCTAGAAAATTGCAAATAGAATAAAATCAAAATGAAAGTTGATCATTTGCGGATGGAAGACATCAAACTAAACTTAAAAACAAAGAAAAAACGTTTTCTTTGCCTAAATGGCGTCTCTTTAATCAAAAGATGTTAGATGAATAATCGGGCTCACCAGTCATTTTCCAAAATCAAAAGCAATTACACCTGTATCACCTAATTTACACCATGGTGGAGTGTAATCTTCTATGGGTTTTTCTGAAGGAGTCACAACCACTTCTCTAGTTTTCACATCCAAATAAAACTTATACATCCTGTTTTGCTCTTTAACTTCAGCTTTGATGAAATGTAAAATTTTGTCTAAAGTAATGAGACATTTTTTCCGTTCATATGCAGATTTTTTTTCAAGCAGACTTGCTGGAAGCACATCCAATTTACGAAGAGTAAAATCCTTATTAAGATCTCCACAGATGAATGTTTTGACGCCAGTAACCAATGCAGATGCCCACCAATACAGATGACGATACTGGCGGATATTGAAATCTCCTTTACGTCCTCTGAACAGGTTTGGTTTAAGCTTCAAAGCTGCAAAGTCCGCTTGATCAATTGGCTTATCCGCATCATCTTTACTCATCACAAACTCTGTAAAACCAGTGTGTAATATGCGATGTTGGCCAATTACTGAAAATGAAATGGTGCTAAATATATCCATCTCAGTGTTACAAATCCTTTCACGATCTTTAACTGCTTCTGTTATCTTTCTGATTACGTTAAATCTTGCACAACTCAGCTTCTTTTTCATAGGATTACATTGGGGTGCGGAATCTGTGTTGTCACTAGACTCTTCATCATAAGCCAAATAGAAGATGATTCCACTTGTGGTTTTGTGTGCAAGAATATTCCAATCACTTTCTTGATATAATGAAAGCATTATTTGTTTCAATTCCGTGTTTGTACATATGAAATCAATCTGCTGTTGTGAACCGTTTTCAGGAGTTAGACCTCGAATAAGTTTGTCATTGTCAACAATCCATCGCATGAAATACGACCATGTCGTTGGAAGTACACAAGCATCAGATTCTGGATTCAATCCTTCAAGACAATTGATCGGTATATCCAACTTAGCCACATCTAGATATCTTAGGGATGAATTATCAAAACGATGGACTTCTTCATGATTTTCATCAAAGTAGGTTGAAAAATAGGAAATCCTTTCTGGTCCAATAAATTTAACCTTACAGGTTTCAGGTAAAAACTCGAGATCCAAAGCATCTTTTCTGATTCTTCTCATTTCACAATTTGACACTTATTCAACCTCAATACAAAAATATTATGAATAAAAACTTTAGGAGAATAAATTAACGTTTCTAATAAAATAGAATCAGAAAATTAGAGTGATTCTAGTGTTGCTTTAAAAGGGTGGGCAATAAAAATTGACCTCACTTGAGTTGTAGGTGAGATTAAACAATAGATGGCATCAATAATTGAAAAGCAAGAGTTGAATAATATAATGCAATTATTTTAATACAGAGACCTGCTAGTACAGTCATCATTGAGAAACTGCACCGCGCTAGAAATAGCTTATTCACACTATTCGTCGGGCAGCGAAATCCATAATTTTCAATCTTCCATAATAGACTAAATTTAACTTAAAATGTTGCTTTAAACTGATTCTCCGAGTTTTTTGATCGATATTTCACGAAAGAAAATTGAATTAAATCGATTGATAATTAAAGAAATGTAAATTAGATGAAACTCCTCCTTAATAGGGACCATTGAAAAAATTAGAAATTAGAAATTGAAAGTGCAGTTTCTCAATGGTGACTGTGGTCAAATCTTACAGTAATTTTCGATTGAAAAGACCAAACATTCACAATGGAAGACCAGTTTTTACATTGAGAAGACTCAACGCCAATGTGTGATTTTTTAAGTTTTATTGCTTTTGACAATGAAGAGACAGTTTTAGAAAAAGAGAAGACCAGCTTGAAAAATGAAGAGACCAATGCACTTGTTTAGTTATCTTGTAGTTGCTGTGTTACTTTGAAACTTTGCATTCTCAATATTGTCAACATGAGTCAAAATGTTAAAAATCGTGTTCCAAGCCCAGTAAGGAAATTAATTATTCAGAGATTCGGTGAAGGAGATACAATTAAAATTAAAACAATTAGTTAGCAAGAAATAGCTATTGAAAATTAAATTTGGTCTCTTCATTTTTCAAGCTGGTCTTCTCTTTTTCTAAAACTGTCTCTTCATTGTCAAAAGCAATAAAACTTAAAAAATCACACATTGGCGTTGAGTCTTCTCAATGTAAAAACTGGTCTTCCATTGTGAATGTTTGGTCTTTTCAATTGAAAATTACTGTAATAAAAACACCAGATTCAGAATTGAAAATCTATGAGAAAAAATAGTTTTGAGCGTGGTTCCACATTTTCAATAATAATGAAAAGTAAGAATGGCCTATCTATCCATTTTACAGCACTTTTTTCGAGTTTGCTCAGCAAGCACATAACCTATCAAAAAACCGAAGCCATATTCATGATCAGCATGATGAAATCCATTTAAAAGAAGTGAGTCATTCAAAAAAAAAATTCTAAGGCCATTATCTCGAAAACGGCTTCGAGCACTTAAAGCTATGTGTTCCTCATGCTATTCTACATTAGAAAAAAAATAATTTGAAAAAAATCTATTTCTTAGGCGAATTTCGTCCTCCTCCTTATCAACAGAATTGGTTAAAAAAACTGGTTTCAATTCTTTACTGGAGCAAAAGGTTGCTAAAATTGAAAAAAGAAAGAGAGAAGTTTACTAATCTATGCTTTTGATTAAAAATGTAACTTCGTAGAAAATGAAAAGTCCTGTTGATAAGGAGCTAGCAATGCTGAATGTTGATGCAGAGGTAAAGATGAAGATAGTTGATGATTAAGATGAAGAGCTAAAAAGACACAATATTTTGAGTTTCATATGGACATTATCATCTTATCTATTGGATTATTGGACCAAGGAGTAAAGAAATAAAGAAGAACTTCTTTACACTTTGTTATTGGTCCCTTATTAACCACATCATTCTTTATATTCCAACTCTTTGTTCATCCAATAACAAACAAATAGTATCAGTTTGTTAAAGATTAATTTGTTGTTTTGTTGAACAAATTTGCAATACGATCACCTTTATTTCAACAGTTTCTAATAATTACCTTCATGTTTAATTCAGTTTTTGTAGATTGAAAATACGATGCTTTGAATCAGGCGTAATAAGTCAAGTTATTGCGCGTTAAACTGTTAATGGTTCAATCTATCTTGATTTAATTTTATTGGATTTATGGGAAACAGAACAATCTGGAAACCTGTAAAGATTATAAACTTCCCCCATCATGGGACTCCCCTTTGGTCTAAGGACCAATGTTATTATTGTCACATCCTGTTCCCATCTTGATATCAAGTGATTTTTTTGCAGACGATTTTTTGCACACGGTGATCTTATTTTTGCAGTCAAACGCAATTTTTAATTGTATTTAAGATGAAACCCAAAAGCATATGGAACCATCAACAAACATTCCATCGATTTCAAGTGACCTGATATTGGCCTGAACAACTCTAATCCTTTACTCTTCTCTCTTTTTTTTACTTGTTTCAACTCAACGTTACTCTTCAACATCAAACATGTCTACTGGTGGTTGCTGTGCTAAAACCTCAACTCAACCTGAAAAATCGTCTGGTTGCCGATGTGGTAATAATTGTACCTGTTGTGCTGATTGTCCTGGTTCACGATGCAGTCCAGACTGTAAATGTGATCCCTGCAACTGCTGTTCAGCAGCTAAATCTGGCTCAGGAAGGTAAGTCCCATTCAGTTTATCAATGACTCAACTTTCTCATTATTACATTAGACTGTGAGAGATGACTCTCGTCACTTTCCTTCTTCTTCCCTCCTTCCATAAATCAAATCACAATGTAGTTGTTATCCTAATCATGAGATAATGGGTCATACAATTGTTTCATTCCATTTATCTAAACACTTTTTGTTTTCGTGAGATAATCAATTCATTTTTTCTCGATTTTTTGTAGCTGTGATTGCTGTAAATGCTGTAGTACGGCCGCATGTAAAACTGGTGGTAACTGTAATTGCTGCAAATGCTGCCCTGAAGCAAAATGTCACTAGAGTGAGTGTTTCAATGGACACATGGGATTCTGCTTATTCCCAGATATTTGCACCTACAATGACTCTATTTTCACATAAAATCGTCAACTGTAAACTCAATTGTTAAAATTTAACTCTTCATTTCAGCATTGCATCCAATGTATTAGTAGTTGTAAATCTCATTAAAAATATTGTTTGATAAATAAATATAATGCGTATCTAGACATCTTTGAATCTTTTATCCATTAATATAACGCCAATTATCAAGTGATTTTCCTGCTCATGTTGGTCTTATTTTCTAGATTGACGAATTGAAACTTTCATTTTCATCTACATGTAATATTGTAAATAATGAACTTAATACAGTTTTCTAACAGAAAGAGCAAATATTTTTTCAATGGTCCCAATCAAGAGGGAGTTAATTCAAATACGTTTCAAACAAATTTAATTCAGTTTGTTTGATTTCTAGTGGAATTAATATTAAATTGTTCTTGAATTTTCGTGAAATATTGTAAAAAAAACTCTTAAAATATGTTTAAAATGAAAATCAGATAAGTAATTGGTTTACTAAAAGGATAGGCAACCATGAAATTAAATGTAGACAAATAGTAAGAGAAGGCTATTTCCACATTGGTGCAGTTTCTGGACTCCAGATTCTGGAGGGTGTTTGTGCAAATAATGCGTATTAAGATACATTTGTATCGTGTGAACTAAATTCAGTCAATTATGCTACAGAGTGTATTATCCTTTCATTTTTAAACCCAAATTTATATTGGATTTACGATGAAACCCAAAACACTAAAATCATCGGCATATATTGCATCGTATTGATTGCCCTAGTCCAGAGTGTAAATGCTGCAATTGCTGATCAGCAGCCAAATCTGACTATTTAAGGTAAGTTCAACTCAATTATCCAAAGATTTAATAAATAATCTCACTGTTTTTTAGATTGCTTTAGACTGATTTTAGGTATCTCCTGGTTAATCAACATATTGTGCACCAAACGAGCGTTTCTCAGTTATGGCTTTGACTTGTTGTATCCAATGTATGGTAACAACAACAATCCAGTTGGTAACAAGTGATTAATTGGCAACATTGTTGATTAAATAAATCTATTCCATATTAATGTATCTTTCTCTTTCTATTTTGTCTCGCCTTGGACTTTTTTATATTACCTCTTTGCTTATATTTGACATCTCAATTAATGAATAAATAACTCACACACCAGAAACTTCCACCACAACCGTGAAACCATTTATTTTGTTCATTAGATTAACAAAAAAAAAATGTTGATTAACATGGCAAACGCTTCGGTAAACAGTACAGTTAACTGTGCATTTTGGTGTAAAAAAATGAGCTTAACTTGATCATTCATCAGCTTTTCATCATGACCATGATCAATAATAGTTAATGAGTGATAAAAATGTTTATTGTCAAAAAAGGCTCAAAAAGCTGACATAACCATAATCAACTATTATTGTAATCAAGAAAAAAAGAAATGCCAATTAATCACATCAATCAGTCAAAAATTGCCTCAAACATCAACAAATCTTTTGTTGTTGAATCAAAATATGATAAAAACACTTTTTAAATTGTTGTCTTCATTGTTGTTTGGATCATGAACAGAGCTCGGGATAAAACATCAACAATAGATTTAGATTGTCGCTTTAAGTAAACGTCTTTACACAACGGCAATCATAATCCAGTTGTCAATAAAGTATGTGAACAAAATCTTTCAATTTGATCCATAATTTACCAAATTATCACATTATAAATGAAATCATAGATAACTGAAAAAAATAAACATTTCATCATGATATCAATATCAATAAATGTGATTGTTAAATAATATATTATGAGCGTTGTTCCGCAAAGTCGATCATTGAACAAATTAAAAAAAACAGGAAATCAACTTGTACTCGATAGGGCTATTAAACATAGATACAGTGCACAACCAGAGGCTAGAAAACTGTTTATAATATAAAAAAACTTGAATTAAGACTCAATCGGCTGATGGTCAAGTATTAGAATGAAATAAGAGTTTGCTTCTATGAAATTGGTGGGCAAAGTTTACGATAATGATTGATTATAGTCAGTTGAGTCACATGAATAGATCCAATAAAATGAAATGAAATGTGAATTCATGTTTATTGGACGCTAACAGTTGGAGGATCAAAAATGTTTTCATTTCAATAGGCCTAATCTACCTGTAGATTAGAAATAGAGTCTTTCATGATGATGAATTGATAGCATTTAATGCATTTTAAATTATAACTGAAAAATTGCAAGAACAGAACGCAAAAAATAAACAAAACAACTGCACTTGTTTAGGACTCAGGTATAAAAATAGTTATCCCAATTGGTTGATGACAAAATATCTCAGTAATCAATGCCGAAGTGCATTGGATCGAAAATTATGAGTACTCTCACTGAATTAGGGTTGAAAGTTGGATTACAGATGTTAAAAGACGTTAATTATTAATTCAATAAAATACGTAATGTCTCAAAACCAAGAAAAGATTGATTTACTTACAAGACCAATGAAAGATTCTTTAAGCGTAACTTCTCCATTTGTTGGGTTGATGGCAAAGTGTTTGGATCCATCTCGATATAATCCTGGACTTATTGAAAAAGTGATCGAGTCATTTTCATTATCATTTACTCTTACAATTGTCACTCTGTTTCCAGGTCTTTCAGTTTCAACAATAATCCAATCACGCTGAAAATCAAATAATGGCGGAGTATTTAGAATAGGTAAACGACCATAAGAGTCAACTAAATTAGTCCAGACTAGAAGGAAACAATTAAATTGGATGAAAAGTAGCGAAAATTTAGTAATCCAATGGAAGCAATGGCCGTTCATGACTGGTAGAGTTGATTGTATTCAGAAAAATTACATCTCAAGACATGTAAATATTTTAGTTTAACACTTATAACTATAATCCACAAATGGCTGGATAATGGTCAGTTCAATAAGCTGGATCAAAAACAAATCAGAATTGAAAGCTTGAAATTATGTAAGATCAAAAGAGAAGTGGTAAAAGTTAATGATAAAGTTCATCATTCATTTGTAGAAGTAAATATTGAAGAACAGACTTTAAGAGGTAATGCTATTGGCGCGGTCAATTTCGGCAAAGAAAGGACCAGACGGTGAGTGAAGAGAAAGTGAGAGAGAGAATGCAGTTGAAGAAAAAGAAAAGCTGAAATAATAATTGAGTTGAGAAGTACTTCTTAACAGAGGTTAATTTAGACCAGTGAAGGTAAAGTAGGATGGTCTTAGTGATCCGGTTTTCTTGAGGGCAAATTTTGATCGAAAAATACAGGTTAATGCTTAACAATGTTAATGTGTTAACAATTTTATTGTCCGTTTTTGAGATAAGAACTCTAGAAGATAATGGATGAAGATGAACAATTTGAATTTTATTTATTCAATCAGTGATGGTTGATTAGCGAATTTGTATGATTTTACAAAAATATTACAGTTTTCGTTTTACAATGAATGCATCAATGTACTATAAAAAACATAAAAAAATCACAAATTGTCTAAACTGTTTCATGAATTAGATGAAACAAATTTACTTTTAAATATTTATATTGGAAAAAATTCAACACATTATTCAAATATTTCACTTTCTTCTTCTGCTTCTTCTTCGTTTCCATCCATTTCAAAAACTCGAACTCTTCGCTTGGCTCTAGATGAAATACAGCAGACTTTTCGGGAACCGCTTACTGCAAACTGGGAAGGTTTAAAGTTGTCTAGGCGACGAATTGCTATCTCACTGGTTGAATCGATGGTGACTCGTAAAATGGGCAAATTGACTCGCAAATTTTGTAAACTAGCTCCAGATGCGATAAGTAAAAAATTGTTCTCAATGCTGGCTAAAGGTAGTTGAAGTAGATACGAGTATTGGGAATCTTTGGTAACTAAAAGCATAGATAGAATTGATTCTGTGTAAAATTGGATGTCTATGGGATTGGTTTCCAATTCCCCCTCATTTTCAACAACAACTATCGTGAATAAAACAAAATGAACAATTGAAGGGTTAGCGGTGAGAATTTTAAGAATACATATTTCACTTTCAACTTCCAAGTCCCCAGCGATTGCAATATATGAGAATCCAGAAATTTCATCTGAGGCATGAGTAACTTTAGGCGATTCTTTAGCATATAAACTAAGAGTAAATTTAAGGTTCGAGTCGTAGGAATTTTCAAAAAACTCGGACAAAGCGTCTTTCGGAGCTTTAAATGCATCTCGTGCTTTTGTAACCAACATCCGATGTTCAGTAATTAAGGAACTTTCAACATTATGTTTGTATAAAATTAGACCACCTTCATTATCCTCATTTACCAGCATTGGACGTTCTTTAAGATATTTAAACCATGGATTGAGTGATTGATCGTTAATAGCAAAAGTACGATACACCAAAGGTTCAGGTTTAAGATATTGGCAGACTCTTTCTAATGTGAAGTTGGTAGCAGTTGGTCGATTTACGGAAGCATCAGACATAGTATCATCTTGATGATTATCTTGACAATCAAAGTTTTCTTCTATGAAATCGGCAACATACTGGAGATCTTGTGGTGATATCTTTATAGAATCTTGTTGGGACGAAGGCATTGAATCATTGTAAAATCTAACTGTGACTGAGAGAAGCCAACGAAAGAAGCATACCAGATTTTGACAGGATGAATCAATAACTTGCTGTAACTCAAGAGATTTTAGGTAGAAAGTTGCTACTCCGTGAATGGCTCTATTGATATCTTGTGTTTTGAGACCTATTTGGTCAAATTCATTTTTCCACAAAGAAATGGCTCTAAGGACATTTAAATGTGAAAATATATGTTTACAACAGCGCTGGACATTACAAACAACATATCTTTGAATGGTTAAATATGTAGTCTCTATTGATCGACCCAACTTTCGCAATCCTTTGTCCGTTAATTGGTGAAGAAACTTTTCTAAAGAGTCTGAAAAAGTTCCAACAACCAGAAGCTCTAATAACTCGTCTGCTAATAAAACTGATCCATTGCTATTTTTTGGTCCTTTAGGTTGCAGATAGCTGGTTAATTTAGAGTCAAGTTCTAATAATATATCTTCCATTGTTTCTTGAATAGATCCAATAATATCCTCCAAATAGGATAAGAGAGAAAATGTTTTGGCATAAATGTGAGAAACAATGAAATATTGTTCTGAATTTCTTCCAAAAATTGGCAGGAAAAATGATTGGTATTGGAAGTTATCATTATTAGTTGAAGATTCCGCATTGGGAGTTCCAGTAAGCACCGACATTGTACACAAATCTGATGTAAACGAAACATGCTCTACTCTAGGTCTATCTTTCAATTCGTAAACACCAACAAGTAAAACTCCAAAAATGTAAGTAAAAACAAACCCCGTAGATGTACCAATAGCCAGAATATTGAAATTCGGTTGACTGCAAACTTTCATTACATCATCGATTCCATCTTCAGTCAACTTTCGTGAATAATTGTTAGAATAAGATTTAGTTAAAGGCGACAATTTTTCCAAAAATTCTGTAAAAGCTGTTACCTTATACCGGTCGTTGAGATAAAAATTACTTTTAAATTGCCAGCTCATACAGCTGATCAAACAACTAGGACAAGTTATAGTAGTGATAACTTCTCCATTTTCAATATCAACCAAAGCGATTGATGAGTCTTTTTCACCGTCCATTTCTTCTTTGGATTCCAACTTTTTAACATTTCGATTATAAGCGACGGCTAAAACCTTACCGTCAGGTCTCCACTCCATGGCGGTTATATCGAGTCTCGATGAACTACCTTCTTCACTCGACTTACCACTATTATCATTGTTTTCAGTTGAAGGCGATGTACCATTAGGCCATGTCAGGACCCAGATTTTCTGCCAGTTAACCAATCTATGGATTGATACATCACCATTTTTCATACCAATGGCAATTAAATCCATCAATGTGTTCCATCTCATTAACTTAATTTTGTGAGAAACATGACGATCGTCATGTTGACGAAAACAAACCATTTTTAACTGCTAAAAACAAAAAAAAACAGAAAAGAAAACAAATTCAAAATCAAAACAATAATAAAACTTGAGCGGTAAGTCAGAAAGGTGCTTTTTTGCTGGTAACCGGTTACTTGGCTAAGGGAAAGTAACCAGTCTTAGTTACTCTGGTCGGTTACTTCCCATGACTAGTTTAAGAGGGGAATTCAAAAACAAACTTCAATAGACAATGAATTGTACTGATTTTTAAAAATCCAAATTGTTGATGAAATTGACCAAGATTAACACATTCAATTAAATACACGATGTAAATTCATTGAGCTCAGCGAAATATGGAAAAGATCACAAAGGCAATAAATTGAACAGTGAAAAAATGAGAACTGATTGAAGACTTTTAGTAAAATGTCCTTCAATCAAAAATAGATGTTAAAAGAGTGTTACAATTTTACACTAAATTGATTAAGGATCCACTCACTAATTTAATGATCCTAGAGTCTCGATATGAGTAAAAGTAAACAACAATTTGTATTCAACTTTGTCACCCTAACAACTCAAATTTAAAAAAGTCAGGGTAAGGTAGATTGCTTTAGGTAATTTAAGTTCAACTCTTGCTCTTTGGAAAAATATCATGGTTTATCAGTACAAACAAAATAATATGATTTATTAAATATTGGATAATGCGATCACAATCAAATGTTGTGATTCGACGATGAAATATTCGGAAGATATAAGATACTTGAAAAATTAATCAAGGTTCACGTTTTGTTTCCTTAAGTTGTATCTTGTTTAATTAAATAATTGAAAAGAGAAAATTACAATGTGAACATTTGAAAAAAATTTAACAAAATTAAATTGTGAACTTTAAATCTCACAAAATTTTTAACGTACAAAAAGAACAAAGCTCGACCTTTGATTGACGAGCTTAATTGTGAGATGAAATTGACAGAAATATTTTTGAAACGAGATTAATACCATTTCTGTAAAGGTATTTGTGTTTGGCATTAAATCACGAGATTTTCATTTTATATTAACATTATACAAGTGGTCATGATATTAAGAAATCTAGAATTTTCAAATAGCCAAGCACATTCTTAAGCAAGTTGATAATGAGATGATCTGGATAACTGAGGTGGACAACAATACATGATTTTGAAGATATTCTGATCAGGTGAACTGTCTGATTTCTTATCAAGAGATTGTGTGAATTTCTGTGCAAAAATGATTATTCGATTCTTTTAAATTAATATCAAATAATTTCCCTTATTAGTGATAAATATTAACATTGGTCTTCCCATATGCGTTGAGGAAGTGTCCCATGATAGTTATTGTGATCTTGTTGTTGTAGTTGTTGCTGGTGCTGATGATACCCATAACTTCTGCCAGATCCTTCAAATCTAAATTGATCGTGTTTTTCAGTAGTTGAAGCGATAAGGTCACTTTCGGCTTGGAAAACTTGTTGATTATAAGTTAGATGAGAAGCTGAAGATGAATGTGGTAAATGGTGGGGAGGAAATGCGCTATAAATTGATTGGGAAGGATTTTGGGCGAATTCTAGGACGTTAGGTAATATAACATCGGTTCTATTATCAATTTGGCCGCTGGTCATTGAGGTGCTTGTAGGATCGAGTAGATGAAAGCCCATTGGTTTATCTGTAGATGCATCCACGGTGTCATCTCCATATTTTGAACTGCTGCCACCTCCTTTTGCCGGAGACAATGCTGTTCTTGAATTGACTTCAGTGTTGGTTAAATTTGGAACGGGGTCAATTTTGGATGGAGCAGGGATTAAATTGAAAGTTGTGACTCCCATTATGATGAGAGCAAATGAAATGAAATAAAGCCAATTAAACTTGTAGTTAAATAAGTAGAGTCCGATTAGGAGAGAGTAGAAATCAGCCGAAAGCATGGAAATATTGACTGAAGTTGCATTGCTAACCTGGAGGACAAGAGGCATGGTGATGTAGAAGAGAAGTAAACAAGCAGCATAACTTAGAATCAGAGAAATTTGTATATATTTATCTAAATGGAACAAAGCTTTGACTTCTTTCAGTTCAAAGATGGCTAACTGAACACCACCAATGATGCTACCAAAAAGTCCGATCATTCCAAGAAATTCGACTATACTGTAGCTTTTCACTACATATTCTTGAGTAACATTGGATATACCATAGAGAGTGGCACCCATTATGCAAAGCATATCACCAAGAAAGCGGTTTTTAGCTTCTTGGCCTTTTGTACTTTCATCCAGATCAGAGTAAATTAAACAACCGATACCAATAAGAGAGAGACAAACTCCGAGAATGTGAACAATTCCGTACTGCACTTTAATCCAAAGCCAAGAAAGTAGCAAAACCGTTGGAATAGTAAAACAATCCAATAATTGTATGCTGGTAAGTGTTGTATATTGATAAGCTTTGACGACGAGAAAATTTGCTTCAACATCCATGGCAGCAAGAATAAAGTATTTCCATCCTCTCAGTCGCATCACGGTGAACAAATTGCTGTCACCAGGTTTAAAAGCCAGCCAGGTGGTGAAAATTAAGCAAAGTATCACATAGTTGAGGAAACTTTGAGCAGTTGGAGTTTTTAAACTGTAATTACGATCAAGCAATTGACTAGCTATTCCTGTTCCACAAAGCAGCAAGGATAGGAATTGGCCAAAAAAAATGGTTCGCCATATTCTAACATAATCAGGTCTCATTGTTGAAAAAAGTTTGTAATCACCAGGACGGTATTGAAATGAATGATTGGTCTGATTAATTTCTCCAACTGTGAATAAATACAGTTTAACTACGATATGATCGATGTAGGATGAGAAGCAAAAGAGAAAGAGAGAGATAGCAACACATGGTAAGAAAAACAATCTGAACTGGTCACATATGTAGATTTAGAAATTTAATCACTCACCTTACATGTTGTTTTAAATATTTATGAAGGATTAATTGTAGCGTTGATTGTGTTAAGTACTTGATTGAATATATCAACGGAGGACAAAGATTTGTTGAGAGTTGTTAATCAATGAGCAAAAAGTGTTGATATAAGATGAACAGATAAAGAAGGTAGATATGAAAATGACAGTAAAAAACAATTAAATTTCATATATCACTATGTAAGATCATAATTATAAAAAAGGTTATAATAAAGTGATAATGGTAGCAAATGATTATTCACAAATATTGAAACCATCAAGATTGATCAGACTAGAAATATTTGATGTTTTTGTTTGTAGAAACAGAAGCTTGAAACATATGAGAGAAAGCGAGGTGCAAGCTGAGAGTGTTCACAGGTTAGACTATCCTGTCGAGAATCAGTTCTAGTTTGGCTCTATGTTATTTGGTTGATTACACTTCATGATTAAATGAATTGCACTAGATTTAAATGAGCTTTTCTAGTTACTAATAAACTTTTAATGAATAAATGATATCAGACAAATAAAAAGATAAATGAGACTGTGTAGTGAAAAAAAATGAAGAGACAGAAGAATCAAGATGAAGATGGAAGCTCTACGAGCAAGACATAATCAAGTGTATTCTGGAAAAACTGGAACTTGGACATGACAAGGATTAACCAGAAAAACTGGAACCAAAATTGTAATAACAATAGCTATAGTCGATCTTAAATTGTAATCCTTTCTGATCAATCTTTGCTCAATGTACACTGATGCAGTCTACTGATGAAGAAATGCATTGAAACTGACACAATGAATTATGGGAATTAGTAGCTACCTTATTGTTTTGCGTCTACAAGATGAAAACAATAATGTCGACAGTGAAAAGACAAATTGAAAAGATCACTAAGATGAAGTATGGTCTGATGGTATGAAATGGGAGAATCAATTGGTGCTGATGATGTGAGACAATAATTACATATTTAGTCGTAGAGATTCAATGGAAGAATGATGATGAAAGCTAATGATTTGTAGTGAGATAATTATAGGGTGATAGTAATTTATCATGATAAATGATGATAATAAATGAAAAATTAAGGATAAAATTTAATGATATGAATGAATTGAAAAAAAAACTGTACAGTCTTGGTAAATATTGGAGTACATTAGGGTTAGAAGAATGTATTGCCAAGGATCTAAATGATATTTATCAATGGTGTAAAAAAGTCTACTGCTAAGGCATCGAATTAAGATGACCACGATGAAATACTCAATTCTAACACTAATTAGATTGATCTGCTTCAATACAGAATTTAACTGTTAATCGTTTTTCTGCTTTCTCCGCAAGAAAAGGAAAAATAAACACTAGTAATCAGATTACTGGTATCAGTTGCCAAGGAAGAAAAAAATTATTTTGATCAAGAAAGTAACTTGTCCTTAAATGATATAAGAATCAGAGGCTTGACCACAAAAGGGAGAAGATTAATAGCTAGTGTTGAAAAGAAGAGGATAAGAGCAAAAAATGTCTTCTCCCTGTCCATATCATGTTACTCAGGGCGAAAGATAATCTGGAATATGAGAATATTGGGAATAAAACAAAAAAGCTTGACTTTGGTTAAGCTTTTCATGAAAAAGGATTTTGATTATTGTTTCATTTCAATCTAATTAAAAAGCTGAATTTCTCTATTACTCTAGTAGATTAGTTGTACTTCTATAGCGACATCCCTCCGCGATTGTAACATCACCTCTAAAAGGAAAGACTTAGAAATTATTCAAAAGCAGCCATTTGAATTAATATTTGTCAGATTAATTCCTAGGAAACATGATTTGAAGGTTTGACAGTCCTTACAGATCGAAAAAATTGATATCGCAAAGAATTGCTGAGTGCAACAATGATGTACTCATGTAATGAGTGCTAATGATAAATTTAATTTGTTAATTATAGCCATCTATAATGGGCAATGATATAAAAATCTTGGATATGGAACCACATCTTTTATGTTGGATAGTCCTGTTATTGTTTGGATCAGTCTGTCGAATCCAAAACCACATCCTGCATGTGGAACATTACCATATTTTCGAAGATCAAGGTACCTGGAAGAAATTTAAAAAATCAACAATGTAGACATAAAAGAATGAGTATGAAAAGGAGATTCTGAAAGATTTTGGTAATTACCAGTCTAATTCTTCAGTTAATCCTTCAACCTCGTCCATTCGAGATTTCAATTTGTCATAATTATCTTCCCTCAAACTACCTCCACATATCTCTCCACCAACTGCACCCAGCAGGTCGAAACATAAAGCCTTTTAAAAATTATAATCAGATCAAGTATAAGAATATGTATTTCTAAAGTATTTTCATTCAACTTACTCTGTCTCCATCTGCTTTCATGTAAAAAGGTCTGATTTCAGAAGGGAAATGGGTTATAAACAATGGTTGATATTCAAAATATTCCAATAAAACTGTTTCATGGAAAGCAGAAAAGTCTTTTCCAAATTCAGCAGGTTGAGCATCCTGTTTTTTGTTAATTATCTCAATTGCGTCATCGTAAGTTAACCTAAAATCAATAAAATAAACAAATTATTATTCAGGGTTAAATTTGCAATAAATTTAGCAAAGCACCGAATACTAATGCTTAAATTTAGTTACCTAATATACCGTCCTAGCAGTCTGTAGGTTAAATCATACTTAGTTGATTTCAAAACATCTAAATAATTTTCATTTTGTCCATCAATGAGCTTTGATGCTAGTGATTTCACAATAAACTCTACTTTATCCATCAGTACATCAAGATCATCGATAAATGCTTCCTCTAGTTCGAACATAGTAAACTCGCTGAGATGCCGACGAGATTTATTGACCTCAGCTCGAAATGTTGGTCCTAAGGTATAAACACGTGAAAGCGCACTTGAAAAAGGAATCAAATAAAAACAATTAATTCACTGTTTCTCAGTAAGTATGGCCATGAAATTTACCAGGCAGCAGTTTCAAGATGAAGTTGAGCTGACACAGTTAATTTGGCTTTTGCTTTGAAAAAGCTGACGTCATCGGGATAATCGATAGGCTGAAACCACAAAAAAATTTTGTTAGTTTCTTTTGCGATAATAAAGATAAATCAAATCCGAAATGTTATTTGGGATAAAATTAGTCAAACACCTTAACAGAAAATGGTTTTGATCCTCCTTCACACTCATTTTTGGTCAATATGGGAGTAGTCACATTGAAATAACCACTCTCTTTCATCAAATTGTGTATCTCATAGTTTAAATCGCTACGTAATCTCATCAACGAAGCATATCGGGAAGCTCTGGGCCGAAGATGAATATGCTCACGCATTCCATTCCAATTATTATTTTTAGATGTGTTAGGGTTGAAAGGATATTCTAAGACGTTACATTGACCAATAATATCAATATCTTCACAATAAAGCTCGAGAGGTTGTTCTGGTCCTCGACTTTCGACCAATGAACCTTTACAACAAATGGATGAACCAAACTGTGGTTTTGCCCCTTTTCTAGAAAATTGTAAAAAGACCGGTTAAATTAATGAATTGACAACATCACATGATAATCAGCTCACCTTTCAAGGAGTATAGTAGGTACAACGATTTGAATATTTTTTGGTGACAAACCGTCATTTAATGTCATAAAATGATGTTCCTTAAGACGCCTGTGAGATCGAATCCAACCCTTAAATTGTGATGAAATGACAGAATGACAACTAATTAGTGGAAATTGTTCTTATCGATAAAAGATAGATTCTCTGAGAAACTGACTTACCTTTAAAGACATTTTTTCCCTCAAATTACATTTTAGAGCTTCATGAATAGTTAGCTGAGGTAAATTACAAGAGTCTGACACTTTAGGTACAACGGGAGAGTTTAATGATGAGAGATCATATACTGATGATGAATAAAGAGATTTCAATAAAGTAACATTGAATTTAACTACAGAAGGTAGATTAAAATGAGAACGAGCACAGTTAAAGATAGACATTTATAAAAATATTCTTAAACCTGAACAAAACAAACACAATTAAATTATAAATATCAATCAAAAAACAAAATAACAAACCATGTTGAAGGAAAACATGTGTTGAACTGTATACGTTTCCATGGAGAAATTAAGCAAGGATGCGCATAACCAACTATTACTGCTCTTCAGCAATAACAGTTAAACTTTAACCGTTAAAGCAAAAAAATGAAAATAACTGTTCAATGGTGATGATTATCGTATAAAATTTGATTATCAAATTAAAGCACCCGACTATGTCTTTTTGCAAAGATTTTTGTTTAAACGATTCTCTATTGAAGCGGTTATTCAAGAATGTAGACTAGCTTGTATTAGAATACTAATTCAAAAAAGGTTCGCACTTTGTTTGGGTTACAATGCAATAAGTATGCAGAACGAAAATATGACCAATTTACAGTTTATTTCAGTTTTAAATCATTAAATTTGGTCAAATTCAGACCAAATTTTTCAAGTTTTTTGCTCCTAGTTTGGACTTTCATCCAATAAACTGATTACAACGGATAAGTAAAATTTTCGCTCTGAAGTTTATGGTTATCACAGCAAGCTTTGATATCAGCGTAGACTCTACCATAAGGTAATATTTTTCAATTTTCATCTTTTCTTTCTTATAACAATTCAATGTAAATCAGTAATATTATATACTATTTATGTGTTAATATCTCTCCCTAGTCCAATGAATAAATGAATCTTAGTCATTTTACCCAAATAATAAAAAGGGAATGAAAAATCGGACATTTATAAAGCTTGACAGCACAGAGATACTGACTCTTGGGATGGCGGTATTATTACTTGGATCAGGCAACAAGGGACAAAAAGGGCCAAAGGAACAGAAGTAAACAAAGCTACAAAATATTCTACTTGTTTGCGATTCTTATGATTTTACTTCATGCTACTGTGCTTTCAACAATCAAATGGTTGATCCAAATAGGCCTAACAAAATGAGTCTGGTTGCTGGTTTTCAAGGGGAGATAAAGTAAACAGTACCATCACAATCAGCAAAAACGTAGTTGAAGACAAAGGAACCAAAAATGGATTGGTTTTAAGGCAAACCATGATGACCAAAGTTGAAATAACTGTTGGGAAAAGCTGAAATAACCAGAGTTTTTAACCTTAAGAGAGGTTAAATCCCAAAACTCAATTCAAGTTATTCCTTTGTTTTATGTGTTAAACAATGTTATTCTTCTCATTCGGATGAGAGTGGTTGTGATGATAGGATTATCATCCATTCCTCATCACAACCACTCTCATCCTCATCTTTCCTTTCCTCTTCGCTTTTTCTTCACCTTTTGTTTCCCTCAACTCACGCAGTTAAATGGTTCAAGTCAAACTAATTTATTCAACATGAGCAAAAGGCAATTCCTATGCACATGCCTTTGGAAAAATATATGGCATTTTTTCCACCTCGATCGATAGGATTGTGAAATTTTCTGTGCCTGATATATCTTGGAATTCTCCAGACTCCATCAACATCAACCTTATCCTGTTATATTTTCCTTTTCAATCTTCTAACATCACTTTCCTCTTTTCCAGAATCTCCTTAATTTTCATCCTTCATTATTCTCATCTTCACTCCTCCTGCTTTCTCCTTTTTATCTTTTACCTTTTTCTTTCTCCGATTGCTCAGTTACCTGGGATGTTAATTGACCTTTAAACAACGAACACATAAATGCAGAAAGACTCTCAATTTAGGATGACAAACTGTTGTGAATCCAATCGATTGTTAGAATTAGCTCGGCAAATAACAAAAAAAGGTCTGATTATTGGCAAGATTTGTTTTTTCATGGCAACCTGTTCTTCCTCAATGTTTTACCAAGTAATTTCACCTAAATTTATTCCTCTTGTTTAGTTTGGTTTTTGTATTTTATTCATTTTTTTCTCATTCTAAATTCACGATAAATATGTTTCTCTGTTTTTAATATATTTTATCCATCCTTACTTTACTCATTAATTTGATGCAATAAATTAAAATGTACTTTACTTTGCGGAATAACTTTGAAATGAGAATCATTTTCCTTCTGTAAATATAAAACATTCTTGCTGTAAATATCATGGAGAATTGGATGTTTTAATCAAACCGGTGAATTATTCCAATTTGTTTACCTCTGCTGGTGGCCACAAACACTTACCCTGTCACCTCAGTCAACAAGCAACTTGATAATTGTATTTGTTGTAAATCATTATAAAAAAAATGATTGATCTTGAAATTAATCCATTCAATGAATTGATAATCACTTCATATCAAATAACGTTGGAAATACATTTCAGATACAATCTTTCTTAACTGACATATTAATGTTCATAAAACATATAGTAAGCCCGCGGGAGGATCCAAGTTGTTTAATATTGGTTCTTCAATTTATCATTTTAACAGAAATCTAATGAACAAATTGCCATGAAATGTCAAATTACATTCCTAATATCAGATTCCTTTCAGATAAATTGTTAAAGCCCAATTCAATAATAAACCAGATAAAAAATGCCTTCAATTAAAAACATTGAGGATAATCCATTTTTAATATCGAAAACTGTAAATATTTTCCCTCAATTAGCACACATTTCATCTAAAACTTGATTTCGATGGTCATAGTTTAAGTCAAGTCAATTTTGCAAATAAAAATAAAAATAAAGCACTGGAAGCAAGTTTTTAATTTGGCAATCACCCCTCAATCAAAGCAAAAATCAAAACAATGCTTTGAGCGCTCATCTTCTGATTATCTTTTGCATTGAAAGTTAACTTTAATGAACTATCTAAATCTGTAATAATTGTTTTAATATTGGTTGACCTGGATTTTATGATATTTACGACAGTCGACATCTTTCAATTGAAGTTTATATTTAATTTTGTCACTTGACTCAATCAACAAGCTTTCATTGAACTCTTCATGTTAATGTGTTACCATTGGCTTCGTAGTAATTGAAAATCAAACAAACTTGTGATTTACCATGAATCTGTGAAGAAATTTTATCAAACCCTTGAAGAGTATTAATTCACAAGCTATTTAAGGTAATCCTTTAATCAACTTTACACTTGGTTAATCTGCAATTGTTCATCAATTGGATCCTTTTGTGTTCTGTTTATTTTAGTTGGACAATGTTTGCTAAAGAAACTCAACATTTGCTTGCTCACAAATTACAATTAACACTTGCATCTTCTCACTTCAAAAAAAACATCTCCATCTAAACTCTATTTCGGTAAATAAAAAACATTGTGTATGTGTGTAAAGAAACGATGTGAATTTAATCATGAAATTATTAAATAGATTTATCAACATCATTAATTCCTGTGAAAACAGTAATATTTGTGGTTATCTGTTACCTCAACATCACATGGTGAGTTTACTTTGTAGCATTCTTTAACCCTTCATAAATCAGTGTTTTCAAATTATAATTCAATTATATTTTTAATGATAATCATTCATCAATTAGGTTAATAAAAAGGGCAAGGAACTCAGTAAACAAAGCCAAAAGTACATTCAGCAACATGTGTAAGTACAGCGTTAAATTTTTGTATCAAGTAGAGCGAATATATGCTTGCAACAGAAAATTTTGTGTATTTCATTAACTCAACCTTATTTTGCATTTACCTTTTGACATTTTCATTTTTTTTTGTTGAAACAGGATTGCATTTCGATAAATTTTACTGGAAAAGTCAACAGACCGAGATATTGAAAAGACAGGCTTGTTGACAGGTATTGCATGTGTCAGTATCCATGTTATAAGAATACAAGTTGGAACAAGACAGAAACATGATGACTGCTGTTTACTGTAAAAGAGATGGAAAAGGGTTAAATCCATTTTTTTCTGTGCCGATTCATGGTGATGAAAGATGAAAGATTACAAGCTAACAAAATGGTTACATGAAAGTAATTTATATTGCTGATACACAACTCAAGTCTCCCCTGGTTTTAATTGTGATCAATCAACAAACAAACAATGAACAAAACTAATGGACACAATTGTGTATGTATGGTTAAACATGACAAATTTTGCTTCAATCTCTTTACCCTTATGCTAATATATATATTTTTTTAATCTATTAACAGCAACATCATCAACAACAGCTACATCAACTATTAACACAGTTTTCCACTTGTATGTTCACTTTGGTGACTGAAAAAAAAATCACTTTGCATCCATGTAAAACCATATTTCAACAGTGGTTAAAGCTTTAATTAAAGTGACAAACGATAAAGGGAATCGAAGCTGACGATAATGATTAAGGTGAACAAACTATTAAAGCATCATAATTTCAAAAAAAAGGGAGGAGAAGGAAAAGGAAATGATAGCAGATTAAAAGAGGACAAGGACACAAAATGAAGGATGATGTTCAGTAAAGATGGCAAAGGTTTATCCCTTCATGCAAGAGAGAGAATAATTTGGATTGATTTTTGTAATATACTGAATAAGATTGAAATCAAAGAAAGGATCGAGATGAAAAGGCACAAAAAGAGATGAAAAACTGGAAAATATTTTATCCTTCATTTTTCAATGAGATTTTGGACAAATTTTTTTCTCCTTTCTTTTCACTCAACTTTTTTCTATCAACATTCTCTTCAATCATTCCTCACATCATCATCAACAACAACAACAACAAAAACATCATCATCATCAGTGAAATCATTCTTTGCCTCATTTCTCTCACACTATCATCATTGCACACACAAGCAACATACACATACTTATCCAATCATTCACTTACTCTTTCACATTGGAGAATCGCCTGTCCCAGTTATATTAAACAAATAGAGAGATGAAAAGGAAGAGCAAAAGAAGGAATAAAAGTCTGTTTACTCAGATCGATTTTTGTCCACGATGAGAAATGATCGTCCAGAAATGATGATAATGATGATAATACTGATGATGCTTATATATATGTATGTTGTGTGCGATGTTAGTCTTTTGTTTCCTTCTTTCACCATCTTATTCTTGTTTCTTTCCTCAATCAATTCAAAAGAAATTTTGGTGAAGAGCAACAACAACATGAGAAAGGAAGAAGAAAAAGCAAACATGATTCCAATGTTAGTCACACAAAGAGGGAAAAGGTTGAATACTTGAATATATACCTTATCCATCTAAAACCAGAATCCTTTAAGAAATCTGTAGGATTATTGAAGCTCAAAGGAAATGTGACAATTCATGATTACACTCAATGTAACAAAAGGAAAAACTAAAGTCTAAACTGCTTATGTGTATACTATTGATACTATTTAAGAATCACTTTCCTCATCACTATCACCATCACCATTGCCATCATACACATCACCATCATCATCGTCTCTTCTCCTCTTTTATATTGTTGTAATTCATCTTACATTACATCATCATTATATTATTTCTTAGTTAAGCTCACATCTTATACTTTCCTTAGGATTTAACCTTGCCAATAATAATGCTAAAATCAATTTACCAATCAACACCAAGTCCATTCTCACAACAATATAAGATTTGATATAAAATACACACTCAATACAAAGATGAAGGCCAAAAAACACCAAAAAACAAAGCCAAAGCAGATCAAGCAAACCTTAAGATACCACTTTGTAGTTCCAAAATTGAATCATAATACAATAAAACAAATAATCAAGACAAAAATCTACATTAAAAGGCGCAAAGAAGTGCACAATATAACGAGCATTATTAATAATGAATCAATCCCCATTATAACTGGATTTAATGATGATTTAAACTGATTAGATTGTACAACCAAAATAAAAATGATGAATCAATTTCATCCATTAGCTTTCACATTTAATTTGTATTTGTAAACATGTACGCTTTGTATTTGAAGACAATGTCTCCCATTATTATTACAATTGTTAAGAAGTGATAGTCTAATTAGCTTTATTTGCTTCTTGGTTTACTAAATAGCATCTAAATTGATGCTCAAATAGTCATTTAACAAGTGAATTGTCAATCTTGTTAAAAAGAGGAAGATAAAAGAGAGTGAGAGAGAGAGAGAGATGAGGAAAAACAAAGATGAGGTGTAAAGCTAGAAGATGATGAAGGATCAGCTTAAGAAAGTAATGAGATTAAGGGTTAGTTGTTGGCTTTTTTCCCTTCATTCATGTTTCAACCCAAATTAGCTAATCAACTTTGGGTAAAAAAGATGAGCTTTCAATGAACACATAAAAAACTGATGATGATAAATGTCGATAAAAAACTAAAAGGATGGCAAAAACGGTGAAACTGGTAAAGTTGACATTGAAAGATTGCCATGAAAACTACATATTCAGGTTACAAGGGTGAAATGGTTATTTCCCAATGGTATTAGCATTACATTATTTCTTGCCGTTCATCACCCTGATCATCCTTTCTAATACACAATCATCATCATGAAAATACTTTCAATATACATTTACATTGAAACCTAAAGTTAACCTGTTTTCACCCATCAACTTGATCACTCAGTCATGTTATTGATGGCAAATTTATCCATAACATTTTTACCCTCAACCATTGTTTCAATCTAATTTGAGTAAACCATTTGATTGAATCGTTTAGCTTACGATGGAAGCGAACAAAGAAAAATGGTGAAAAATTGTAGAATCGGTGAAATGATGAGACAAAAAGCAAGATCAATGTTTATACCTGATATTATCATCATTTATGTCCATCTATTACTGATTTTAAACATTTATCATTAGGTTAACATTATTATTAGATATTTAGCATTTGTTAGCCTTAGGTTATGGCAAAAATGGATTGTTGTTGCCACTAATGATGATTATAATGATGATGATGAGACAAAATTTATCAAAAATATATATATTATCAATGAACCCATAAATAAGGTCAACTGTTGATGGTAATAACATCTAAATATAAACATATATATTTATCTATTAATCTAGATTATTGTCTGTGATGATCATCATTTTCAAACTCATTTCCGATGTGAAACATTTATATCTATTTATAAATATTAAATAAAGGAAATTCAAAGGCGATTATCAGTTTAATAACGTTTAGCTTTTCATTATATATTGTAAAGTTGTGAAGCTCAAAAACAAAATTGATTATTGTCATGATATGATCATGTTTAACTTGAACATTGCAATCATTTTCATTTCATTCCAATTGGTAATGGAATCAAAATTTACATTCAATTGTTACCAATCCTTAACAGGAAACAATTTCAACCATTAATTGAAGGCAGGAAATTTAATTAAAACTGATCAACCTTCAAGTATTGATATCATTTAATTGTTGCTCATTTAAATTGCCAATCAAAGGTTCTGATTAACATTGGAAAAAATGGTTAAAAATCAATTTTTTGGATAATTTTAGGCTTCAAGACTTTAGACTAAATTTCTGGTTAATTTCTGGTTCATTGGCCTTTTCTCGTTTTGCTTCTCATTTAGCAATTTATTTTGCTCTCAAGTCGAAAATTAATCCGCATCAATTGAAACTAATAATGAATGGGAAATTAATAGATAATCAACGAATGATTAAAACCATTTTAACAAATATTAAAATTAAATGTAAATATTGAACCTTTGACTTTGAAAATGAACCCTTTTCAGCTTGGAAAAACATTTTAATCAAGCTTTTTGTCTTTTAAATTGAATTTTTTTCTATTCATTCCATGAAATTTATCAACATTTCGAATCATTTAAAATGGTTGAAAATAAACAGATAGTTATGATATTATCAGGCTGACAACCTAAAAAAATATGAACCCGAAAGTAACTCATAAACTGGATAAAATGCATAAAATGGATGAAAAAAGTCTAATGTAAAGCAATATCTTGAATCAATTTTGATAACTTGTTTATGTTCATCAATGTTTTTCCTCTTCTCTCTTCTGGTTGATCCATTATTTTGGTGATTCTGTCAATGAAATTGTTTATTTGTTTGGTTATTGCATTGGCTTTACAAGTGTTGTTACTACATTATAACACAATTTATATTGAACAAGAAGAGGGAAGAAGAAGAAGAAAGAGAAGAAGAAGGGAAAACTAAGATTCACTTTTTTCATGATAAACACACCTTTCTTACCTTACATTATCAATAGTCTTTCAACTTGATCTTTGTTGATGTTTCACAGCAAAACTAATGCTCAGTTAAGGATGGATAAGCCTGAGGATAAATGTTCAGTTACTTATCGAACCAGAATTCAATCAAAGTTCACCTTATTTTCCATCATTTTCATCTTGATTTTCATTTCTTTTTCTCCATTAGCCAATCTGTAGTTTGTGACAAAACAAAAATGCTTTCAAGCTGATCAACCTGATAATGGTTTATAATGATAAAGAGCGAACAACAACAGCAAAACCAGCAAAAATAAGCTAAACCATGATGATTGGTGACAAGTAATGTGAAACTTTTCCTGAAAATCAATCAAACTGAATTGAAACTTGTCCGATATTTGATAGCAGTTACAATTATTACAATTGAAATGCTAATTTAGTCAACCTTTCTTCACCCATTTTAATTCATCAAATGTAATTCAATACAGTAAAAGAGGCAAAGAAAAAGAAAGCAGAGAACACACAAAAACATTAAGAACATTTTTATCCATTAATTAACTTCAATCAAAAGTGTAAAATGACCAAATAAACTGGCAGCCTGAAAAATTATCTCATTTGCCTGGCAAAAAAAAAGAAGAAGGAAAATAATGGAAAATTAATTTCACCGTTTAACCATTCATAATGGTTTTCAGGAAAACAATTATTAACAAATGCTGTTAACAATTGGACATAATGTTTCGTGTCCATTTATGTCTTACAATATACTGTCAGGTATAACCAATATTATTATGGTTAAAATGTTTCCTATCTGTTTATGAATTATTATCATCATCATTACTATCACTATTATTATCACTATTAGCATTTGTATCAGAATAAGTTGCAATAACTGAACATCAACAACAGGCTGTTAACAGTGCGATAAGCATAAGAAAAAAGTGCTCACCATTTTTCATCATCTTTTTGTTTTCTTTCTTCTTCTTCTCTCATCCATCTCTCATCCTCCTTCATCAACAGTAAAATAACCCTGAAAAGATGATGAGACAAACCAAAAAAAAGAAGAAGAAGAAGATGAAGAAGCTCTTTCTTATCACGCCTTGTTTCATCTTCATTTTCATTCCCAGTCGACTCCCAGTTGACTCCCTGTTTTACCATGAATACATATAGATATTCATCATTATTGGATTCACTTTTTTTCTTCTTCTTCTCAGGTTATCCGTTGCTACTTACAAATCAATCAATTATCAACATTATTGTAAACTTTACAGCTTATTATCCAATATAAATATCTTTCTTCTCACATAAATTGCTTGGTTGATTTTCACTAGATAATAATACATCTAATTTACTTCGATCATCATTAACCCAAACATTTATTAGGCCAAACTAGAGTAAACTAATGGCTAAAAATGAAACCTTCAAGTTGATTGAGAAATGGAAAAGTTTTAAATTATTTTAAATTCATTAATATTTCAAGATTCAAAGTGATTAAACCACTGAACAATGACATTAAACAATTGTTTCCTCCAAGAAAAGGCAATATTTAGCCAAACATAAAAAGTAAGCAATTTTCAATATCATCTTGATTACAGTGAATATTGTTGGTGGAAATAATTGAAAAAATTTTACCTTTTTCCTCGTTCCATTTCATTTATTTATTTTCAATGTTAGTCAATAGATTTGGCTTTTCAGTCTGATAAGTATTCACCAGAGAATGGTTAAGTATGATAATGATGATACCTTTATCATTCCCCGTAATTTCAAGATTCCTATTAATGCATTTAACTTATACTTATGTCTTTAACCAGATAGACTGATGAGTGTAAAGCACCTTTTTTTCAACATTCAATTCTTGTATTTTTGTATTATCAATGTGACAATCTTTCAAAGCCATTTCAAGTCTCAGTCATTTTCCTCTTTTTTTCATGTTCAAAATTTAATAACAAGTTGAACAATCTGTTTCAAGTTTGACCTTTTCTCTTGAGCTTCTTATCGATTTCCAATGTTAATACAATTATAAATCAAATAGTCAAACTTGCTGCTTTTTACATCCAAAAATTTTATTAATAAATGCTAATCGACCAACTGATTTTGATCACAATTTCAACCGTTTTCATACAAAGGCTAATGGTAATAATGGAGGAAAAATTTGAAGCTTTCATTCCCAGCTTTTGATAACATTTTACATTAAAATGTTGGAAAATGAAATCAGTTTTATTTATAAGAAAAATATATTCTGGCGTGACTTTTAACACGATATTAGGAACCATTTATATCTTGCAGTTAACCTTTAGATTTCATACCGATTTCACTCCCAGTTGTTGAATATCTTTTTTTTCAGTTCACACAATTTTCATTTTTATAATCTTTCTGTTTCATTCACTGGAAATTCATTTTTACCTTTCATCAAATTGAACCATGATTTTTCATCTCGGAATCATTTTTCGATACAATTTTCAACATTGGATGGGTGAAAGGATTTTTGCTGTAACCCAAAGATTTCAATGAACCTGTTTAAACATTTTTTGCTTTACTTTCATCTATTATTTATGAAATCTTTTGATTTTTATATTTTCTTTCCCAATCCAGATTCATTTATCTTCATTAGGCCTTTAATTAATGTGTACAAGAGCTTTGAAAGTTATAATGAATCATTTTGATTTATATTTTGTCCCTTTTTTTCTGGTAACAAATTTTGATTAATTTATTTTTCTCTCTCTGTATTTGTTTATGGATGTTTTTGAAACCATCAAAAATTCTGGTCATCATAAATGAAACCTTGAATCATGTTACCACAAATTATTTCAAATCAAATAACAAAATGATCATTTACTGAATAAAAGACTGGAACAGTTGATTAGCACAAGGTTTAACGTTTATCCTCAGTTCATCTTTCATTCCATCAGAATATCATCATTTCACTAAAATTACTCTTAACGGATGATCCGTAAGTTTGATGCTCTAATAGTTTATCGCAAATCGATCAATCAATAACGTATTTTGTGTCTCAAACTATTGTACAATGACACAATACAATCGCAGAACAGCAAATATTCAAAAGGACGAATTGGGTTTGGGTTTGATTCCTGATAAAATGGAAGAGACCGTAAAGAAATGGAAAATTTTATTCCTCAAATTTATATTTTCTGTTGTTCATTACAAGAAATCATTCAGTCGGTTCATTACCAGAAAAATAGGTTTGATCTAATAATCTGTTCCAAAACAATAAACTTCGAACTTCAGACTTTCGAGACTATTTCATCGAAAACTGTCGATCAAGCAATATTTTGATTGCATTTAAACTGGTAAAAACTAGGATCTGAAAATAGAGTGTTAAATCCTTTTTAGTGTTTGCTCGAAATTAGTTTGCTCGGTTTAACCAGTTTCATACAAACACTTTGAACTGGTTTACGACTGAAAGTTGGTGTGATTCGATGAATTTGAACACAAACTTCGCAAATGTTTAGAGCTTTTCAAAGATGAAACCGATTCGTAAGTTTACTGTCACAGTTAACCAAAGTATTAAAAAAAAGCTTAATGACTAAGGTTGATTTGATCATAATAAACATTACATATGCATGCATTTGCAAGTTGATTCGAGTCGTGACTTCAGATTTCTATTCACTATCATTACCAAATTATGATGATTTTATGATTCCTTTTGGTGAAAATCTCATAGTTTTATCTGTGATCAAATAGTGAATATTGATCAATACAGTAATTTGCAGAATTGTGAAGCTAAAGTAAAGAAAAATCATGAATAAGATGAACATGAATGTAAATTATTTATCCATTTACAGAGACACGTTCAACTCTTACCCACAAGTAATCAGGGTTATCAACTTGATTCCTAGCCATTGGAAACATGCTGAAAACCTGATCTTACCCCTCATCTTCTTCACTCCTTTGCTCTTGAATAAATTCAGATTTCAGATTGCACGTTGATAAAACATGTTTTTTCCTTAATGAATCGCATTTCAAATAATATAATAATCGAAAGCAAGAAAGTGGAATAAAGAAGATGGCCAATGAAGAGCTGCAAAATTGTGACTCCTAACAATAAGGTTTGAAGGAAGGCGAAAGTGAAAATGTAATAATGATAAAAGCAATAATCTTAAGGTAATAATAATCATAAAGATGAATGTTACATGAGACCAACAATCAAACAATGTTAAAAGTGCTTTAAGCTATTTAATAGGAAATGATATAAAAGTATATTATAAGATATAAAAAGTTGTAAAAGGTGAACAAGAAGAGTGAATGTTTCTCATCATCTAACATTATCATTACCATCATCATTATTATCATCATGATGCAAAGTCAAAATTCTTGTTTTTCTTTTTATTCACCTTCTTTTTTTTTCAACATTTTTACCTTTTCCATTAATATAAATCATCTCAACTTGATCATGTTAATACACTTTTTGAGCAACAAAAAGATCAACAAGAGAAGCCCAGAGAAAAGATGAAGAAAAGAATGAAATTAACAAATTCTATTCTCTAATTTCATCATTCTCATCATCTTCATCATCATGTCATCGTTTTCTTAACTTAATTCTGGACCATTTAGCTGTTGTATCTCCTTTGTTTGAACACACAACTTGAAGTATACTTTCATCACAAATTGCTGTTGTTCTGTGTGTGTGTGTGTAAATAAATAACAAATGAACATAAAGCAAGCTTCACAATTACAAGTTACTTTGTAATGATGATGATGATGATGATGGGAAAATAATAGCCACTAGAAGCCAGTCTTCATCTTTAGTCTTCATCTTAAGTTGCCATCATTTTCAACCTTTAAATTCACTTTACTTGAATGTTTAACTCACTTGGATCTTGTTTACATCTTACCAGCAAATTGTAATTAAATTATGTTGGAAATTAATTTAACCCAATTTTGGTTTTTCTTTTTTTCATATAAACCCACATCCCGTCCCTGTATCAATGGTCATTCATCCCTTGAATCGCATTTGTTTACCCATTCCATCCGATATATAATAACTACAAAATTGAATTGCCAAAATTGTATCTTTCAATCCATTTTACTTTTTCTTTTGATTTTCTTTTTCCTTTTCTATTTGCAATATCAATCACATTATTTTCATTTTGGTTGCCATCAAAAAGCAAATGTTTAAATGCGGTTGTAACTAAATTAAAATTGCAACAAAAAGATGAAGTTTAAAGGGGCAACAAAGTGTAAATAAAACATTACTGTAAAGGTAAATACAAGATGTATGTTGGCTTGACATTTTCAAATGTAATTTACTTTCAGGTTTGGTTTCACTTCTTGCGTTCAACAACAACAAAGTGTAAATTTCATGTTACAAGTCATTTAACTGAACATTATTTTGTTTGCCTGCAATATTTTCCCAAATCACAAACATTAACAATGGATGAGGAAAAATTGTTGCAAATTGAAATGATGTGAAATGCCATCAAGCAAATGCCTTTTTTTTTGCACAGAAAACCTTTAACTTGAAACGCAAAAATTCATTTCGTGCGTTTCTTTGGTTAAACAAATGAGTCTGATTGAAAATTGAACGACATCATTAAACATTCAACACTACTGGACACATCAAGTGACCATTGTGATCACCATGAGATTGAGTTTACTTTGAATAGAGTCACAGGGAGTGAAAAGTCATTCCAAGTTGATTATTAGAAGTTATTTTTGTTCATTCTTTTGTTATAACTTATGACACTTTATGTGGCTTTTTTTTCATATCATTTATTATCATGTTTTGCTTTTTCACTCTTATTGTCGCTCATGAAAAGAAATTTTCTTCATTTTTCTTCTTCTCCTGAAAACATTAAGTTAACTTTACTTTCTGCTATTCAACAATTTTTTCAAACTTTCTTTTCAATCTTTCACTTCAAAGTTGTTGGTTTAAGCTGAGAGAAGATGAAAAAGCAAACATTTTATAGTCAACTTGAACAGACAAACAAGGTAAAACTGAAGAGTCAAAGTCAACTCAATCAGATAAATTGTTGGAAATGATCAAACTTGCGATTTCTCATTGACTTTTAATGTTACTCTTTTTAATCGTCGCCCTTTTCGTCCCATGTTACCATTCATTAGTATGTTAAAGGTGGAAAAGAGGATTTTTGAAATAAACATTTGTTATAAATCAAAGTGTTACATTTAAAATGAAAATAAATTGTTGAAACTAGGCAAAAATATAAATCAAAAACTCGTCTCTTTTCCCAAATATTTCATTATTTCACTGTTTATTGTAACAACAATTTGTGTAACCCAATGCTGTTGATGGAAGTATATTAATGACGGAAAAGGGTATAAACACAAAAGACAATAAAATTGTTTGAAAGATGAAAATGTTTACTAAAACTGGTTCTATGTTGACCGGAATAATATTGTCCATTTAGTTTTACACTTTACCATTGATTCACTTGATTAATTGTCCAAATTGTCATTATTGTTACTTGATAATTAATGATTTGAGCTGTAAATTGTAAAAACCAGATTCACTCTTTTCAGGTAAAAGTCTAAAGGGAAAAAGCTTTTCAATTTAAAAATCTGGTTTAAACCCAAAGTCTACTTTTCATTTTAAGTGCAATTTTTATAATTTAAATTTTCTCTTCATTCGATTAAAATTGTATGACCAACAAATGTTTAAATTATGATAAAATTGCGGTGAAAAGATTGAGATTTTTCAACATTTTTCTCCTTCTACTTACTCCATTCAACAAAAGAATGAGTAAAAATGATCAACTTTTTTTTTCACTTGCAAAATACGATGAATATTGTGATAGAAAAATGTTGGTCTAAGAATGAAAATAATGATATAGCTTTTTTGGAATAACTTTTTTCTTCTTCTTCTTTTTACTTTCTTCTTCTTCCCATTTTCATCCTCATCTTCATCTCTTTTTTTTCTTACTCTTCATCATTTCTCCTCCTTCTTTCCACTCAGCTTGTTAGTCTTTTCAAGCTTCACATTTTTCATGCTTCCAACAATATGGATCAATGAGTTTTTGCCTTCCATTATATTTGTTCACCATTTTTTTTATATCAATCTAACCTTTCCCTCTGTTGCTAACCTCTTCCTCTTTATCCTCATTTTACTCGTCATCATCGTCTTTACTCAACTTGATACTCATCAAACAGATCTTTTCATTAGTTTACTCGACAAATGTTCATCTTGATTCACCTAAAAATATATCAAACTTCTGATCAAATCGTCTGTTAATTGAGCATCATAATTAGCTTCGATCAAATAAAGGTCCTAATTGTCTGCGAGTTATCTCTCATAATTAGCATTTAGCTCAACAATCAATATCAAAATTGCTTCGAGAAATTAGCTTTTCCCTTGTTCTTCTGTAAAGTTGTAGCTAAACACTTGAAAGTCAATTGCGATCAATTGATGATTTCACTCTCAAAATGCTTTTCAATTTGCTGTTGAGTCAATTGTTGTACTTGATTGTTGGTGAAACTGATCATAAAAGTAAATTGGTTCAGTTTAAAGTAAAACTTATTGATCTTGTTCAACTTAATCAGTTGATCTTAATTTTTCCTCTTATTCACCAACATTTCCATCACCAGTTTTAATCGTGAACTTGCAACAATCTGTTTCTCTACCGTGATTTATCAATGTTGAATCTTTCCAAGAATTATTCTCCATTTTAATTCTGAAGCAAAAACCTTTCCAAGTCTGAAACTCAAACAAAAAGGTTTAAACTTATTTACAATCAACAAACTTCATTCAAGATGAAATGTTAGCTGATTGAAAATGAACTCTATTATAATTAACCTTAAACATAATCTTGCAGTAAATCAAGAAAAGTCAATTTTGTACTTGTAAATTCAATTAAATTACTCTGGTAATTGAACAAAATTTTGATCAAATTTTTCAATTAACATTTCAATATTTCATATTGAATATTGAGGCAACATTTTAATGAATAAAAAGCGATAATGATATTACATAAATTAATGTAAGCTTCATTTCAATAACTTAATTTAAACCGAAAAGCAATTGAACAAGAAAAAGGTTCAAATATCAATGTACAAGAAGAAGAGTCTTTTGTCAAAAATTCTATGCCAAACTAAAGATTCGAAAATTCATTTGATAAAATCTTGAAATGATCAGCAATCATTTACAATATCAAGGGTAACCTGAAACAGTTTCATTGATGATAACAAGCAAAGTCAAGAGACACATCGATAAATGTAAGACTAACTTTCTTCTTGAAGAGTTTCTTCAATATTTTAACCGTCTTCTTCATTCTTAGCCACTCTTGATGGTCTAATCTTGGTTCACGAAAAGTTCGTTCATTCAGTGTTCTGTTGATTCTTCTGATTTTCATTCTCTTCAAGTTCGTGTTTTTGAGTTCACATTCAAACACTAACATCTGATGCTTTGCCTTTTCAATCTTAAGCTTCATCGAATCACAACTGTCAACAGTCAGCGAATGACAATTGTAAATCATCAAGATATTAAATTGTAACAGCTTTTGAATTCGCAAGTGAATTCTTAATAAGCTTTCAACTTTTCCAAGTTTAATTTTTGCACTAATTTTGCGAACTCATGTTTGGTTATAACCATATCATGACTTAAGCTAAGAGCAAGAATTTCACGTCAAGTGAAACCTTCTTATTCGATCTGGAATTGAACTTTAAATTTGATTTACAAGCTTTGAAATACTGAGCTTATTGATCATCATTTTCACAATTTTTCTTGAACTCATTTCTAATGGAAAAATGGTTGCGAAAATATCTCAATATACAATTAACAATTTTTCGGTTTTAAACCTTGATTACAATCAATTTGTATTAATGGGTGTTACAAACAAATGCCATTACCTAATAAAAGCTTGGTAAATGTATAAAAGCCAATAAACTGAACAGTCCATTGAACGTAAAACCATATTTTTTACTCATTTAGTTAAGGCTTTTTTTTATACAAATTGACTGATGTAATTGCTAGTTAAACAAAATATCAGTCGCTATTAAACAGAAGCAAATTATTTACTCTTTTTTTTTATTTCATGGTTAACTGAGTAAATTGTTTACCTTTCAATGATTTCCATTTGAAACAAGTAAATTATTTTTTCTCTCCTCTCATTGCATTCCCAATCCAATTGTACATGCTATCGACAATATTAACGGTAAAACTGGTGTTGCTCATGAAAATGGTTTCATTAGGTTTCAACACTTTGTTCAACATTAAAACGGTTAATATATATTCGTATCGAGTTGGAAGGAAAAGGAAATTTGAAATCAATCCAATCATCTTGAATTATCTCACGTTATCATATTAAGAATGAAAGATGATGAACGGAATGACAAAAGCAATGCCTTGGTATATCAATAATAGCATTAGATTTTAATCAATAAACGAAAAAAAAGGCAGAAATGAAACATTTTCACCTTCATTATCCGAATTGGCTGATGATGCTCTTGAATCAACTTGGCTACCTTGCTGTATTAATCAGGGAAAATGTATTTTTGGTTGATTGAACTCATTGGTTGATGATGATCATCAATGAATCTCAATGAATTTCCTGTACGAGTTTCCGGATTATTTTAATGATTAAGATGATAATAACGATCAATTTTATTCAAGTTTTCCTATTATATTAACATATAAACATTTGATTGGAAAGCCAATCCAAGATTATTCACAATTGTGCATGTAAAGAGTTGCAATGAATTTCCGTTTTTTTCTCCTTCTGCCTTCCCTGTTCAGCTATTCAGATAATTTTCCATTCCTTTCCATGATGATGTTAATGGTACAACCAGTTGAGAAGTTTGTTTTTACTGCAACAACATGAGTCAAGTGAAGATGAAAAAAAAAAGATAATGATTCAGAGATGAAAGTTGTTCTAAGCACTTCTTGCTGTTTTCATGCATTATAAATGTCCAGAGTTTTGAGTTTTTTTTTGACTGCAGACAAAAGCTCAACCTTTGGATGAATAAACTTGATGGAATGGGAAAAAATGTTCAGTAATCTGAAGCAATTAAGGTTTAAATATTTAATAAATGTTGGTCAACTTTGGATGAAAATTTGGGTTCCTTTATTGTTGCCATTAACATTTTTCAAGTTTCACCTTTGATTCCAGGGAATGTTATCACGTTCAGTATAATTTTATTATAATATTTGAGATTGATAAAGACAATTAAATGAATAAAACATTTTCATCCATTTTATGGGTAAAAAAAAAGTTTAACCAGAAAAGCAAAAAGTGGCAACCAATTAGTTATAATAAAATTATAACGCGAGATTGAAAAACATTGCTGGGAGTTTGTTTTAACATCTTGGAGTTTCTTTTTTTTTTCATAACAATGACAATAATGATAATAATGAAGATAATGAGGATAATAAGTATTATAATGGTAAAGATTTTCATTTATTTATGTTTTCACTTGTTCTTCTTCTTGTTGACTTATTTCATTGTACATTTCATTGTCAATCGTTTTTAATCAATTAAATTAACTGATCAAGAAGATGGGAATCAGAAGAGGAAACAAAATGATGATATTAAATGAAATAATATATTGAAAGTTTTTTCTTCTTCTTGTCATTGAATAGCTTGAAACGTGACCAATACTGTGTGAGATGGTGAGGAGGAGGACGGGGAAGATGAAGATGATAAGGTGAACATGTAAAGCCTGGAGTGAATTTTAAGACTGTTAGAGAGCATTAAAGGACCTTTGGTTACTGGAAGGGATGCTGATGATGAGCTGATGGCTGCCAAGTAAAATCGATAAAAACTTGTCTTCTTCTTCTTCCTCATCTTTTTCTTCATCCTTTTCATCTTATTCTTTCTCATGCTCTATTTGTTTGCCTATTCAGATTGATTTTATTTCTCAGTCAAAGATACTGCTTGTTATCCGGAAAACCACAAAATCCTGAAGAAACTGAAAACACCATTTTCATCATTGTCTGCGGACGAGAAGAAGAAAATTATTTGCAACAATTTTCTTCAAATGGATTCCTTTTTGCATGAACCTTGATTAATCTTCAACCTGATTGTTACCATTGTTGCAATTAAATTTTCATTCTCTATTCCTTTCTTTCTCTCTTCATCTTTTTTCCATCATCTTCATCCTCTTTTGTGAAAAAAAAGGCAACTTTCTTTTGTCTTTCACTCATTTTTGGAGAGTCTGAGAAAATTTCATCTTCATCTTTTTACTTTTCAGTTAAAATCTAAATGCTTTTTTTAATACTTTCAATTGTTACTTGAACATTCTCAATGTTCATCATTTTCATCCTCTTCTTCTTCTTCTTCCTCATCATCAGCTACTTTTTACGTTTTCTTTGTGATTCCCCTTTCATTGTTAAACACGCTTTCTTGGATGATCAGGATGAGAATGAGGATGAGGAAGAGAGGGATAAAAATGAGAGGAGGAATGAAGTGGGTGAAGGAGGAGGAAGAGGAAAGGGAATGAGATTGTTGAATACAAAACCAGCTCAAGGGAAAATGCAAGTTAAATGAAGGAGTAATACAGAAGAAGTAGAGGAAGAAGATGATGAAGATGAGAAAGATGAAATGTATGAAGAACAGCGTTAGTATTTTTGCTATTTCTCTTTCTCTCTCTTCTCTCTTTCTTTACAAGCTTAAAGATGATGAGAATTGATGCCGGTTTTTGGTGAGAGTGAATTGAGAGTTGAAAATGATGATTATAATGATGATGATGAGACAGGGAGGAAGAGGGAGAAAGGATGGAAAGTGTTGGATGAAGATGAAAGTTTCCATCGATCGCATTTTGTGCAACAAAGAAGCATCATCAGAGTCGTCTCAATGTTATTTTATCACTCCCTTTCCCTATTAGATTTACACTGTTAATACTCTACTTCTTTATCATCCTCTCCATCATCCTTCTCATTCTCATCTCTCTGATCCTCCTTTTGGACTCTCATCTGATGCTTCTGTTCGGAATGCTCCAGATACTTTCAGTCTCCCAGACTGTAAGCTTCAAATAGTCAGCTTAACCTTTTTCAACTTTCAATTCCCTTTCACTGTAAAAACATTTCTCCACCAATCTCAACCTTTCAACCCAAAGGAACTGAAAATTGTCCAATTTTGGGTTCCATTCAAACTCCAAACACAAAATCATTTTACAATGAAACATTTCTTTAATTTTATCCATTTACAACTTTATCTTTATCAATTTAAAGTCAAAAATCACAAATGAAATTGTAAACCTAAAAACCGAAACCTCAGAAAACCCAAATATGAAGAGTTTTTTTTTTGGGGAAAAAAGACTAAAAAATCTCTTTTCTTCTTCCCATTTTCCGTTTATTTTTAAAACTTGACCAAAAATCAACTTTACCATCATGTTGCCCTGAACCATGTTCATCCAGATATCATCTCAACTCACCAAGATTAACCAACATGATAATAATGTTAATCATCGCCATCTTCCATTTGTCTTTTTTTTCAGTCAACATCAACATCACCATTGTGAGTATGCTTCTTGCCTCTTCATATATACATTTATATATTCACTTTGTTTTCCTCCTCTTTTCCCATCCTCTCTCCATCCTCATCATCATCATCCTCATCACTTTGCTCCTATAAAAATCTTGCTCTCATTCACTTGCTCTTTCTTTCCTCTTCTCTCTTTCCTTTTCCCTTTCTCCAAACGCAATCCCTGTCTTTCTATGCTTCTACATTATCATCAATATTCTCCTCATCCTTATTTTCATCTTCATCCTTCCGCCATTTTCCTTTCTCGCTTCTTTATTTCTTCTTTTCCTTCGATTCAATTACTTTCTTTATTTTCTCAATCAACACATTCATTGACTCTACTTGCCTTAACTAATCACAATTAACCCTTAAAATTTTAAGCCCGATCTGACCCGAAACAAATCAAATACCAAAAAATACTCGCAACTTCAAAAGTAAAAGCAAACCAAGAAAATTGTTTCATCAAAAAGTCACCAAAATCCGTCATTTTATCCATCTATTTTGTCAATCCAGTCAAAGTAAGACAATTTTTCCCTTTTCCTACACAATATCCCTTGCAATTAGATTTTTTATTTTGTTTTCATTTTAGTTTTATGACAATTTATTTAATCATTTTGTCATTTGTTACAATCAATTTAACCTCATTGTTTGCGTTTATCTGTCTTCTTCCTTTCATTCACTTTGCACCTAACAATCCATAATGCCTTTCTTTTGTGATTCAATTTTGCTATTGAAATACTCATTTTAAATTATATTCAATTATGATTTTATTTTTCTTCTCAAGGAATTCATTGCTTTCCTCTAATTCAGGGTCTTTCATCATCAATTGTTAACTGAATTATAATCCATTGACGGATTATGTGTTCCTTCATCTCCTTATCATTTCCGCTGTCCAGACAGATTAATGTTAAATGACCTGGACGGAGAACTGATAAGGGCAAGCAGGGACAGTTGAACAACAATCAAAACATTGTCGATACTTTATTTTTGACTATCTGTGAGTAAACATTTTTTTCTTTGTAAAATTCTGTATTCATTTTTTCTTTAATGATTTAAGCATAAACAAATTAAATAAGCAATTTTAACCAAAATTCCTACACTCGTGTGATCATTTGTTTAATGACGTCAATTCTCATTGCCAAAATATAAATCAATCAGTGGATCACCATAATGATAGGTTTCGGCGAAATTGTTTGCTAATACAGGATCATGATCCATAGATGATGATTGTTTGCTCCGGACGTTTGTTGCATAAGAAGATGAAGAGTTAACCGACGACTTGAATGGACAATTATCAGTCATCAGTTCAGTTAACCAAGAGGCATAATCAACATTCATGGGAGAACTTTGAAAATCTAACAGGTCATTAAACAATGAATCAATAGTGATGTCTTGTTGCTGTGACTGAGGCTGTTGTAGCTGTTGCTGTAACTGCGATCGCGACTGTGACTGAAACAGTGATTGTTGTTGTTGTTGCGATTGTGACTGCGACTGCAAATGCAGCTGCGGCTGCGGCTGCGGCTGTAGTTGTGGCTGTGGCTGTTGCTGTGATTGTTGTTGTTGTTGTTGTTGTTGCTGCGACTGTGGCAATTGTTGCTGTTGTTGTAGCTGTAATTGTAGTTGTAGTTGTTGCTGCTGTTGTTGCTGTGACTGCGACTGTGACTGTGGCTGTTGCTTTTGTTGTTGTTGTAATTGTAGTTGCAATTGTTGCTGTTGCTGTTGTTGCTGCGATTGCGGCTGTAGTTGTAATTGTAGTTGTAGTTGCTGTTGCTGCGACTGCGACTGCGACTGTTGCTGTTGCGATTGCGATTGCGGTTGCGGCTGTTGTAGTTGTAGTTGGAGCTGTTGCTGTTGCTGTTGCTGTTCCGACTGCGACTGCGACTGTGATTGTGGCTGTTGGAGACGGTGATTTTGGTGTTGAGGTTGAAATAGATGCTGTTGATTAGTTTTTTGTTGCTGTAAAAATACAGCCAGACTAGCTTTAACCGAAGTCGAAGCATTACTGGGTGATGTGGCAGCTAGATCGTCTGATTGATTAGGTAAAGAGTTTTTCCCTTTTGCTTGATTGGTTGTCAAAAATTGTTTCTGACAATTACAAAAATTGTTATTGTTGCTATTATTGCCAGTACCATTACTATCAAATGACGGTAAAATAGTTGGCGTGTAGTGTTGTTTATTTTGCCACTCCAGTTGCAGTTGAAGAAATAATTGTTGCTGCTTGAGTAACAGCTCATAGGATGTTTCAGTGTCATTATTTGATGATTGTTGCTTTTGAGCGCTTGGTGGACCCTAAAATGATATAAATTGAAATGAGAGAGAAAGAAAAATAAAACTTTGAATAATTTTCTTAAGGAATCTAAAAAAACAAAAACAGTTTTCTCATTAATTTGATCAAGCTTTCTTTCTGTGGTGCCATCCAGTGGCCATTGTCCCCTCAGTCTCTCCAAAACTCTCAACACCTAGTACATTAATCATTGAATGCAACACTATTTGGACAAAATGTTCTTACTGAGTAATCATCAAAAGTGACTTTACAATTTTGTTCGACGATAACTTCGCTTGCTTTTTTGATCTTGTAACAAGTAATGCATCAAAATAAATGTAAATAAATAAATCTTTTTAATGGATGCCCCTCAACGGGATTTGCAATAGCAGCCATTGTAAGCGTTATTTCTTTAAATTCATTTTATGAAGTTTTCAATGTTTTTTTCTCATTTTGTTGGTGAAATCAGCGAAAAGAACCCAAAAGCAGAGTTTTCCAGTGATTTGCAAGTTGCTTCTTTGAATAGTAAACTTTCCCAATGTTTTCGCACTAGTTAGTACAAAATTTGGAGGAATAAGTTTCGATTAAAGGACCCTGGCAGATTTTGATCTAGATCATAGTATAAGTACTTTCAATCATGAACTTTTCGAAATTTTTTTGCAAAACTCTGTGTTTGCGCACAATCTCTTCCTAAAGTTTGAAATTAACATGGGCATCTATGGGGAAATAAAATTGCAATTCTTACAGTAAATTACGTTAAATTTGACTAAATTGCAGTGTTTTTTTTTTGAAATTTCTTTATCATAATATGAAAATTTGATAGATGTGACATTCGTTAAAGCAGCAACTAATTTTTGAGGCGGCCCAAAGGAGAAAACTAACTTGAGTGCAGACCTCCAAACCTTACCTAAACTACATGAGATACAAACTTAATTTGTACGAACCTAACGCTTTTTAATATTGATTATTCACGAAAAATTTCTGTATCTACCAGACAGTTGAATATAATATGAATTTTTTTGTGGCCAAGCTAACACTCAGAGTTGATCTATGCGTCTAAAATTATTCACACAAAGTTTCATTGTTCAAAAGCATTCGGTTCGAAAAGTTCGAAAAATGCCGCAAAGGTGCCAAAATTATGAAAAATGTCTGAAAATGTCTCAACTCGCTCAGTTGGGCTAGAAATTTCGTGAATAAACGATTGATACAGTCCCTTCAGTGGTCAAAGATCGAGAAGGACTGTTTACAATGTTTCTAAAACGTATTTTTCATGCCTAGGTCAAAACATTATGAAAACCCTAATAAGGTAGTTTTGCGGGTTTTTTCACTGATTTTTACAACACCACTAGAGAGCAAATACTCGTCGTAGCGAAAATCTAATTTTATATTCATGATCAGCGTGATGATTTCAATCTAGAATAGTTTGTTGCACAGCAAAACTTCTACCCGAACTTTTGATAACTACTGTTGCCTATTTTCAGATCAAATTCAAACTGTGACAAAAGTTTAGGAATTTTCGATTTTTTTCGATTAACCAATCGAGATAATTTCATCATTTTCTATCAAATTTTTATTCATTGCATGCTACCAGAAATAACCAATTTTGGTGAAATTTGCATTAATTTTTCATATAAAATTTTAAAATTAAATTTAACATGGGCTTCTATGGGAGAAGAGCTTGTTTTTGGCCGTATTCGCGTTTTGCAAAGACAATTCGAGGTCGAAAATTTTGTGCACAGTCTCATATCTAACCTCATTCATAAAATTTTTGAGATATTAATGTAGAGTTGGCCAGATACAGTAGCGGCCAAAAAACTGACAGTCAATCAATTGTTCGTAACTCAGTCAGCGATTGATCAAATAATTTGAAACTCCGTTAATCAGTTCTATGATGTTTGCTGAACAATCATTCATTAGAACCAATATTTTGTGTGACTTCCATCAGTGTGTGTGACACTCATGAATTTTGTTTGACATTGAATTGGTGAGGGAAGCTATCAAATTCAATACTATTTTTATGTAGTTTTTTAGAAAGCATGAGTGCAATTGAAATTGAATAAATGGCCGACAATAAAATGGTGCATCTTAATTTATATGTCTATTGATTCCCTCTGGTCTGGTCTGTAAAAGGCAAAAAAAATTTCACTTCCGATCCATCATCTGATCGGAAATCCCAAATTGAACTTAAGACTGCCAGTTTTTTTGACCGATACTGATTGTGATTAGGAACACTGAATTACATAAAAACAAATCTAGATCACATAATTCTAACTCTTATCCATGAATCTTGCCCGTCGCTCTATCCTCAAATTCCTTATTTTTCATGAATATCTTTGACCAAAACCAGTAACTCTGACCAAAACATATTAGGGCGATCACGTCAAACTTGACCATTTTATTTTTTGACATTTCAACAACTACAAATCATATACTGATGAAAATCCCTACATTATAATACTAGGTGGGTGTCAAAGTCAATAGTGAAACTATTGGGAGGCTCATTACTCCATGACGCGGTCAGATATTTTGAATTTTTTTGATCATGCTACAGAGAAAATGTGTAAGTTTCATTTGGCCTTACTTTGGTTTTCCTGCATATTAAGACCACTTAGCGATGGCACTCAAAGTGGAAAAAGTGGCACATTTCGCTGCGTGAATTTTTTTTCAAATTTTTTTCAGGCCACCATAATCTACATAAAATTCTCAATCGAATGTGATATCACAAAAGCAAAGCCATTTCAGAAAGAATACTTTTTTGAGTCAATTGATGCCCTTCAAAATGTTTTCTACCACCCATTCGTGAGATATGCGTTCAAATATCCAAAAATCGAGAATTGTAATTTTTAGTCAATTTCGTAAGTAATTAAGTCTAAATAGCTTCGGAAATTAAAAATTGTTGGCAAAACAGTTGAAGTCTTGTGGACTTATATCTGGTGAAAATGCGAGCTGCTACTAAATATCAATTTCTTTTTCTCGTACAAGGGTGGGCGCTTTTATTTAGCCATTTTTTAACAATTATGTACAGTTAATGGTTTTTTATGTTTAGCTTTTAAATGTTCAATATGATAGCCCTGATTTGCCTCTATCAACAGAAGTCTCTTTCACCAAGATTCAAACACTTTTTGAATAGTTTCAACGGTGATTTCAGACCATATCTTTTTAGCAGTTGCGCGGAGTGAGCTCATGGTCTTGATGTTGTGGTGTTTGAGTTGCTGTTTCAGGTGGTCAAACCCGAAAAAATCAAGCGGTGAAGCGTCTGGAGACTTAATTGGAATGTCCGCTTTCTTGATAAATTGTATCCCATGAATTTCCTGCATACTTTCCATGAATTCGGAAGTTTTTTTGCTAACATGTGCTGGTGCAGCGTCATGGTGCACGTAAACTTTGTTGAGCCCTTCAGGGTAAATTCTGGGTAACCATGGTTTTCTCGGCAATTACCACTTGAGAAGGCTCATTCGTCCGTGAAATCAATGACCCGACTTTTTTCACATTTTCTTTGGTTCTAATGGCACGTTTGTTGACTCTTCTTTGTTTGACTAATTGTTGTTGCACTTGTTGATTTCTACTTTTATTTATCACATTAGAAATTGTTTGATGAGAAATACTGAAATTTTCACCATTTAATACTTTTAAAATTTGACTACGTGAATAATTAAGGTCACGGAGCGCTAAAATGCGACCTTTGACTTCATCACTTATAACTTTTGGCATATTGATTTGTAATATATATTGATATTATTGCATCATATTATTTAACACTTGCTCTTCAATTTTTGATGCCATCTATTGTTTTATGTCACCTACAACTCAAAAGAGGTCCATTTGAAAATGGTTAAATAAAAGCGCCCACCCTTGTAAAAACTCGGCAACTATGCGAGCTTTATGCGGTCTTGCATTATCCTGTAGTAAAATTGGACGTCTAAAACTTATTCAAAATCTAACTGACTGTGTAAGCTTCAAAATGAGCCATAAAAGTTACATCTAGGTGTAGCCGTTAGGCAGTTATGCCCGAAAAAATGGTCAAGTTTGACGTGATCGCCCAAATAATTTATATTATTGAATTCAGCATAAAAAATACATAATAAAAAGCAGTTTGAAAGCGATCATAATTCAATTGGTCAAAACAAAAAGGTTACTTTTACTTTAATTAATGCAACTTTTCTCATATTTGCGTAGCAAAAGCTGAGAAAACGACATCTTTCAGGTTTCTAACTATTTTCAATCATTTTTTCATCAAAACCTTGATACATGCTTAAAAAACGGTTTTTTGACCTCAATTTACTTCTGATCCGAAAGTATCCGAAACGGAAGACGCTAACCTTGAGCATAATTTTTTGTCCTCTATCGAATGCATATGGCCTCGACCGCAATCTGAGTCTGGAAAAATTTAATTATTTCCGATACATCATAATCGATTTATGCCTATTTCCAAAAATAATGATTAGATTAATTTTTAGAAAATTTTAATTTCAGAGCAAAATTCGGTATTTTGTAATGTATCAGTGTTTTTAACGAAAGTGTATTACGAGTGAAAAATCTAAACGCTCGCTCAGACTATGCCGGCTCTCGGCTGACCTAGTCTTTTTCCCTTTTGGAGTGCTTCATCTATGTGAACTACGAAGAGAAACAATTAAAGGAGGGAGAAGGAAATCGGAGTTTAACTATACATTCTTAACTATCTTTCTTTTGCACACATTAATAACTATCGTTAATCTATTCTGGTAGGGGCGATTTCCGACTCCCTCCTTTAATTGTTTCTCTTCGTAGTTCACATAGATGAAGCACTCCAAAAGGGAAAAAGACTAGGTCAGCCGAGAGCCGACATAGTCTGAGCGAGCGTTTAGATTTTTCACTCGTAATACACTTTCGTTAAAAACACTGATACATTACAAAATACCGAATTTTGCTCTGAAATTAAAATTTTCTAAAAATTAATCTAATCATTTTTTTTGGAAATAGGCATAAATCGATTATGATGTATCGGAAATAATTAAATTATACTTTGTTAGCGAAATGTGGCTCAAAACATGAAAAAAATCTAGAACCATTAAAGAGTAATACATGTTAGTTTCACGAAGGGTTGTACTTTCAAGATCATTTTCATGAACTGAGACAAAATCTGCGACCCTCTGAGTTTATTTTTCGAGATTCCGTCCTTTGACATTTAGAGGTCATTCTGAGATCACTTATGCATTTGCCATGCTTTTTCATTTCACCATAAGAGATAAATAGTCATATCATCAAAAAATCGAAATAAGGCTCGAAATACTAATGGTCCAAGGACCTCTAAATGTCTCTCAAAACTAAACAGCATTGTTTTTGTAGTGATGTTTCTAGTTGTCGATATTAGTCGCTTAGCTAGCTAAGCGAGTCAACTTAGCTTCAAGCTAACTTAGCTAGTAACAGCTAGCTTACAGTCAGATGCAAGTCAAATTTTACAGTTTTCAGCCAGTCCATCATTACCTGGCTGGCTTCGGTATCTAAAGGCAATGCACCCTTGTAGTGTATTTTACACATTCTGACTTACGATCTTTACAAACATTACTTTTTGTAAAAATTTTCATGCATCCGTCTGCAGTCTCTATGGTTCCAACGCCTGATTTTATTTCGTTGACCCATTTCCATGTACAGTTTTGCTCATTAATCCAAAAGGCAACAACTAAGTCTTCATAATTGTGTCCAACTGGCTGTTTCGCAAGGCATGGGTTAATTAACATCACAGGGTAATTTACTTGCTTTCTGCCTTCTAAGAATTTATGTTCAGTTGTTCGCCACACTAATGGTGTGCCGTATTCGTTATCAAAAACGAAGGAAATCAAATATAGTAATGTGAGAGTTATTAATGACACTCTGTTTCTCCTCGTTCGGATCACTTCGTGTTTCAATTGAAATGGTTCACTTTCAAGACTCAAGGCAATAATGTAAATGAAAAATACTCATATCGACATCACTACGCCAGGCACCAATCAATCACTATTCTATCTATAGCGCCACCTGATTCTCTACAAGAGAAACAAATCTCGACGGCCTCAATTTTGCTATTTTTGCTCTCCCTCTCTCTTGCTGTTTACTCTTAAGTAATCATGATATTTTTAGTTGGCTTGAGAACCATTTTTCTCGCCCAATGTTTCAAGCTAATCACAAGTGGAGTCATTTTAACTTTTTCAACCATTGACACCTACGGTGTTTGCTCACGCTTTAAATTAATTTGATTATTTTTGAGAAAAAAAGGGGTTCGACATACCTTATACTCATGGAATTTAATTGTTTTAGTCTTAGGTTGAGACTTTGATTTAGATTTTTTACGATTTTTGGTCAAAATCGGTCCACTTTCTTTAGTTGTTGGAGATGAGGTCAAATTGGAAAGGGTGGTTGAAGTTGGCGGATTAATATTAATGGCAGCATTTCCCATTGGTTGTTGACATTGATTGTTGGATAAAACATTGTTGGTTGCAACAGAAGTGAAAGTCGGAAAGACTGTTGATAATGTTGGCGTGGCTGTCGTGGCGATTGGAATGCAATTAAAAGTACCAAGAGTAAGAGTTTGAGTGCTATCTGGATTCGTTGCGAATTGGATTAAGTTAATGCCTTGAGTTAAACTTAAGATATTATTGTTAGTATAATTATTGACGCCTTTGGTATTATCGGTAATATTTATATTAGCCGTTGGATTAGAACTAGAAGTTGCTATTTCAAAATTGGTCGTTGGTACTGTAGTCGCACTAGGAATGAAGGAGGATGAACCTAAATCCGTATCATTACTAAAGTCAATCGGCTTGTCATTTGGTCTTGATGGCGAAGCTGCATCATCTGAACTGCTTTCTTCTTTAATAATAAACCTTGGAGGTGGGTGTTTTATTGGCTTTCCTTCAGAAGTAGCTTTAAACTGTATTTGCCCCTCTTTCACTGCTTGTACAAATTCACTATCAGCAAGTAAAATGTTCCCCTTAACAAGTTCCAAGGGACCAGGTCTATGGGATAGCCTATCATTCAGGTCATCCGTTAATCGAGCCTTTTTCAATTGCCTTTGTTTAATATGGATGGTTGGGCTCACTGTATTCACTGTATCCTCCAATATATGTTGCTGGACTAAGATTTGACGATCAGGCCGTCGTTCCATCTTATGTTTAAGAAACTCTTTCTTTTGAGCTCGATCCATTGAGTGAAACTGTTCATAAAAATCTGGATATGATATTTTGGATGAAATAAGGGTAAAAGAAAGCATAGAGAAAACAAAATAAATAACTAATCAATGGTAGTAAATAAAAGTGAAGAGAAAGAGAGAGTGAGAAGGATAGAGGACAAAATTATATATAGGAATAATTTTGTTTCACAAACAAGCTGATCAAAAGCTAAAGGTGCAAAACAATTTTTTCTCCCATGTTTATGATAACTGATAACTTTAAATGAAAACACGTATCAATATCAAAAACAATCAAAAATAATAATAAATATAAACACTAGATGAAAGTTGAAAATTGTAACGAAGTTAAAAAATAAAAAATACAACGAATGTTCACCTTATAACTAATGATCAATAGATGGCACCAAAAAATAATTCAGAAACTACAGTAAGTAACGTATGAATGTGTGTTCATCAAGTACGAAGACGACTAAAAATATTTCTGGCAACCATCGAAAAGTCTGTGGAAAGAGTGAGAAGTGAAAGATGTTGTTTTTGTTGATGATAATGATGATGAGGAGGAAGAAGGAAGAAATGAAAGTGATTCTGTAGATGTACGAGAGGGATGAAAATCAGGATGGAAAAAATTCAAGTTACGCCCCGGATCTTTAATTGTGGCCTTATTTGGTTTTAGGGTGATTTTTCAAATGTATGGATCAACGTCAAAGGATGATTTTCGACTTTAGCCACAAGTTATGGACACATGATCTCTGCTTTAAGAAGGGTTAAAAGGTATAACTGTTAAACCGTTGGTCATTTTCATTTTTCAATGTATGCTTTTAAATTGCCAATTTTTCTCTTCTCACTCTCATTCTCTCTCCTTTTTATCATCCTCCTCTCTTCATACAGATTAAAGATATTACATTCCACTCAAATGAAAATATCATGTTATTTGTTGGCTCAGGAAACAGTCGAGTGCCAGAATTTGATGTTAAAGTAACTCATTATCCAATGAATGAGCAAAAAACTTGAGGGAAGATTGCCTGTTGCTTTACTTTCTCATGTCTATACAATAGCATCTGTACTAGATATTAAGGAAATGCAATTTTATGCTCAGAAATAGACTCATTAATCTGTTACCTTTACCTGTGATGAACAATTTTACCTTACCCTATTTTATTAAACCATCTAATCAGCTTATTACTGATAGTCAACCTTTAAAACTGAATGACTAGCATTTCCTGTGTAAGTTGCCATCGCTTTGCTTGCAACATCTGCAAGATAAACTTGTTTTGTTCATTAATTTCATTTATTTTCAAAATACAGTGTTCCATTTAGAACTTTCTTATCTACTTGTTTTTATGTAAATTCATTTAGTTGGCCTTCAGAGGATGAGTTGATTGCCATGATCTGGCTATGTTTACGTGATCTAATTGTTCAAAGTTGTAAAGGGTGTTGCGGGTGAGAAGTATAATTTATCTCACCTTACATTGTGATAGATATGACGACAAAGAGTGAAGAAGGTCTTCTCTGCTCTTTGGATGACGATGACCATGATTACAACGAAGATAACCAAAATTGCAGAAGCAAATAACATCGATACAAACATAAACAAACTAAGAAAATGATAATAGAAAATAGAAAAAATGACCTTTGAGCTAAATTATGAGTAAAAGCTTATTTGATATAATTTTCTAGAGTATTTTCAGGCTGAAAATCCGAATATTTAATCTATTTTTTATTTTATCTATAATTTTCGGAAAAATGGCCTTTGAATTTTAACGTTGAATCATTTTAAAAACTGATTTTTTGACATGATGACATGAAAAAATTGACTTGATGATTATGACAAATGATTAAAACAAGCATAAAATGAATAAATCGTCATCTTTATCAGAATTTAAGGCAAGATAAACATTATACTTTTCATCCGCAACACCCTGTAAAATTGTTATCTTTTGCTGTTTTGCTTTGCTTAACGTAGCTAAAATTTGATTTTTTTATTGAGCATTATTTTTCAACTGATAACATTATTTTGTTTAATGATCAATGATAATGGACGAAAATAAGGTAATCTCTAATAATTATTATAGACAAAAATTATGATACATGAAATATACGATTATTTTCCGGTGTAATCAGTTGAAATTTATAAACACAATTGTAAAGAGTTTGATGTTTTATAATCTTGTCCAATGTTAAGTAATGATATTTTGTTGATTAAGGAAGTCGTTAGAGAAGAACATCGATTAATTAAAATAATTCGATGCATAATAATTAATTACAATAATTGAAATCATGAAAGGGTGATTCAGGACAAAGTTGTGTGCATTAAACATTCTGTTCTCAAGGTACAAAAGATTGCTAGTTACATCAATATTTACACAAGTTATGAATGCAATAAACACTGGGAAAAATCAGTCAATTAAAACAAAATTAATTATACTGTACAGAAAATTATGGAGAGTTTACCGTTTTATTAATGTCTAATGATGATGACTAGGCAGGTTTAAGGGCTTTTCGATTGCATTTTTGAAAATTGTGATTCCATGATAGTTGAGTAATTTCTCAAGTAAAGAAAAGGTATTCATGAAAAAACACTCACATATTCATATAATTATCACGCAGACCATTTGTGCACTATTAACTTATTTTCTGTAAGGCAAAACAGATGAGGATCGGCGTTTGATGGTTTTATCAGAGATGTGTCAAAAACTGGACTGCCAATTTTCATTTTTAACAATGGTGTGATCAGATTTGAGTCAAAAACGATAAATCCGTTTGTGTCTTGATCACCAACACAAACAATGTGACCATTTCCATTTGGATGAGAATAAATTTTGCTTCTTAAAACATGATCAGCTCTGATTCCTCCTAAATATTCAGCTACGGGATAACATTGAAACAGGTAGCTGTCTTCAGATTCGCTAAATGCAAACCGCAAATTGTAAACCTAAGAAATGCAAATAAAAAAGTATTAATCAAGACAGCAAAGATTGTCGAGCTTAAGCAAAATAACTTACAGAGTGAGAAATATTTGCAGATCTCTTAAACGGGCGACTACTAATTAAAAAATTAGCTGATGGATTATCATAGTATGAAGAAGTAAAATTACCCATAATAGGCATAGGATACCTCTCAAATAAATCGGCAGTTTTATGGGCATAAAATTCACTTCCACGTAATCTAGTGCAGATTAAACCTTTCATGACGTTATTTTTGACATATGAGAGTGAAGCCACCGGCAACTTTTCAGAAGTCTTTAGTTCATTTAGTGGATAATGAAGCGCTCTAATATCAAATTCTAAGACTCGGCCATTTTTCAAACCAACAAAGAAACTTGTCAGATTCGATTCATTCCAACAACAGCTCCATGCTGCGTCTTCGACGGAACAGGTTGAAATCACTGAGCCTTGGTGAGTGTGCGTTTGTTTCACTGTTTTGTCTATAGATGCAGATAATAAGATAGGCTCGCTTGGATGGAAAACAATATCTTTGATTTGTGCTTTGTGCAGAGGGATAAACATTTTCGGTCTAAAATCGCTGTAGCCGACGGTCCGTATGCCATAACCATCAAATAAATCTATATTACTTTTTTGACTACAGGCTAAAATATTGTACGCATTTGAGGACACCAAAAGTCGACAGTCGCCATGTGCAAACAATTCAAAATCATGCACTTTTACAAAATTACCGGGAGTGAGATTCGATGCTTCAACTAAAGGTGATTCAACTGAGCCCGTTGATTCCAGTTCTGAGGCCTCACACATCGCTTGGTCAGAGGATTCGAACCCCGCAATAGGTTTAATTCCTCTCCGTGCTTTTATTCTTTCAAGTTTGAGCAAAAGTTCTTGCCGTTGAATTTTCAGGCCTTGAACCTGAGCTTGGAATAATTTCATATTTGTAGTGATACTATTTTTCTCTATCTCGACCATGGCTAACAATGTAGCTTCTTTACGCGCTATATTCTCCAACTTTAATTCTTCACTTTTGTCAATGGCGACCACTGACTTTGCAAATAGTGTCCTAATATCGGGTCGGCGGACTGGCGCTTGACACTCAGGACACTTTTGACCGCCATGTTTTGTGCTGCCAAACCATTTATTTATGCAGCTCTCACCGAAAAGATGACCACATTTTAAACTGACTATGCGATGATCCGTATCCTGAACCCAGGGCTCCGAGCAAATCGAACACAAGGTTAAGCCAGCATAGTTTTCACTTTGATTGTCAAAAATGGTGGACAAATACCTTTCGAATGGACCCGCGCTTGTCTGAGTTTCTTTGGACGATGAACATTCTGTTAATATAAAAAAATGAATACATTGAAATACATTTAACCTTTCCTTACCTTCTACTTCCATCAGGGTCCCAAAAAGACTGTAAACAAAGAGTAAAAAGATGTTCAACAGGATAATCAACTACCAGAGGTGAACAATTCAAAGGATAAAATTCTAAGCTGTTGATTTAAAACTGAACATTGTTTACAAGAAATAGGTGGGAAAATAATGAAATAAAACTTGGTTACTATAGCCGGTTGTTTTTTTTATCTGGGAGGGAAATTTAAAAATGGATTAAGGCAAAGATTAATACTTTACTCTTTAGGTAAAGGTAAGATAAATAATTTAACTCAAATCTAATTGATCAAGAAAAATTTTTAGCTTTCATTGATATCAAGAATTGAATTCAACATGAGCTACACTTTGCTAATCGGTTGTGATCATTTGATTTGCATTTTTTATTGCTATCCACATTTTTCATCTTTAAAAGACCGCCATTTCTCTAATTGGACATGTGTTTCTTATCTGACAAGCTGGTGAATAAAAAAAGTAAAAGAGAAACTAAGAGCTCACAATATCTCGTGAAATCAACTCTAAATATTGAGTAAATAATTGATTTGTGAAACATGGAAACTTGCTTAAAAAGTGTTATTTAATTTCTTTTTGGAAATGATTTAATTTATATCGTGAATTATTTTATAAAATCAGAGAAAACTATTTCCTCAAAAATGGTGAGTATCATTTGACAATTCTGGATTTGAGAAATTTTTTTTTGTTGCATTTTGTCAGTCAATTTAATAATCAAACAGTAAATTTCAGTGGTGTATGTCGTTGATAAATGCTGTGCATATGTTTATTTAAAATCTATTGATTTTCTTTTCTTTATTTTCTATCTTTTCTAAGGTGATCGTATTAATGGTAGCAGAGAAACCATCTTTGGCTGAATCATTGGCAAAAATTTTATCTAATGGTCGTTATAAGACACGTAAAGGTGGTAATGGAGCTTGCTCGATTCACGAATATCATGGACCATTTCTTGGCTATAATGATGCATTCTTTAAATTTACCTCTGTTTGTGGTCATGTTATGTCAGTCGATTTTCCCGGTAAATACAATAACTGGGATAAAGTAGAGCCAGTTGAGTTGTTTGATGCACCCATCATTAAGAAAGAAGCTAATCCACAGCTGCATATGCCAAAGTTTCTTCAAAGCGAGGTTTGTTTAGTTTGATATGATTGATTTGATCAACTTTTCATTAACAAACTTCATTTTGTGCAAAGGCCCGAAACGCTACCCATCTTGTTCTTTGGTTAGATTGTGACAAAGAGGGAGAAAATATCTGCTTCGAAGTAATTCAAGCTGTTGAAACTGTCATGAGAATCTCATTTGGCTCACCTCAGGTAAAACTTTATGATTTTGAAATTATGACACAATAATTGATGTTGGATACTGGATTTTCACCAATAAATTTTCTTGTGTCACATCTAACCTTTCTCAATTGTCAACTTGCCTTATTCATATTATTTAGAATGTTTTTCGAGCCAAGTTCAGTGCTATCACCGAAAAAGATATTAAACATGCGATGAAAAATTTAATTTTTCCTAATGAATTGGAATCAATATCAGTAGATGCTCGACAAGAGCTTGATTTACGTATTGGCTGTGCTTTCACTCGATTTCAAACTCATTTTTTTCATGTAAGTTCAATTTAGATTAAAGTTCGAAAAGCTTTAAGAATAGCACTCTGACATTTATTATATTATCATTTTTTATTTTAGGGGAAATATGGTAACCTTGATAGCGCACTTATTTCTTTTGGACCATGTCAAACCCCAACATTGGGTTTTTGCGTTGATCGACATGATAAGATTCAATCATTTCAACCCGAACCTTACTGGGTTCTTTTGGTTAATGTGGGTGTGCCTGGTGGGCCTAACTTTCAGTTGGACTGGGATAAAGGAAGAGAGTTTAATCAGAATGTGGCGAAATCCGTATTAAATAAAATAAAATCACAAAAGAAAGCTGTTGTCACTAGTATTTCAAAAAAAGATAAAACCAAACCTAGAGTGGGAGCCTTGAATACGGTGGAAATGCTTCGTGTTGCTAGCTCAGGTCTAGCTATTGGACCTCATCAAGCCATGTCAATTGCTGAAAGATTATATACTCAAGGATTTATCAGTTATCCTAGAACGGAAACTAATCAATATCCTGCTAATTTTGATCTTGTTGGTTCGCTCAGAACTTTTAGATCTCATGAAGATTATGGACCAGTTGTTAATCAAATTTTGGATAAAGGTGTTGTTAGACCTAAATCAGGACGCGATGCAGGGGATCATCCACCGATTACACCAATGAAATCGGCATCCAACAATACTTTCTCTGACCGAGACTCATGGCGTCTCTATGACTACATAGTAAGACATTTCATCGGTAGTCTTGCAGGTGACTGTAAATATGAACAAACAACCATTAACCTTTCTATCGGAGACGAAAAATTTTCTAAGACTGGTTCCATTGTTTTGGATCCTGGTTTCACCGAGATAATGCCTTGGTTAGCTATGCCTACTGATCAACGACTTCCTCCGACTATTAAAACTGGAGATGAATTTTTCATTGGGGAGACTAAACTTGACGAAAGATTAACTAGCCCGCCTGATTATCTCAGTGAATCAGATTTAATTTCATTGATGGAAAAGCATGGTATCGGAACTGATGCATCTATTCCTACTCACATAAATAATATATGTGTTCGTAATTACGTTAAAATTTCTAGTGGCCGACGTTTAATTCCTACGAAGTTAGGAATCGTTTTGATTCATGGATATCAAAAAATTGATAACGATCTTGTTCTACCGACAAGAAGAGCTGAAATTGAAAAAAGACTTAATCAGATAGCCGCAGGTACCGCTGATTTCCACCATGTTCTGCAAAGTACATTAAGAGAGTTCAGAGAAAAATTTGACAACTTTGTTAAAAACATTCAAGCTATGGACGAGCTTTTCGAAGTGTCCTTTTCATCATTAGCTGAGTCTGGTAAAGCACTATCTCGATGTGGCAAATGTAGACGGTACCTTAAACTCATCTCTGCTAAACCTGTTCGTTTATACTGTCCTAACTGCCAAGAAACTCTTTCTTTACCTTTTAATGGCAGTTTCCGAACTTTCAAAGAACTAAAATGTCCTCTCGATGAGTATGAATTACTCTATTACAATGGATTTGGTGCGAATTCCAAAAGTTTTGTTCTCTGTCCTCAATGTTATAACAATCCTCCATTCGAAGACATGAGTAAACTTTCTGGTTGTAATCAGTGTCCTAATAAAGAGTGCTTTCAATCAATGATACACTTGGGTATTGGTAGTTGTCGTTGGTGCTCATTAGATGGAACCTTAACTCTGGACCCTGGCTCTGGACACGGAGGGAAGTGGAAAATTTATTGTAATAAATGTGATTCTTTTATGTCTGGACTGAAAGAAGCTGTTAAAGTAACTGTAAAAAGTGAAAAATGTGCAAGCTGTTCCTGTAAAACAATTCACGTTGAGTACAAAAGAGAGCGTAATCCCAATGAAAGTACAGGATGTGTTTTCTGTTCTCCTGAAATATCATCAGGACTTGTTAGTATACCTGGTAGACAAGCTAAAGGTAGACCTGGACAGCTAATGCAACCAGGCAGAGTCCTTGGTAATCGACAAGTCAATCAAGATCAAGATAGAAGAGACGAAGATCATCGTCGCGATCAAGAAGGTTTTCCTGTTAATGATCATTTTACTGAAGGTCGAGGTGAGCATAGAGGTAGAGGTAGAGGTCATTTTAATGAAGGACGAGGAGGCCGTGGAGGTCGTGGTGGTGTCTTTAATGCTGAAGGTGGAAGTAGAGGAGGTCGTGGGGGCAGCGGTGGTCGTGGTGGCCGTGGCGGTCGTGGCGGTCGAGGAAAAGGTAGAGGAAGAGGTGGAAGAGGTGGTCGAGGTGGACGAGACTCAGATGGTGACTATAATCCAACTCCAACAGGGGCTCTCAAACTGTCAGATTTTCTGTAAACATTTGCATGATTAATTTATTTATAAAAAAGATAAATAATCGTTTTTTTCTTTAAGCGTTTTTACCGTTTTTTCGTTAAACTCCTACAAGCTTTTATTACTTGTTTAAAATCTTCACTCATCATTACCAATTTCAGTTATAAATTGGATTTGAATCTACCTGAAAGGTTAATTATTTTTTATCCTGATCGATAGTAATAACACGTGTGAATTTCCTTATAAATTGATTGATCCACCTTATGTTATATCGTACTATGGATACCAAATATTTAAAACTCAACTCTAACTATTAGGTCTGCTGCTAAAGTAAACCTCAGTCAACTACCTGAAAATGTTAAGATATTTCTGAGGGAAATCAGTTTTAAGTCATTGGAACAGAAAAATATCTTTCACTTGCTATGATAGCAAGTGAATCTACAGATTTCTTATTACAAGTTAATGGACCAATCTGACAATGGATAATATATTGACGTAATTCGAAAACGTTTTTCATCAACAAAAAGAACATTCAATCATCAATTGGTCAAACAATGACGTTAATTACGATTTCCAAATAAAAGTTAAATCATTCTGCTCCCTTCAAAATACACCTTAATCTCAAGTCTCAGTGTGATATTCCGGTAATCATGTAGTGATGTACTCACACTCTGTATCATGTGGTGATGAATTCAACTTGTGAGTTTGCAAAGTGTTGCAATATTAATAAATCATCTCGTGTGGCTTTTATTACACGTATAAACGTAAATTAAATAGTGAGAAATCAAAGGTTAAAAAAGTTCTCACAGTTGTATGTTCAATTAAATACATAATACAGTCTTACAGTTCAACCAATCTTAGTCTGAAAAAATCTGTCGTTCATTCATTCAGAGTTGCAGTTCAGTCAATTCCTTTGATCAACTTTGATTAACTCTGATTCACCTTATCCAGACAGTCAATTTAAAGACAATAACACTTCAGATTAACCAGGAAAAATTGACTTGCAATCATTTAAAAGTTAACAATTAGATTTTTATTTCCTATGCAAATGAAATGGCAAACATAATGATGGTACAAAACAGGATTATGTTTACGGTTACAATGAACTAAACTAATCAATTATAATTTCTAATTTATCCGTTATAATCCATGTTAACCCAATTTGTTAATTGTCACATTGAACACACACAAAGAGCTTATTAAACAATATCATTCATTGAAACCTTTATACCAAATAATTTTCACTTTAAGATTTCATTATTTTGACTTGATTTTGTTTCACTCATTAGTATTAATATAATAATTATTGGTGGCGGTTGAAGACAATTAGTGCTGAAAGGTTATTTAGTATGAAATTGAATTAACCGTCAGATAATTGTTTATGCATCTGGTAATTGAGTGTAAAATGTGAGTAAATTGAATAATAACAGTAAACAATACAAGTCGACAATTAAGCAAGGGGAAACATATTTTTTTATAATAATAATAATAATATTACAATAAAGGCCAAGCCAAAAGGGAAAAAGGAAGAGCCAAATGAACAATCAATATTATACATTTTGTCGTTTTTAAAGTGAATTTACAATTGAATCAGTGTTTACCATATTTAGTTTATTATTGCTAATAATATACTTTGAAAATAACATTATAACAATCACTGCAACTATTTTTATTGTATTAATTGCAAGAAAACGTAATCAAAATGGTTGTGAAAAGAGAGAGTAAATTTAGATTTGATTAAGGAAGATGACAATATTAATCAAGGTGCACCATCATTAATCAATGTGTGATGTGAATCATTAATTAGGTAGCCTTAATTTCTTGTCCTTCAACCATGTACAGGTTAAAGAATTAACATGAGCAAAACAAAACTAACATTAATCTAACATTTTACATGATTTTTTTTGATTTACTTTACAAACTCTGTCTGTTGGAATACTATATCGTTGAACATAATTTACATGAGAAAACTGATTACTTTTCATGATTATTGATCAATATTGACGAAAATTCAACATGATTAATTTCATACTTGGGTAACAAAATTATTTAAATATTGGGTTCATTTAAAAAAAAGGTAAATAAATGTGGAATCAAAATATCAAAAAAGATGCCATTCAGTAAACTTAACACTTGTTGGATTTATAAATAGTAAGTGAAAGATGACAGAGTTAATAAAGTGGCATCAAAACTAATAATAATAACAATAGTTATATAATTAATGGTGGTGGTAAAAATGGCAGCCAAATTGATAAATATCACTAAATGAAAGTCACTTGGACGGAATAGTGAAAATGATATTCACTTGGGAATGTGATTGTATCTAAAAGTTGAGTGTGTTTTTGTAAATGGGCATGAGATCGGTTTAAACATGACATTTGTAGTGAGTTTGTTTGTGTGTTGCGAGAAATAAAGTGATGAAGGGTTTGTTGTGATGTTTAATGATGATGAGATTCGTTGATTGTTAAGTTGATTCATGACTTGTTTATCTGTTGAGTTTCGATGAAGAAAAAAGATGTTCAACTTTGACAGTTTGTTCGTCATGTTGATTAAATTTACGGCAACATTTACGGACAAGTTGTTCCAAATGAAGACGATCAAAAAGATGAAATGATATTAGATGATGTCTCGCTTCAACTTAGTAGGAGGATGTGGGTGAAAAATCCTTCACTCTGACCATGAACCAGAAAAAAATCAAAAAAAGATTGAGTAAAGTTGAAGTTGAAGTAGGAGAAGTGAACAAAAAATGTTATGCAAATGAAGACGTAATGAGAAGAAGGTGAAGAAGGTGAAGATGATGTCGTGTTCGTTCAGCTAAGTGTTTAAAATCTTGTTCATCTTTTTTGTTCCACCAACTGAGTTGCAAAGAGGAAGGATTTAGATGAGGAAAGATAATGTTGTAATTGATGAGAATGGCGATTATCGTTGTGAGATTGTGAATGACATTTTTCTGATTTACTCTTCATATATAAATCTCATGACCGTACTCTCCATTCTGACAGACATTTTGTTGGTTAGGACAACAGCCAAGCTCTGAATGCATCAAGAAAGAAATAAAACAATTAATTAATACACTTGTCCGGCAAATTTAATCAAAAGTCAAAACTAACCAATCCTGGATGAAGATGTCTGTTGCTGCTGATGTTTCACTGAATCTTCCCAACTGTTTCCATTGTTATCTATAAAATAAAGCAAAATTTGAAAATTAATACATTTCTAAAATTGAATAATTTGTAATCTTTGTAATCAAACCAAACAATCGTTCATTCAATTTTAAAATCTTACATGAAGATTCCATGAATTGTTCAGTCCTTATAAAGTTTGTCTTTGGATCTAAAATTGAAAGACACTCATCTCGTTCAGATCTAAATTAAAAAGCAAAATAAGCAGAAGAAAAAATTAGTGTTAGTTTGCATTAAGCACAATTGCAAAAGTAAGTGTAAAAGTACAATTAAAATATCAATAGAGCAATACATACATTGAATTGAAATTGAGACAATATTCAATCCTTTTACCACAATTATTATGAAGAAATGTCATTTTAACCAAATTCTTATAAGTTTCTGGAAGTTTACAATTAAATAGAGCTCGTTCATTTGTATCCAGGCCAACTTTTCTCATCTGGACAAGATCTCGGAAACAATAGTCGTATACAGTTAGCTCATCCCTGTAATAAAGGTAAAATTGAAAAATAACAATCAGAAGGTAAGAAAAAATTAGAAATCAAACATCATATCATTAATATGAAATGGCTCTTTTAATGCATCATTAACATCGCCATAAAAATTATTATTATTATTATATCATTAAGTTGCACTTGATCTTCATCTTCATTTTTAACATTTTTTTTTCATTTTCCTTTACATATCGTTAGACGCCAACCTTTTTATTCCACTTCAAAAATCAACTTCCAAATATACTGAGATAATCCATCAGAACTTCTTTTTCCTTTTTACTCATTAACAGGTATCATGATTATTATCATCATCATTAAAGGTTAGGTTTAAATACATTAAGCACTTTAAACAAAACACACATGAATGCTTGAAAATTCAAAGTTGAATTAAATTATTCTATTACTATTATTAGTCTTACAAGAACTAAAATATCCGAAGAAAAATATTAACTAAATAAAACATTGAATATTATTAAACATTACAAATGAATAATGTTTATAAAATAATCAATTTCAAGTATCGATTCAGTTGCCATTGCATGTTTAAATTAGCTTCTTCTTGGATCAATCTTTAACTGGATTGAACCAATTTACATGGTTTACATTAAATTTTCAAGTCTGGTTACCTAGATAATTATAATTTGATGGAATTAAGATTGAGTATGTTTTGAATTATTAGATAAAAGGAAGAGGAAAACAATATCAGGCATTAATGTAAAGTAATTGGATTACAAGGATAAATTGGCTGATGGAGGATATCATAATAATAATAATGAATTAACATGAAGAAAGATGAAAAGGCTCACCCTTTTTTCTTGCTCAGTAATACCATGTCACTCAGTATGGATAAAACATTAACTGAATTAGACCAATGAGGTGCACGAAAGGTGCCAATCAATAAGTTTGACTGTGTTTCCGGCTTTAATCGGGTTACTTCTACATTCATAATTAACCATCGGGGCTCATTTATTGATAAACCTTTCATGTTATTTGAGGTAAATTTAAGTTTAGAGGTGAGATCAAGATATTTGTCATATTGATTGGCAGCAGTATTACACTCTTTAACTAACTTATCGGTGGCAAACAGGGTTCGTTTACAGGAACGATATTGAGCTGAATCGGGTGGAAGACGACGAAGTATTGCCTCAACCAACAGAGGATACCGGGTAACCCGTTGAACAGGTAATAATAAGAATGAATGGAGAGTTAATCCTTGACAAACTGGATCCATTTCTAGTTGCCTGATTAACGTGTTAAATTTTGATGAAAGTTGAAGTTCCCGAAGTGTTGATTCTTGGCGACGTTTAAAACGACAATAGGTTAAGTATGGAGCAAAATGGTTGTAAGCATAATCAACTAAAATGTCAGAAACATCAGTCAAAACGATATTCTGTCTCCAGCGAACTTCTAAAATGTTCATCAGATTGTGAGAAATGTCTCTTATCACATGTATATTGGAAAATAGCTCAGCTTTCCGTCGAGGGTCCAGAAAGGCTGGATTAGATAGAATAGCATTATTTGCAAAATGATTAACTAGAATGTCTAAACTTCTGAGGTAAGAAGCTTCAGATGTGATCACTTCGAAAAGAGCCTCTTGTAATTGCCTCTGAGCTGGTGAGAGTTCACGAAGTAGACCCAGTTCACGGACCTGCGGTAATTCACACCAAAGCATTCTAGCGCCATTGCGGATAAGTTCCATTGTTGACTTGTTTTGATGCTGTAAATACTGTTGGTAACTCAAGTAATTATTTTTTGATATTCTTTGTTGTTGTTGATAATAATTATATTGATCTCTGTGATCAGACACTAATCTTGGATCACTAAACTTTCTCTGTAAATCACGACCATGGCCATGGACTATTTCACGGTCCGGGGTTGTAGGACCAGAATAAGATTGATAACAATGTCTACGAGAGTCCAAGGTGGAAACACTTCTAAAGGGTTTAACTGATTGTGGTGAATAGAGTCGATCATCATTTGGTAAAACACGACTACAGGATAAATTGGAAGGCCGACGTTTAACAGATACACTTTTGTTATTGATAATATTATGGCTTTCATTATTATTATTGTTGTTGTGATTTGAATTATTGGAGACAACATAAATGTCTAGGTTTTCTTTCAATGAATCCATAGTACGAATATTGACCTGCGTGAGAAGGCCATTTTTCTCGATAATAGGTGAATACTGTCGGTAGTAGGTTAAATTTATGTTTGGATCTTCCATGGGTAAAAGTGCTTTTAATTGTTTCCGAGGTAACCCATGGCGACCATTGCAATCAACCAGACGACCATTTGAATCAATGAAACGTGCAATGGAAGATTTAAATCGTAAACTACGATGAGGTGATGAACTTCGGCTTCTAGGTGTTTTAACAAAACTTTGTTTAGTCTGGTTAACAGTATTGTTCATCATGGTACTGGAACGAACAGAATCTTTCAACTTTGAGTTTCCATTTTCCAGTGAATGACTTCGAGTAGACATCAGATTTCCAGTTGATAAAGAGGATGAACCATTAGATGAGGATGATAAGGTTGATGAAGAACCATTGGTAAATTCACATTTAGTTGCATTTTTTGGGTTTGATGATTGATTGAGAACATGAGATGAATGAGAATATTTAAGGCTACCATTGGAGGTTCCATTTTTATCTAAAAGGCGACGTAATCCTTTCCTCAAAGATAACTGGCCATTTATGAAGGCTCCTTGGTGATGATTTTCAATGATTCCAGGTGGTGGTGTACTTGAGGTAATTGTGGAGTACATGTGAGGAAGCGGTGAAAATGTTAAATTTTCAACTGATTGACACTTAACACTAGTAAATTCAGCTCTTTTGTGTCCTCTAGGTAAAGATTCAAATTTGGTAAGATGTACACCACTTTGAGGTTGAACAGGTAACTGGTTAGAAAAATGAAGATGACCAGTAACTGTGTTCTCCTGGTAATCTTTTTTAAAACATGATTGACCAAGTGGGATATTCATCTAACCAGAAAACACTAAAAATTGCAATTTTAGAAGAAGAAGAATCCAAAATGAAATGATGACGATAATAGTTATTGAAATAGATCACGAGTTGATTTATTGAAATGATGAGAGAAAATTTGAAGTAGGCAAAGATTAATATCTTTCTTAAATTTTTTTCAAGGTAAATTGTCTGGATTAAGAAAGTAGAGATAAACGAGCTTTTCTTTCCTTTAACAATAAACAACTGTTTAAACCAAAGCTCAGGCGACAATCACATCAATCCGAGGGAAGCAGAATGAAACAAAACTACAGTTAATCATATTGATTCTCCAAGTGGCAAGGTTACTAATTTTAATGATGAAACAAGAAAAATTAATCTTCTTTTCCTTTAACACCGTTGCTTGACTTAATTTTAACGCCTTTAATCCATCAAACCAAGATATTTTTCTTGTATTTTTTTTCTTTTAAGGACACGAACAAGCCAACATAAAATATTTCATCAACACCCTCATCAGAGTTATCCTGTTATGATTATTTTTATTGTTGTTAGTGGTGGCGGTTGTTATGTTGATGCTGCTGGTGGTGGTAGATGTGTTAGTAGCGATGATGGTGGTCGTCGTCGTTGTCGTCGTGATAGCTTAGATACTTATTTTAATGATATTATTGTGTGAGTGTAAATATATAAAAGTAACAGTCGAATAGAATTAGAATGGTGTTGATCACAATTAATAATGAAATAACAATGATAAACGATTATAGCACATTAAATTGATGATGAGATCCTTCAATCAAAATAGCTTTGATGTATGGATACAGGTGAGATGGTGATTATCTTTAAATAAGGGTTAGTGAGGGAAATTGATTTCTTTTTGATCCAAAAGAGTTTATCCTTTCCTTTATACTTGTTTTGGTTTGCAGGTTACACCGACTCATAAGTTACACAATTGAAAATAATATGAACTTCCAATGGATTCAAGTCTTGGCGCATATTTAAGGCTGCAAGTGGCAATAATTATTGAGATGGTGAATAAAATCAATTGGCTTTAAGGAGAAAAATTGGTTATGAGCAAAGTAAACAATAAAAAGATGGATTCACAAGTGATATCTTCGCGGAATTATTCACAGCAGTATCAATAGCAATCTCGTTCTCAGCTGTGTTAACGCACAATTAACTGGATAAAATGTAGAACCTGTAATAATAAAAGATGAAGAAAAAATTAGTGATGAGAAACTGAAATAAGTGAAATTTTGTTTGCTTTCATAGTTTCACGATTGTTGGGTTAAGTACAATGGGGTTTTGCTGATGAAAATCATTGAAACCATAACTGATCAAGTTTGACATTTTGCTAAATGAATTAGCGAGGCAGTCAAAGGGTAAATTGTTGAAGGGTATTCAAGTGGATACACAAGAGACGATAATAAAACGAGAGTAGTCATAATTTCTTTGTAATAATAAGATCTTTTTTTGCCAACTGATTGGATGTGAATTGTAGTAGAACCTTCAAAATAAACCCTTCAGGCTTACTGTTTTTGGGCAATATCTTCAATAGTAGAGCTTTTTGAGTGAAAGATGAGAGAAAGAATTATTCAATAGCGTAAAAGTACAATAATGACAATATTATGCCGTCAGTAAGAGTTAACATCTCCGATCAGAGCTATTATTAATAAGAAGAGCACAGCTTAAGCAGTCAATCGTACAGAAAAACAAGTTGACAAAAAAATAAGCAATCATTAAATTATCAGCTCAACTCTCTTTCAAGTGATCAATCAGTTAATCATTACAATTAGATACTGAGCTGAATAAAACAATTGGTCTCGGTGATGAGAGTTCAACTAATTAAACTTAATTGAAAGTTGTGATTTGAATAAATTAACTGTTAGCAAACATTACACTAATAACTGATCATAAATAGGTGTTGAAAACAGTTAATCAAGTTAATAGAGAGAGCAGTCAATCATCAGAAAAGAGATAAACAATTAGATTCTAATTGAAACTTCAATTACTGATTGACAATAAAAAAACAAACAACCAGCTAGTGGAAACTATCAAAGCAATATAACTAAATACAGATGCTAATTTGCATAAACTCTGAAAACACAAACACGACACAGGTTTAGGTGATCAACAAAGTAACACAACATACCAGACAACCTGGTTAATCCACTGGTATTGAAATTATCCAAGAATTAACACAATATTAAAGATACTGGTCAATAAAAACAATGTAAAAAATCACTTGGAAAAGGTAAAACCAAAAGACTGGGGAAAAACCGGTAACATTTAAATGTAAAACTGTTGCTGGCCAAACTTGATTACATTGGCAGTTACAGTTAGTTAGATGAACTTTTGAACAATAAGTGAGTTTAAGGATTATTAATAAATAAAAATTGTAATTAAAAATTTTAAAATAAAAAAGACAAAAGATTAAGGATTTAAAAAAGCTTGGAAATAAGCAAAGTAACAGTTGCTAAAAACCGGGAGTAAAAATTTAAAATTTCTCTACCTCTTTTCATCTGTCGCTCACAAACCTCTCTCATTCTCTCTCATTCTCATTCTCTCTCGCTTTGCTTCTCCTACTTCTCAACTTACCTACCTTAAGCCGTTTCCCTGTCTTTCCTCTTTCTTCAATCTTCATCTGGTCTATCATCTGACCAACCTTAAAACACCTTTAAAAACCTATGGTAATAAGCAGGCTCTTTTTGTTAACGACTGGTCCTTTTTGTGCTGCTGTTGCTTCCTCTCTTATTGTCGACCTTGTTGTTTAGATGTGTCAATGATCTTTCGGGAAATTTTTTGTCGTCTCACAGTTGACTCATTCAATTTGAATTTTGTTTTGTAAACGATTTGGGAAACTTAATTGTTTCTAAACATCATGGTTATTCAAGTTCACCATTTACAAAACTCCTTTATTCACTAGGAAAATTTAATGACTTTGGCCTTACAGATAGTCATTAAATTGAAACAATTTTATGGTATTTTGATGGCACAAAATTGCCTAAATTAATCACCTTGAAGACAAATTTTAACATTAATTTCATCAATAAATTTCATGTAAATAATTGTTATTCAGATAATTGACTTCTAAACTAATCGGTGCTTTATGTTAAATACCCAAGCATTGACAGACAAAACCTTGAATAACCAAATCATTTTAACTTAAGATTAACTTGTCTTACAGAAAAATCAAAGTTATCCCAATAATAGAGTCAGTTATACCTCGTTGGTACGTAAATGGTAAAGCTCAAAAGCTCTATTTAATTGTCTTTTATATTTCAAACAATATTAAACAACATCGGAATACTCAATATTATGTATTGCAGTTCAATAATTTGAAATTGATTTCTATTCTGAAATAAACCCACAATCAACTCTTACAATTTACCATTGCTTATTTTTCTTTAACTATTAACTACCAAGCCGCGTCTCACAAGCAAATGTTAGGTTCTCATGGGAAAAACAATACAAGCTAGGTGATTTACATGTTATTTGTTTCAATAACTTATCAGGTAAGTGTAATCCAGCATTTGAGTGATTTGAATGATCACTGAGACGAGTTTCCGTGTAAATTGTTTGTCAGTTTCCAATGGACGAACTTATTGAAACAAAATCAAGGGATCATTGTGTTGATCGAGTTACCAATATACTAAATGATGTCTTCAAATGTTTATGTGTTCTTGGTTTTATGGTTCAACTTTCCTACGTTTTGTTTCGCTATGCAGCCTTTGAGTATCTGACTTTTACAATATTTAATGTTCCAGATGAAACTAGGCTTCCCGACTTCTTCTTTTGCAGTGATTTCATATCATTCCTCAACTTTACTCTGCTCTTTCAAAGATATCCACGATTGCTTACGGCACTTGGTTTGTCTCGTGTGCCTCTTTCAACGCCCCAACAATCAATAAAAGATCAATTATTAACTCGATCATCTGTGAAAAATGTATCCATTGCAATTACACAGTACCTTTCCCTTCGTCAAGTAACTGAATGTTTATACACCACTGATGAGCTTTTTGGTGGCCTCAATATACGTCATAATTTAAACAAGAAGATAACTGATTTATGTGACTTGAGACTCTTTTATCGTGCATTCATGGTGTGCTTTGTGTTTGTATGTTCACTTGATGGGCCAATCATTACTACAACCAACGACTTTTACAAAGATCCAGTTCCACCAGAATTGTTTCTCCTTGAATTCCGCCAGTCATTCTTTCGTTCTGTTGATTATGTTTTTATCGGAGCAAATTTACCCACGACCCTTCCAGTCAGTCCTTCTTGTAAAATGGATGTACAAACAATGGCAGACTATCCACGCGCTTTCCGCTATCACCTTAAAACTGTCCAATTGAATCTTCTCCCACCTCCATATTTAACAAACTGCCGAAATTACGCTCGAATCAAAACAGATAATAATTATACTTCAAGGGATGGTGTTTTGGATGAGTGTTTAACTCGAAAAACAGTTAAAATCACTGGTTGTCCACATCCATTATCACTTCAATCCTCTCATTGGGATTTACCTTTTGCTGCTGAATGTTATGAACGAAATTATAATAACATTACTTATCGAAAACTAATCAATTCCATTGTTGATGATTGTTTCAGACTAAATTCACAACCTGATTGTTCACGTACAGCTTATTTTATTCAAGGAAGAGCACCGGTTACTCTATCTGGTGACTTTGGTACTTTTGTCTTGGACTCAATAGTAGAGCCAACCATTAGAGTTGATTATGAGCCGAAAATGGTTTGGTTAGATTGTTTGGTGCAGACTGGCTCTTGTCTCGGAACATGGTTTGGTTTCTCCATTCTGATTCATATTCCAAAAATATCTAGATTTCTGGTTCATAAATTACATTTTTGCGTAACTTGTTGTCAACCGTCCGACCAAGTTTTGACCAAAAGGAAATCAATAATTAACTCAGCTTCTCATTCATTATCAATGTTTCCAACTTCAGGAAAAAAACTTTTCAAACCAGCTGAACATCCAATCCGTTATAAATCGCCAACCCAATCAATGATTCGACGGCGAAGTTTGCTTTTCAACCCAAACAACCGGATGGTTCAAACCAAGAAATCGGCATCTAATTTGAATAAAAGACAAAATAGAAAATAATTTTTTTACGAAAAATGTCAGAGCAGAAGTGAGATTAAGTTGAACTTATAGCGAGATGAATTTTCATTTCTTTGACCAAGTACAATTTTTTCTCCTGTTCCCTCTCTTTCAAATGTAGTCTAATTGCTGAATGGATAAACTATAAAGATCATTGAATTTGTAAATTATTTATACTAAACTCGACTAGTAGCGAGTCAGTTTTTTTTTGAAGAAAGCGGGTTCGATTCGGTAGGAAATGTTCTTTCTCACTCCAGAGTTCTAACCTTAAGATATACTTGTCTTACAGGATAACCAAAGTAAATATTGTTGTACTCAACGAGGACTCTTCGCTCATTTTCTATTGGTTGGTGACTAGAACACCAAACACTAGTATTTAAACCCTTGTAAACCTTAAGCATGTATTCCTCTTTCCTTAAGCTTCTTAAAATAAAGATAAGAATACCCTTAAGTTACTTAAGTTCCCTCTTTCACTCATAAACCCTCTTGGGTACACAACATTTTGGCGACCACGGCAGGATAAAAGTTAAATCCTTGCAGACTCATTCTAAAGTATTGATTAAAAATTTTTTTATTTTACTATTGTCTTAAATTCATCTTGTTCATCGTCACAAGTTATCTGTGTACCATTGAATTGAATTGAACTCTTGGGATCAAGTCGCTGAAGTTTTACTTATTTGATTTAGTAATTTCAAGGAATCCAGGAATCACCTCACTACCTTTACAGCATCATTCACCTTATTTTCCACCTCACCAATTTACTCAACAACTATTTTTCTGAACAATTACAACTTACTCCGTCATCTTGAATCCAGAAATACCTTGGAACATCAACGTGGTGACTCAGACACGGGTCCAATATTGGAATTCATAAGTAATTTAAAGTAAGATCTTTCCTTGTTTTAGAATGTCTACTGATCCGAAAGTCAGTGATGAAGATATTTTTGATGCCCAACAACTAACTGACTTGAGCATGCAAATTTCTAACAATTTAGCAAGTGCTAATTTGTTCTCTGTGCCTGCCTTTAGAGGCGATGATCAAAGTAATGCCAAGTCATGGTTGAAAAGGTTTGAAGCTTATGCCGATCATTTTAATTGGTCCATTGATCAAAAGAAATTGAAGTTTAAAAATTATTTAGCAGGACCTGCTGCAAATTGGTATGCTCTGAGAATTGAGTCTCAAACAAATATTGATTTCAAAACAATAATAGAGAAATTTATTGCAGACTTTGCGTGTGAAGATTCATTAGAAAAAATGAGAAAAAGAAAATTAAACCGTTTTGAGAAAATTCAGTCTTATGTATACGACAAAGTTAGCCTGTGTTTTGAAGTTAATAAAAAAATGACAAATGATGAAATTCTTAATTATATCTATGAAGGTATGCCGAGTAATTTACGAAATGCGATCTGCGTTGCAGGCCCTAAAGATTATTATGAATTAATTAACATTGGAAAAAGACTGGAAAGTGTCTCGAATCACGATTCAGAAACAACTCTTGAGAAAGACAACACATCTGAATTAAGGAAAATGATGGAAAAGTTAATGACTGAAGTAAGCGAGCTCAAACAAACAAACAATCAAACAACAACAAGAAATCAAAATGAACCATACCAAGGTAGCGCTCGTTATCAAAATGAACAATATCGAGGTAACAATCATTATCAAAATGATCAGTACCGAGGTCCTCGAAATAGTTTTCGTCGAACAAATTTCAGACCTACATGTTATACCTGCGGTAGAAATAATCATACTACTAGGAATTGTTTTCTTAATGGTCCTCCGCATAATAGAGGCAATGCGATAGCACCACCGCGTAATCATCACTATAACCAGCAATATGAGAATCGTAGGATACCGACAATGCCTGATAATAATCAGCGCCAAGCCGGGACTAACAATTCTCCGATTGCTTTGGCTAGAGAAGAACAAAGAATCTTCGTAAAAATTCTTATTGACGATAAAAGTTTTGATGCTATTATTGACACTGGAGCTCCTAGTTCTTTTGTCACAGCAGAATGTGCGTCAGCAATGAAATGCGATCTTAAACCTTGGACCGGTGGTACCATTAGCGGTATCAACGGAACAATTCAAATTCCAATCGGAATGATTCAAACTCCAGCTGTAATTAGCCAAGAAGAAAGAAGAAAAAGCATTGAATTTAAAGCAACCGTTCTTGAGTACTCACCCTATGATATAATTATTGGGATGAATACCATGAAAAGCGCAAAAGCTTTAATTGATCCTTCAGAAAATAAAGTTTTCTTCAAAGAAGAAGTGAATAACGAGTTAGCCGCTTTACCCGTAGCTGAAATAGAAGTTAATTCAAGACCTAAGTCTTATGGTATCATTATCAATGAACTTGGAGTAATTGTGCCACCGAAATCTTCGGTTAACATTAAAGTTCAATCGGACTTAAGTCAAGACTTCAGTGGTAGAGTTATCATCTCGCCTAGCCAACGCTTCAGCTCTCAATCTCGCCTAAAATTTTCCTCAAATGAGTTTAAATTTGATAAAGGAGTTGCTAATGTTACTCTCTGTAACAACGAGGATTTTAGCTTCTTTGTAAAGACAAAAGAGAATCTAGGCAAAATCCGAAGCATCATTCCTACTGAAAACACGCTAATAGTTTTTGAAAATAACGATCCATCACAAAACCAAGCTGAAGCTGAAAATCCGAAGGAAAAACCTAATGCAAGATCGGTTAACAATAAAATGACTCCTATGAGTCAAATTAATACTAACAGTGATGCAAACACTTCTGTTCAAAATAATTTGACTCATACGAGTCAAATTAAAAATGAGCCTGAAAACGAAGAAAAAGAAGATAAGTTAAATTCAGCTGTACATTCCGAACTCAAAAATCTAAATCTTAGTAATGGTATTGTTTTTATTGGAGCTTCACTTAACCCTCCCCAAAAAGAAACTTTAAGCAAGTTGTTAGAAGACTATTCGGACAGATTTGCCTTTGAGGAAGATAAACTTGGAAGTACTAGCTTGTGCCAACACCAGATTGACACGGGTGATGCTCGTCCATTCTCCTTGCCGCCATATAGTTGCTCATTGTCAGAAAGATTAGAAATTAAGAAAGAAATCGAAAGAATGAAAAAGCTCGGTGTCATAACTGAATCAACCTCACCGTACTCTTCACCAATCATTGTTGTCGGGAAGAAAAATGGTGGAGTGAGAATTTGTGGTGATTTTCGCCGGCTAAATAAAGATACAATTCCTGACACGTACCCTTTACCAGGAATACAAGATTGTCTTGATTGTGTTTCAGGTTGTAAGTACTTTACACTAATCGATCTTAAGTCAGGCTATTGGCAGATTACAATTGACCCTAGGGATAGAGAGAAGACGGCAATAATAACAAGAGATGGGTTATTCGAATTCATTGTAATGCCATTTGGTTTAAGAAATGCACCAGCTACTTTTCAAAGACTCATGGATACAGTTCTAGCGGATATGAAATGGATATTTTGCATTCCATATCTAGATGATATCCTGATCTTTTCAAAGACTTTCGTTGAACACTTAGCTCATTTAAGTTCAGTAATGCAACGTTTAAGAACCGCTAACTTACTTATTCAACCACCAAAAGCAGCTTTTGCTGTAAATGCCATAAATTATTTAGGGCACACAATCACTGCACATGGTATTTCACCCCAAGAAGAAAAAATAGACGCTATCTTGAAATTTCCACCACCGACTAATGTAGATAAAGTGAGACAATTTTTAGGCCTTGCATCTTATCATCGCCGTTTCATTCAAGGGTTCGCAATCATAGCTAAACCAATCTCAACTTTAACTATGAAAAACGTCGCTTTTGAATGGGGAGAACGACAACAAATAGCGTTTGAGACCCTCAAGAAAGCATTGACTTCAAAACCAATTTTATCTCACTTTGACATACAATTACCAATTGAAGTTAGATGTGATGGATCATCAATCGGATTAGGAGCAATCTTAATTCAAAAACATTCTGACGGAAATAGAGTAGTTGCTTATGCATCACGAATGACAACTAAGCATGAAAAGAATTATGCCATAAGCGAAATTGAAGCATTAGCTATAGTTTATGCTCTTGAGAAGTTCAGATCTTATTTAATCGGAGTTAAGTTCACGGTTATTACAGACCATTGTGCTTTATGTTGGATGTTAACCAAAAGTAAACTTTCGCCTCGTTTAACGAGATGGACCCTTTCTCTGCAGGAATTTGACTTCACGGTCATTTACAAAAGTGGTTTGCATCATAAGGATGCAGATTGCTTGTCAAGAAATCCAGTTGACCCACCATGTCAACCAAGGGTGGAAAAAGATCTCAACCTTTTAACAATTTTTGACGATGTTGACTTCTTAGTTGATGAGCAAAGAAAGGATCCAAAGTTAATGACTGTAATAAAACTTTTGGAGAGTAAAGAAACTTTAAGTGCGAAAGAAAAGAGAAGAATTGAAAAATTTACGCTTGTTAATAACCTACTCAACAAAGTAGTATTCTTGAAAACAGGACCAAAACTGGTTCCTGTTATTCCATCAACACTTCGACAAGAAGTGATGTATTCATTGCACGACGCTCCATTATCAGGCCATTTGGGCCAACAAAAGACCTTTGAAAGAGTAAGGGCAAGACTTTACTTTCCAAGAATGAAAAAGTACATCAATCGTTATGTTAGAACCTGCAATGAATGTCAGACCCGTAAAAGATCTTACCTTACACCTGCTGGTTTATTACAACCAATTACATGTGGAGGGGTAGCTGAAAGATTCGGCATAGATATTTTAGGGCCTTTTCCAAGATCTTACAAAGAAAATAAATACATTGTTGTTGCTACAGAGTACTTTACTCGCTTTGCAGTCGTAAAAGCCATCCCTGAAGCTACAACAGCTCAAATTGCAATTTTTATTGCTGAAAATATTGTTTGTCAGTTTGGGAGCCCCAGAGAGCTACTTTCAGACAGAGGAGCGCAATTTCGCTCTAAATTAATGGCTGAACTAACAGGTTTAATGCAAACAAAGCATCGTTTTACGACTGCTTATCATCCACAATGCAATGGCTTGACTGAGAGATTCAATGCTACGCTATCAACAATGATAAGTATGTATGTTGATGACAAACATAAAACATGGGATAGGGCTCTTCATTTCGTAACCTTTGCGTACAACTCAGCAGTAAATGCTTCTACTGGCTTTACACCATTTTACTTGATGTACGGAAGAGAACCTGTTTTTCCTTTGGAAAATCTTTTACAAACAACATCACAAGGTTTAGAAGATCAACAGAGTTATGCTGAATCCTTAGCAGAACATTTAGAAGCAATTCGAAAAATAGCAGCTGCTAATTTAGTACAAACTCAATTGAGAAGTAAACAGTATTATGACAAGAACAGAATCGATAAAAAGTTATCAGTTGGTCAAAAGGTTTTAGTGTTCACTCCACAAAGAAAAGTCTGAAAATCTGAAAAATTAATGCACAATTGGCTAGGTCCTTTCAAGATCACAAAAGTTATTTCTCCTTTAATCTACCAGGTTCAAAATATTCAGAAGCCGAACAAAATTGAAATTGTGAACATTTCTCGTTTAAAAGTTTATCACGAGAGACAAGTGCCTGACATAGAAGATACATCAGATTCAGAGACTGAAATCATTTCAGATAATGAAAGATACAATTTGAATTTACCAACCCAAATCATAACGAACCTAAATGACAAACCTGATCAAAATTCAGCACACTTAGCTAATAGTTCGGGTTCTCAAACTGAACCAATTAATCAAGTAAATGAAGTAGAAGATTCTATTATTGAAAAAGTTCAAAAAGAAAGTGATACGTTAATTTACTATGATGCGGATACTGAACTTGAAAAATCTGAGCCTGAAAAATATCTCGAAAGAAACAAAAGAAACCGTAGACCACCAGCAAAACTGGCAAATTATTTTCTTTTCTCCTTGTTTCTTTTATTCTTGGTTCATGAAAGTGAGCCTTATTTTCGAGAATCAACCCAGTCATTTGGAAAGAGAGAAAAGTTTTTGTGGTAGAAGGCATGCAACCAGTTTACGTCAAAGTCAACTATAATTCGCCTTGTAATTTTTTCAACAGCCCTGAACTCAAATTATTGAGTAAATCAAATTCTATTTTGCAGTGGTGTAATGAGAGCTTCTTCTCAAATTTCGTTAAACCACTTGACAATCTGTGTCAAGAACCTAGTATGTCCGGTCATAACTCAAATAGAATGTTACCATCACGAAAAAGAAGAGAAATAATCACTGGGTTGATAACATTAGGAACTATGGTCATTAGTTCTTTTATGAGCGTCGGTATAAGTGCAATTACTCTCGTTAAAGAAATAAAACTGGAAACAAAATTCAATGAAATTGAATCGATACAAAACGAACTATTACAAGAATCAAAGCGTTTAGTTGAGAACCAATTAATTACGAAAAATTTATTCTTTCAGGTTCAAAATGGGTTCAAGAATGTATCAAAACAAATTTCTGATATCCATCATAGAATAGATGAGTTAGAGGCTGCATTTCCGCAAATACTATACACAGTAACTCAGCTAACTTCTCGATTTATTCAAATGAAGAACACCTTTCATAAAGCCGAGCAAAAACTATGCAAAAATGAAATGGAGAAAGAATTATTAGAACTTCTCAATATCACTCTACCTTGTGGAGTAAATTGCCCAATCGAACTCATAGAACCAAATTATTGTTATCACGATAACGAGAATCAGGAAGTTCATTTCAATTTCTACGTTAAAATCACTTCAAACAATAAACATGTTTTAGTAGCCGACCCTTTCAAACTTTACTCGCATAGAAACACAGATCTATGCAGAATGCTTTATACTGGACCGAGAGAAGTCATTTATGATAACAATAGAAATTGTTTGATACAATTAGATGATTTGGTAAAAAATGAAGCACAACGAAGTTCAGATTCAGGCTAATAGTATTACATGTATCAACATTAATAATACTGGCATCGATTTATGGTCCAATGAAACCTGTTTCAAAGATAACTTTAATGACAGTGTCGCCACACAAGTCAAATTCACCACACTTAACAATTTCATTTACTGTCCGTTCAAATGGATAACACTTCTCAACAAAACCTTTGCATGTCCTAAATTCCCTTTTCAACTGCCCAATAACATTACCTTTAATATTGATAATTATATTTACCAGCCCTCACATTTAAAAACATCTAACAAATTAAAATTTTTAGAAGATTGGAACTTTAAAGTTAATTTACACCTTTCAATCTTTCAAACGAGTGCCGCACAAGCACCGATAACAATATCAGAGGAAATGATAAATGAAATTAAAACAAATAGCCTGCATGAAATACCTAATAATGAATCATTTTCTTTAACTTACATCCTTGTAACCACAATCTTTGTTTTAATTGCAATTATCATCCTTATTACGCTATTTCATATAAAAACAATCCTCGCCTTGAAGGCAAATAATCAACAACTCCAGCCAGTTGAGCATAAAAGGAAGAGGAAACCTTTGCTCAAACAGAGAAATCAAATCCCAAATTGATATAATCAAAAGACAAAAAAAAAACACAACAAAAAAAAAAAAAATAAAATAAAATAATCAAATACAATTCAAGGAATTTGTCATGAACCTGAGTACATTGAAATGTGTGAAAGGTGTCATTTGAAAGCGCTTGAAGAGACCTATCGATGAAGCTATTGATTGCTTACCTAGCATGTAACCAAAAAATTTTGGTTTTGTCCCATGTTAAAAGATATGAAAAAAAACGTAACTTTACGATTCAATTGTACCAAGTTCGTGACAGGTTCTATTTATGTTCTACATATCATTTTGTTGCTCTTTTCACGTTCTTTCGAATGTACTATCACCCATGTTTCTTTGTGCCTTCGTTCGAAAAAACTTCAATATCTCGAAAACTAAGCGTTTTTTCGCGATTTTGAGGGTCAAATTTTGCGAATTTCCGCCTGTATGATCTAGATAAGGGGAGCGAAGCGTAGGAAAAACCGGGCCCTTTTTGGGATGGGGTTTTTATTTAGGATACCCGGGAAATAGTTACTTTCTTGGTCCGAGAGAATCATAGTTGGCCGACCAAAAATATGTCATTTTTGAACCTGACCAAAAAAATTTTGATTTTTATGCGAGTTCTTATGCATCTAAATGCGCTCTTTCCAATGCACTAAACAGCTCCCTGATTGTATTTCACTGAGCGGAGATATTCACGTAAATGTATTTGGCAAAAATATCAAGTTTAACTATTATTTGAAATAGGAATTATTATTATTAAGAATTATATCTACTATCTATTATTCTATTATTTTATCCAACTTATATCAATTTATATTCATTTTATTCCTCAACTTACTTCTATGTATCTTGAAACATTCATTATTTAAAATGACTCTTATGAGTCAAATTAACCGCTCACTTAGAAACCCATATACTCCCCTTTGCAAACTCCGTTTGCTAATCTAATTCAAAAGATCTTAAGAATAAAGCCGGAATATTTTACTTCTCTTTAAATCAAAACAATTAAAAAAAAAAATCTATAATAAGTTTTTAGGTTAACAAAAGTTATTTAACAAAAGGTTTAAATATTTATTAAACTTATGTATTCATACAATCAAAATAGACAACAATCCTCATCAACTCGCACTTGTCCTTCTTCATATGTCAGACCTTCGATGACTACTCCCTTACTTTGTAAATGTAATAAAGCTGCTTGCGCGTTGAACTCGACTTTCAATAGACGATGGTCTGAACCATTCAACAAAGCATGAGATACGGAATTCACACTTGTATCCATCCCTGAACATCCAATGAATAAATCATTAACAGTGTGTGTAGTACCTCGCATCCAGGTGGGATTGAATCCTCGTCTCAAATCATTCAAAACCATAAGGCCCGAGTTTGATATCAATTGGTGCAAATGTAATCCTCGCTGGCGTTTATAATAATTATTACAAGTTTCAGTGGACCAAGATTCATGGTAGGCATTAAAATCACCAACAATCAAAATTAGGTCAACACCATTCGCCTGTAGAGCTTCCCGGAATAGAGCATTGGTTAGCCTCCTGAAAAAGTCCAAGTTCATACGACCAGTTAAGTAACAAGAAAAGATCCCTATAATCATATTGCTCCAAGATACAGTAGCAGAACACACCACATCAGAAGGTACTTGATGAAAATCCTTGTGCATCACAAAAGTATTATCAACAACTTTAATAGAACTTGCATGTCGTTTTACGGAATCTACAACATGTATATTTTCTGCCGCTTGTACGATGGAGTGATGAATACATTCCGTGAAAATACAAATAGGCGCATCATCTTCAGAAGCTGCATTATCCAGAAATAAAGTTGCCTCAGTTGAATTAACACAGTTTCCATAATAGACCTTTAAATCTCCAATTGACTGCATGGTGCGGAAGATTAAAAAATTTAAAACATAAACTTAATACCAATTGTACCACACCTAACCCTTTCATCATGTTAAAAGCCACGAAACAAAAAGAAAACACAACGAGGACTCCGCAGTTCGTAATTGGTCATCTTTTGACCTATCAAAGCTATCTGTTATGGATCATAACAAAGTGTCAACTTTCAACTTTAAAATGACTCTTATGAGTCAAATTAACTCAACTTACCCTTTCAACTTTAAAATGACTCTTATGAGTCAAATTAACTCAACTTACCCTTTCAACTTTAAAATGACTCTTATGAGTCAAATTAACTTCATAAACCATTTCAGTTCAAATGCACAAAAAAAAAAACTTTGATACAAAAAAAAAAAAAAAAAAAAAAATCAAAAGTGAAGAAAAATTGTTTATTATTTCAAAAGGAAAAGTTATTCACTATTACATGCATTTGTTGGAGGTTTGCCTGAGTCTGGCGATGTTCCCTCGGCTATTTCCCTTTCGACCATCATTATCCTTATCAGGTGTGTAGACGCCCGCTCCAACACATTTCAACCCGATTGCCGGATTGTGACAATGAATGTCACATTTATGCCCAGGTGCACCTATCATACCGCAACCTTTTTCGTGCCTTACTTTGTTAGAGCTTTTAGAAAAGTTGTGCCCACACCATCGACAACGATATTTCTCTGTTATGTCATCTATAAAATGACGTGGGTTTCCACAATCTTGCAGCTTAGATGTATCTTGCGTGAAACCTTTGGGTATGGGCCCAGTGTACCCTGTTACTTGCGAAGGTGGATTTAGAGTATTGTAGTGCGCCAATTCATACCGAAAATTTTTCATAACACGAGGTCGCCCAGGCAGGTAACCTGATCCAACAACACACTTGAAATCATAATTGGCTACGGGCATAGTCGCGAACTTTGTCAATTCTTCTTCTGTTGGCTCTTTTGCCCACTCCTCAGGCGAGACTTCGGCACCTTCACTCTCGGGTTCGTCTTTATCAGCGTCTTCTCCATCAAGTGCTGACTCTGCTTCTAAACTTTCTTCTTCGTCCATGGGAATTAGAGATTCCTCATTAACACAGACTTCCTCTTCAGCTGTCGCTTCCATATCGGTAGCACGCTCCCCATCAATATTGCCAAAATTTATATCCTCACGTAAGGCCAGTGGTAGTCCTGAAGCTGCAACCAAACTAGCAGAAGGAGTACGGCGGCGAGTTTGCTTGGTACGGGCCATCAAAAAACGAAAGAAACAGAAAAAGAGTAACTGGACTTCAATGGATTTCAACAAAAACTGTGGTCAGTTTTTAAGACGGGCCGGGCAAGTGTTGTACTCAACGAGGACTCTTCGCTCATTTTCTATTGGTTGGTGACTAGAACACCAAACACTAGTATTTAAACCCTTGTAAACCTTAAGCATGTATTCCTCTTTCCTTAAGCTTCTTAAAATAAAGATAAGAATACCCTTAAGTTACTTAAGTTCCCTCTTTCACTCATAAACCCTCTTGGGTACACAACAATATTTTGTTTATATTGATACTTAACACACAGAGCAAGCAAAGGCACTTTGAGATAGAAATTTAATTTCCAAGAAAATAACAATTAATGATTATATTGAAAATTGATCACTCATCAGACTAAAGTCTAATGTGCGTTCAAGTAATATTAATCACTGATGGCAACAAAACATGCTGATATTTCTAATGTTAATTATAAAGTTAATGTGGATTGTTTAACTCGCTATTTAAATGTAATGTCAGTGGCACATTCGTTTAATAAAGTATTGGTGAATATTTTGTTTAATAGAGTGATAAGCACCCTGTTTCGTTCATCTATCAATCCTCATGTGATCGTCTTTCTTCATTGTTGGCTCTCATCAGTGCAATTATCTTAGTATCCAATCAGGATATTAAAGCAAAACCATTAAACCATCTAACTCTGTATCAATAACAATACAGTGAAATATCTAATATCCTTTAGTCTGTCTTCTGGGTTTGTGTTTAATTTCATTCTCTTTAAAATTTAAACAACTCCTTTAAATTAAAAGCAAAACATTTCACAGCTAACCTCTCAGTTTATTGCTTTTGAAGACAACTTTTCATTTCTAGTTGAAATCTAGTTGATACCCTTCATTGTCACCTTCAATTGACCGAAAAAAGTTGTCAAAGTATATTGTTCATCTAAAATGACTTTTGTTATTACTTACATCTTTGTAGGATCTTGCACAGTAAAAGGGTCTACCTGGAAACCTGATTCGAATGGTGGTTCAACACCCAAAACGAAAAAAATTGTCGTTGAATTACGTTCCATCAAACCTCCTGTTGGTATAACCATTGACCCTCTTGTATTGGACTGTATAACAACTGAGGTGTACCATTCCCGAGTACTTATGGATAATTCAATTCCATTATATGCGAGTCTTCCAACTTGGCTTACGGATTATTTCAACCTCAATGAAACTAAAAGTTTGATCCATGGACGAAGAGAGAAAGTTACAGTTTTAAAACTGTTTATCCAAATAAGTAGCGATACAACTAAATTTGGAGAGATGTTGAAAAAAGTGAATTTTAAAGAGATCAGTGAACGCCAAAAATATATACTCGGTAAATTATTTAAACCTTTTTCTAACCTGCCAATTATTGGTATAAACCGATACCATAAAAAAGAATCATCTATAATGTCTCGTCCAACTAGAGTCGGCTATTTTTCAATTGAAATTCGTAACAAAAAGGGTGTATTTTTTTCGGATAAATCGCAACTTCGTTATTATAATCCACCAGAAAATATTGATACTTTATTGGACTTGGCAAGCAATTTTGACCAATTTGCTCATTGGTGCCGAACACCCCCCGAACGTGATATTGTGCGATGGTATTGGGAAAATGGAGACTCCATTCGTAGCATTGATAATGAACCTAATATAATCACCGATTCAAGAACACTGACCACCATCATGGCCTCTCCAACGAATAGTCTGGATGATTGGGAAATTCTTGCATGCAAGTTTGCAGGTAAAATCTTCATGTATGAAATTGATACTCACCAACGAATCGAGCGTGTTCGAAACCAAACATCCCTTGCAAACTTATCTTCTTATGCTGGATATCGCTTTGAACAGTTGGTGACTAAACGATACAATGGCAAGAATAATACACTTTATGATGGTGGACTGAGAGACTCATTTCATACGGTTAATATTGCCAACATTGGAAGGCATAAACTTGTTTACAGCGCCCGTTGTACTGCTGTACACAGAAAAGACAATGTAAACGACCCTATTGATGACTTGGATATTGTTGATGTAAAAACTCGATCGGGAAAAGGCTCATGGGAATCTCGTAAAATCTCGTTGTGGGCAAAATCCATACTCAATCGTGTAAGTCGAGTTTACATTGGAGAAAAAAATAGCAAATTTGAAGTCACTAAAATTACGCCTATTCCAACGCACATGCTTTTGCCTAGAGGTTATAATCGAGGAGCATTATTCGACTTTCTTCAAAAAACTTTGAATTTCATTACGGATACTTGTAAAGTCGAAAAAGGCGTCTATAGATTTTATCATACACCTTTCTTCCCAGTGATTGTTCAAAAAATGGATATGCCAATAGAGTCAGTTATACCTAGTTGGTATGTACATGGTGAATGTCCAGGTCGTTGAGCGCCATCCATTTAATTTTCTTTGCATTTAAATTTCATACAATATTTAATAATATTTACAGGCTTTCTATTCTTGTATTTTCAGGACAATAAGTTGAAATTGATTTCTATTCTTGAATAAACACACAATTAACTTTCCAATTTACCAATTGATTATTTTCCTTCACTAACTATTAACTACCAATTGCCGTCTAACAAGCAAATGTTGAGTTCACATGAAAAAATAATAATAAAATATAAGTTGTGTAATTGTTTCGATAACTTTTCAGGTACTAACAAGTGTAGTCCAGTTTTTGGTCATTTGGTCAATTATGATAACATTACTTATCGAAAACTAATCAATTCCATTGTTGATATTTTTTTAAGCTGAATTCACTGCCTCATTGTTCACGTACAGCTTATTTTTATCAAGGCCGAGTACCTGTCACTCTATTTGGTGACTTTGGTACTCTTATCTTGGACTCAATAGTAGACATCAGTGTTGATCATGAGCCCAAAAAAGTCTCTCAACATGGTTTGGTTTCTCCTTTCAGATTTATATTCCAAAATATCTTGGATTTTAGTGATTTGCATTATTGTTAGTATCTAATCTGATATTAATTGATGCTTGATCCGACTGAAAAATAATCTATAAACATTGATCTATCGATTGTCTGTGAAAAACATATCTTAAAATAAACAAATGCACTTGAGAGGAAATCAATATGAGATTATTTCAATTTGGATTTGCTTCTAATGATGGTTATTAAGCATAATAAGCTTGCTATTGATATTATTATGTTACTACATCGAACAATCAATTCACTGTCAATAATAACGATTCAACTACAATTAACAAAAGCAATTAACCAGAGAAAGCTTGAGAACAAAAAAAATTATCGAATTGCAATAAGGAACACTTTAATGGAGGCACCAAGACACCCAACCAGCTGCTCGACATAGCCTCGAGATTCCCATGAATCTTTCCATGCAACATAAATATGTATATTTACCAACGTTATGCCGCCACCTAGTCTTCCTTCAGTTCCTCTTTCTTCCATTTTAAGATCGGTCTTACAAAAAATTTAAGATCATAAGAACCTAATGATGACTTTCTTCCAAGTCTAATTGAAATGGTTTAGAGATTTGATCAATTTCATTTGCTCTATTCATCATGTGCAAAACTATAATAATTTAAAAAGAAATTTGATCCTCTTTATCGCTATGATGATTGAATTGATTTACTCAAAATCAATGTCTGCATAGAAATAATCAATATTAATATCAAATGAAAATGACTGAACCAGTCTCAAGATAATTTTTAAATAGTCATTCAATAATAAAAAATAGAGCTTCATTATAACTTATTTTAATCTGTCGATAATTATCTTAATTTGACCATAAAACGACGTTGAAATTTTAGATTGATTCAGAAAATGAACGAATTAATCGGTTAAACGGGTAGATTTGAGCATAATGTTGAATTTGATTGGCTAAGGATCGAAAAAAATGGTGATGTAATGCTGAAAACAACCAGGATTTGGTTATATTAACAGTCTAAATTCCAGTGAATAATTTTTGTTTCGTTCTCGCTTTTTCTTGAAGTTGTTTAACCAAAGGATATGATAGTATTTTTCTCTATACATAGTAAATAAAAAAAATAAAATTAAACGTTAAATCTACATTAATAACAACAGCCAGTTCAATAGCGAGAATTGAACTAATAAAACAAATAATACGTATAATTTAGAAGGGTCGAATGAAACACAACAATTGCAGGATTGTAACAGTTAAAATGAGCCACAACAGGAGCAAAGAAACTCGATGATCTGAGTTTAAAGAGAGCTCATTTGGGTAACATTGACCAAAGTGATGAATAATCATAGTGATTATTGGAGCTGATTGTTATGCCAGGAAACAACGGTTCAACCATCTTCCATTCACCATTTCTGTTGATTTGACAGTGTGAATGAGCTAGATAAGGTATCCGATGAACAAATTGGAAAAAATCATTCCATTCAGGTAATTTTTTTCCAGTGAGAAGGCGTGTGCAAGAGTCAAGAGAGGCAGCATGAGCAACAATTAATATATTCCCTGTGACAGTGGAAGAAATAATTGATTCAACAACTTTATGACATCTTGCATAGAAATCACTGTGATTCTCAGCTGTTCGGATGGTCAACATGTCTACAGCTTCTATCTGTGGCTTGTAATCCAGATTAATGTTCATTCCAGTTCCAGCAGCAGCCTCTTTAGGAGTCAACCAAGATGGCAAACGGTGTAAATGGTCACCTAAAAATTCAAATAATCCAGGTTCAATATTAACAGCCAGGTTATCCTGAATCCCAGCTCCTTTCAGAATGTTATGACAGGTTTGTAAGCATCTTAATGCTGGACTACAATAAACATGGTTAATTTCAACGCCATGATCACTAAGAGCTTGTCCAAACAGAAATCCTTGAAATTCACCTGAAATGAGAAACAACTCAATTAATAAAACGTAATTTAAATCTACAACATGTAAAACATATCATGTTATCATTGTCAGGAAATTACTGGGAATAATTCTAGAAAGACATAGCAAACAGATGATAAATGCTATCTTCTCATATACATTCTAGAGTTTAATTGGTTTATCATTTTAAAAATAATGCAATTAAATATATGAACAGAATTAGTAAGAAGGTGGCTAATGTCTAAGAAGTGAAGTAATTAAATGAAAATTGAACAATCAGGTGCAACTGTCCTAAAACGAGTCATACGAGAAAATGGTAGTTATCTTATGCATAGTATACTGAGTGAGATTAGGGTTGCTAAAAGAGTAAAATTTTATTTTGTCTTACCTATTGGTGTTAACGGTGAATCATTTGAATAGGCCCAAGGTTCACGATCAATCAATTTTCTTGGATGATTCAAGTCCTGTGGTTTGTATCGTCCTTGTTTGTCAAAACACAATTTAATCCAATCACCAAAAGCCAAATCCATACGTTCACCATGTCTAACTGTAATCAACCTTCTTGGCTTAAGATTATCAACATTGTCGTTTAATTTTAAATTAGAACCCATGTTTAGTCCAATTAACCGATTGTCAACCAGAAATATTAAACACAGGATCACAATTAAGGTTATTATTGTTGCTAACTATACGTCCTGACATAACAAAGCATCTGAACCTTTCTTATCCAAGCCTCCTAACTAGGCGCAAGCTTCTCACGAACATTACATATCCTTTCGTTTTTCTGTCTGTTTCTTGCTTTCTCTTACCTTCCCTCTCCCAGTTTATTTAGACAATTTAGATTGGCGTCATTAGTTGGCAACAGCAATTTTCCATCATGGAATAATCACAATTGATCGTTCAATTAACCATGGTTACAATAAATATCTACTTTAGGTTTTTATTCTGATCAAAAAAGAGATGAAACAAATTTACAGCTGATTCACGTAATCTCTATAAATAGAGACCATTTTCCCACTGCAATCAAACTCTTTTAGTATTGACGGTTAAAGATTAAAAGGTATAATGATGGAACTAATTGAATCATGAATCAAACTTGTTGCTAAACTGTTTTTTGGCAAACTCATGGAAATACAATTAACTTAGTTGAATACTTTTGAAAATATTTTGTCGATGACTTTATTTATTTGAATGTTTCGTTTCTTAAACATGAAATAAAAAGCACTTTTTGTGATAGATTTGAAAATTTTATTAATTAATCCAGTAATCCATATTGAAATAGGAAAATTGATGAATTTAGTGTGACTTTGATGATATACATGCTGATGCAGAAGTGAATTTAATGAATAATTGCCAAGAAGTGATTTACAGATTTAATTTTGAGTAAAATTGTAAGAAGCAAACAATTTTCTAACCAATTTTCGAAAGCAAATTTTAAAATGATTGATCCACTAGTGAAACTGAAATTGTAACCTTAATGAGCACTATTTTATCATAGGTGCAAAAATACAATAGATAATGTGCTTTCCATATGATTTGACCATTTAATAATGTCTGTTGGTAATCAATAGCTATCAATCTTATAACCTATTGTCAATTCAAATGTTGAGCCAGCTTATGTTTAAGATTCAGTTTACAGTTGCTTTGTTAAAGTTTGTTATAAACATTAACATTAATCCTGCATTTTCCAGGAGATACTGTAGTAACAATGAAAAAAGCAATTTTGCAAAAAGATATTATACAAAATGTGTTGGAAATTGTCTTTAAAACATTAAAATTAATATCATACCAGAAGCAAATGTTCAGAATCCATGATAGCAATCCCACTAAGAGTGAAGCCGATTGGAGCTGTATTAATGCGTTCACAAGTAGCTAAAAGCTTAAGATGAAGAAACATGTAAGTTGAGACTTAATTCCTATTTAATACTTACTTTGATACTTGATTGTAAATCGAGTTTACATCGTCTTGCTAATTGATAATTAACCGAATTACACAGTGCTATCTAACCAAGAAAATGAACAAAATGTTTAGATGAACCAAACTTGACTGTTGCTTGTTTACTTACTCTGTGTGTAGTAAAGGCTGAAAATACATTAATGCCCACAATGGCACCGAAAGACATGATTCCGACGGAAAGAATAATGTAATCAAAAAGATCACTCCCAGTTCCGATGAAAATACTGGTAAACATGGCGAAATCAGCTGTAGCCGAGACTACAAGAACCCCAAATGAAATTATTGTACCCAAATCAGTTGTACACAAATGTATAAAATTATAGATGCGATTTTGTTGAGCAAAGTATTTCAAGATGTCTCCTTGAGCAGTTGTTTTATGCGCCATGATTGACTTGCCAAACTTTTGAACTGAATTTAATGATAAGGTTACGAATGGAATTATCATTGTGTTGTGACAATAAAGCCAGATTGTTGGATAAGCACCCAATGTGAAAATGATACTTGTTAAAATGGTCCAGAAGCTTGTTGCAATCAAATTGATTGGATTACTGTAATTGATTGGGTTAACTGTGAAGGCAAATACAAGCCAACCTGCGATACCTAAACAGGTTAATGGAGTTGCAATGAAATAAAAACGTCCAAACAAGTACCAAGTCTTTCTAAGACTGGAATCATCTTCTCGAGTCAACATGAATTGTTTCCTATCAAATTTGGAGACTCGAATTTCATGGTACAGAATTTGATATGCTCTGATAGGTCCTTTTCGTTCGGCTAAAAATCCGTTGTACTTCAAACCACTCGACAGTGTAAACAGCATAGTAATTAGTGAAACTTGAATCTCTTCAGCGGGTGAACCAACAAATAAATCACCCAACAGAATACGAATTGTTGAGTTTGGAATCAAGATTATTAGAAAACCTCTTAAAACCGTTATCAGTCCTAAAAAGTCAACTATCAATCCAATAATGTAGTGTTTCCTTGTTATTCGTTTTACCTGTTTGTAACCACGAATAGTTGAGAACCAGCGATAACCAGACATTTCAAAGGCATTCAACAGCTCGACACTTTTTTCTTTGGTTGATTTAAGAGCCAACCATCTATGGAAATAATTTTTATCGGTTTTTGCAGCCATTTTACACAGAAATTTAAATCAACCTTTTGATTATTCAACTCTATGTTTGAATGTTTGTTGCTTTATGAATTATTGTTGGGTCTCAATGATTATGTTTGACTTTCATTTTCCTAATTAGTAGTTAATTGATGTATGTTGGGTAGTTTGGTGTTTCTCTAGAAGATCATTAATTTTTTTATCGGCCAGGCTAAACATGTAAATTGACTACCATTGCATGGCTGAATACATCAGCTTTTCATGTTGTCAGTGGCATTTCGTCAAAAAAATAGTGAAAAAATATCGATTCTCATCGTAGTCCTTTTTTTGCCAAAAAATTAATCAACTTGTGTTAATGTGTATTGCTCATGATACCAGCAATTACGCTTCAAGATCTCGACTCGATTTCAACATGATGAAAATGACCTGAATATGCTTTACTCTAAAGCTTTTTATTGAAGTTAATTGTCGATGCAGTCAATCGCATTCGAAACGGTGGTTAATCAATTATTTGAATACTTTTGGAATATTTTGTGGGTTTTTTCACTTTTATTGTTTTTGTGTGGAATATTGTAATAAAATGAAAATACAATGTAATAGTGAACTTAAAGCACATTGTGTAATACATTTGAAAATTTGATTAATGCATGATTAACTTTTTGAATCTGTTAACGTAGATAAAAATATTGAAATTAATAAATTTTAAGTGCTTTTGAAATTATGAATGTTGATTCAGAAACGAATTTGATGAATAATGGAAAAATAAATTGTCTAAGTGATTAAATAGGAAATATTTTTCAGTTCATATCTTCGATAATTTCAGGGCTTACAGGGTTTATTTTGATAAAATCCTGTGTTTCGAAGAGTGGCTCCCACAAACTATCCTTTGGGTTTCTTTTATTTTCGGGATCAGCAGTGAAAACTTCAATCTCGTAGGGAAGGTTGTCATTAACAACACGCATAAGCGTTTCTTTCTCGTGCTTACTAACTTGTTTGTCCATTTTGTCACATAAAAGTGCATTAAATACTCCATCTTTGGGTTTAATGTCAACGACTAGAGCAGGTAACGCAAATATCTCAGGTGTTTCAATAAATCTATAAGGAATTCTCCTCATTTTTCCTCTTTCCACTACAGCTGAAAAACCAATATCAACAAATAACACTCGATATTCTTTACCAAATATTGTTGAGACAACTTCCACAACTATCCCTCGATACCATTGATAATCCGAGTATTTGGCGGCAACAATATCATTAATTTTGTATTCTTTACAATTCTCTAAAGTCTCAATCTCCGAGCGCAAAACCTCCAGAGAAGCAAGGTAGTCTTTAACTTTTGCATTAATTGCTAGATCTGTTTCGTCACTTGGATTATCGATGGGTTTGACTTGGAATAGAGTGCAGTTTTGACGGAAATTGCCAGTTATTCTAACAGGATAATAAACATTCTTTTTGAAATTCATTTTTGGCAATTTAAATCCACACACAGAGATTCTTTCAATTAGATTTCTCATTATTGGAGGGATGTATTCACACGCTGAAGCCTCCTCGATGACTAGGTTTTGATTGAGCAATAGTGTTTTCAAATCATCTCCATTCTCTGTAGTTATGGAAACTTTAAGATCTCTCAACGATTGATAGTTCTATAAAGAGATAAATTACTGGTTAAATTCAAACAGAATCAATATTCAAAGACTTACCTCCCAATTGAAGACACAAGCCAAATCAACAATTCTTGCACCGATGGCTTTCACAAGCCTATCATCTTCCTTCTCGTTAATGGCTGGTTTGCAATTAGCAAGAAATGCATATAAAGCTAACTTCGGTATTTCAGGATGGAATACTTGAGAACTCATTTGTTCTTTTGAAACGCAGGCTTCGTTTCCATAATCGACAAAACGAACGAAAAAATTTTCATGATCCTTAGCATAGAGGATCTCCGCTCTATTCCATGTTTTATCGTATTCAAAGAAAGCAGTGCACGCCCGACCATTCAGTGGGTCACCAGAAAAGGGTAGTAACTCTTCTTGATCTTTCAAAGCTCTGTCAATGCTTCGATTGATAATATTGACAGGTTGAAAGCCGTCGATTCGGTGAATACGAAACCATATTTTCAAACCTTTATTGACTTCTGTAGGTATGCCAACAAAGCTTTCAGTAGTTGGCCTTTCTGGGTCTTTGTAAAATTGAATGGTGACGTGACCCATATGTCTACGAACGTTTGCACGCTCACTTCGAATATAGCTTAGAACTGAATCTTTCTTTGGACTTGGCATCAAACTTCTCTTAGGTGATTTTTCATTTTGACCAACAGAGTCAGGATTATCTTCAATATCACTAAGCGACATCATTCTAAAGAGAATAAATAAATTTCATAATTAATTGCAAAGATTGGAGTAACAAGAATATGATAATTACCTAGTAGGAATAGCAATTCCTCGATTTACAAGAATATTTCTAAATGAATGATGTTTAACTTTCACTGGAGCCACGGCACTCTCAATGTAAATTTCTTTACCGTAAACATCAACCCCAACAGAATCTGGAGGATCTGATGGAAGATATTTTTCTGGCACATACAAATATTGGTCCTGATATTTTTCGATGTATTCACCAAATATTTCAATGGCACTTTTAGTCCAAGAACCTCCACCAGCTGCCACTAGATCATGTAAATGGCATTTAAGACAAAAATCTCCATCTTTCAGGTATGGTGAGTCAAAGGGTAACTTCCAAATATATTTCCTGGGTACCTCCAATTCAAAACCAAAGTCCCTTGAGTAGATCGTATAGATAGTTTCGGGATCATCTTGTTTTATCATATGCTGTTCATTTTCATCATCGTCGGAAGGATTTCTTTTCAAAATGATACCTCGCCTCCATGTACAGGAACATTTTTCTCGAATAGCAAAAATAACAGGCTCTTTGATTTCTAGCGCATCTTGTATGAGAGTGAGTTGTTCGTCCACGCGACTCGTGTAATCATCAGCTAACTTATTTTCATAACATACAAAATAACTTCTTACTTCTGGGGAAGTAAGCTGGACGTAAAATTTGTCAGGACTAATCCAATGAGATATTCGCATCTTTATCAAAGAGTCAACCTTAGAGGATTTTGCTTCTCTATTGCGAGCAACAAGTTCTCGCAAAATTTTATATCCACAAACATCAAAATCTTTCAAAACTTTGAATATTCTATCGCTTAATTTAGTTACTTGGAGCTGTGGGATCGCCATTTCTTCAGATGAATTTTCAGTGAGTGGACCAGTACTCACAGCACACTTGAGAGAAACTAAAGCACAATTGATAGAAATATACTCAGTTCCAGTGTATCGCCTCAAATTGATAACATGTTTTCCGTTAGATTCGTAACTGAGGACAGATAAATTGAAAATATGACTGTTTCCGGATGGTTCACCAAAAATAAGATCTTTAAATTTTTCCACAGACTAAGTCAAGAAACAAGAAATTGAAATTAATAAGCTAAATTACGGTGGTTAATAATAGCTGATAATGGATTGCAGAAAATAGCAGATACTTACTTCAGGACTCCACTTGAATCCTCCAATCGGGGCAACATCTCCCAATTTGCAAGCAACCGCAAAAATAGGCTTCTTCAAAAACTCTTCTCGAATAATCCTAAGGTTTTTAGTTTCAACAATTGCAATGTGACCAAAATCGACAAACTCCACTTCAACTTTATTGCACTCTAGTACTTTTTTAATCAAAGCTCGGTAAAATGTTCTATCGTTTAAAGCCACACAAGGCTGATTTTTTTCAGGACAGTAAAGAATATAAGGCTCTTCTGGCAAATCGAAGTAAATTTTAAGTTTCTCGTGTAGATCATGAAACGCTTGCTGATTAGAGTAAAGAGTGACATAGAAAAGATCTGGACTTTGAATTTCCGTTACAAGAACGCTTTCAGTTTTAGCAACTGAGATCACTTCAGGTTTTCTGAAATCCAACTCAGTTGGTACGTTATACCTGATAATATCAGCTTCATTAAGCTGTATTCTAGCATGGCGCGAGTATACAAGGACTTCTCGTAATGAAGCATTATTATAAGCAAGTCTATCATGTTCGTGTTGATAGATATCTACTTTTTTAAGATCTCCAACAATAGCCTTAATCATCATTAACAACTTTCGGTCACCACAAAACTCACGAACAGCAGTAATGGCTGCTTCAGTCCATTCATCACCTCTAGGTTTCACCCCAAATAGACAGCACTTGATAGCAAGAGGAGGATATTTTTCCAAATCAAACACCTCATCGAAAGGCAGTCGAATTTTTGTGTAGGGCACTCTTTCAACACCTCCCAGATCTAAAAGTTCAGCGTTAACACTTCGGGAGACATAGAGGTTATAAGCAGAGGTGACTAAATTTTTGGTAGCAAGTTTATTTTTTCGAGTGTTGGCAGGTTCAGAGTTGTTGTTTATTGACAGCAGCTTTGCTCGGCACCAAGTCTGACGCTCTTCTGAGAAGATAAAAATGTAGCCACCAACTTTAAGTGTTCCTGGTGGCGGGGGATGCGTAAACACATTTGTGCACCAAGCTTCTATGTGTCGGTTCATTTCAGCAATTTTTTCTGGATTATTCCAGAGAGTGCAATAAAAAAGCTCTGGGCTGAGAACTTTTGATAATTTAACAATCTCTTCTTCAAAACCAATAATAGTATTTCCATGTGAATAAGCAGCCAGTTCGTTGCTAGATTTCTCTGGTGATGCATCATCATCAGTCGTGGTTGAACACATAGATGTGGTTCTGAAAAGAGGTACTGGATCCCATTTGCTTCTGGACTCAGGATCAACATGCTCAAGAGTAACTGTAGAATCACGTTCGGTGGTATCAAGGGTTAGGCTAGTTTTAATAGAATTTGCCAAATATTCATCAATTTCAAAATTAAATTCATCGTTGATTTCATACTGTCTCCAGCTTATCCGGCTAGGTTTAGCCATTGATTCTTTCAACAGATTTCTTTTTTTAATTAAAGTTTCTAGGGTACCATGTTCAAGCTTGAATGTTTCATTGATTTCGCGTCGAAGAGCACATAAACTTTTCTCAACATGAGCATATTCCTCTTTACGTTTTTTGTAATTGCTTTCAAACAAAGTAATACCTCTGAGTTCCTCCAGCTGAAGTAGAGAATGAAGAATATGAAATTTTTCACGAAGACGCATTTTGGCAAGATAAAATTCTTTCGATAACTTTCGTTCCATGTTGCCCAGAATTTTTAAACTGTGACCACATTCAGCGTGAGTATACAATACTTGGTGCATTGTATGTATCAAAGGAAGAATCATACTCCGCCCGGCTTTTGGGATCATTGACTTTAACACAGCATTCTCCTCGTCTCTCACATCCTTTGAATATTTGAAATTTTCTTCCATTGCTGGTCTATTCAAATCTAAAACAAAACGATTAAAACATTACACAAAATTAGGAGAAATTAGTATGGAGAAAAGAACTTGAAAAGAAAGCGAACTCATTAAGAGGTTAAATTGAACAGAAAAGAACTACTCACCTTCTAAACTAACAGTTGGCTCCACTGGAGAAGCTGTTATTCGACCTTGATTAAAAGCTAATCCAAGTGAATAAGCGTCAAGCGGAATCTCGTGAGCACAATCTTCATTAAGACGATTCAAGCGCTTAGAGCTACTCAATTGTGATGACTTTATGGAAGCAAAGGCACGAGCAGACAAATTAGTATATTCACCGCATTGATCACATTGATATGACCTTTCGCCATTTTGAACAGTCATGTAAAGACAATGTTCGCACAAGGTATGACCACAGTATAGAATGTAATGAATATTGAAGTGATCAGGATAGTCTTTGATATCAAATGCATCATCACCCGGTAAACACCGATTACGACATCGTTTCCTTGCACAAAGGAACATTTTGCTTTAATTTACAAACTCAATTCACGATTAATAAACAAGGCATAAGTTAACAAACTCAGGGCAAGAGAAAATAATTATAAGATTTTGCAAAGAATATTATAAGCAAATGAAACTTTCTGTCTGCTTAAATAATATTGTGACTTAACAAGAGAAATGTAAAGATGAGTAAAAGAGAATAAGTAATGACCGCTGAGTTTATTCTTCAAGTCAACAGTCAAAAGAAGCAAATTGATTGAAGACAATATAAACTGTTAAAAATGATAAAATTGAGGGCAATTTGACAGAAATAATTAAAAGGGTAATACAATTATAAGATGATGATAAAAAATGTCTAAGATATAGAATGAGATTTAAAACAGAAGATGAATAACCAAATAAACAGTGTGATTAAGGAAAGTGATTTTTTAATTGATGCAACGAAAGGATAAAAAAAAATTTCTTTTGTAATTTTCCCCATTTTCGCTCAATTAGAGTTAACGGTTTAGAGCTGATGCAAACCGAGATCCAATCAGTGAAAAGTTAATCTTAATCATGTTCATATTAATGATTAAAACTTGGATCATTTGAATTCAAAATGTATAGCAAATAAAAAAATCAAAATTCATTTCTACCAGCGCCATCTTTAGTCGGTTTTACTTTCTAATTACTTTTTCATCTCATCTGTAAAATAGTCTGTGTACACTGTACAGTTGTTTGCAAACTGGTAGTGACAATTTTCTTTTAATTAGATTGAAACAAGACTTAATGAAGGTTTTATTTCAATTTAATCCTTCACCAATTTAATTTTTTTGATTCATATTTTTCATCGATTGTTCAATCATTCCTATCTTATGTTGTTTTTTGTGCAACTCAACTAGTCTATTCTGGTATGCTTGTTGTGAAATAATTATCATAAGAAAAAAGTGAAGACTGAAAAAATAATTTTCTTTATACTGTGGTGAGTTAGTTTATCACAATTTTAATTCTGCCTGTCTGATTATTTTGTTTGTTTCTACTTTTTAATAGTTTTAGACAATTAAAAATATATTTAATTTTACTCTGCTCATGTAATTTTGAGTTTATCCTATTCAATATTCATCACTCTAATCTTTCTACTTTGTCTTTTAGTGTTTCTCAAAATTCACTGATCTAATTTCATATTGGTTTACAATTCTTTCTAATTTCCATATGCATTTTTTACTCCATTTAAAATGTAGGTACCATGAGTGATTATATGAGATCTGTACCAAGTGCTCACAGGATCAGAGAAAAGGAGAGAGAAAGGGAAAGAGAAAGAGACAGAGAAAAACCAAGAGATAGAGTGAGGGATAAAACATACGTTAATAACAATTCCAGCGGAGCAAGCAGCCGAAGAGAAGTGACTGGTTGTCGATCTGAAAATTATTCAAGTCTACCTTCAGCATACTCTAATGACAAAGTCAACCATCATAGTGGTAGTAGTGTCAAAAGGGTCAGCGAAAGAGACAGAAGCAGAAGCTCAATGAAACGTCATGCCTCCGGAGATTGGGCTGAATATATCAGTTCTTCTGGCAAAAAGTATTATTACAATTCAGTAACGGGCGTATCACAGTGGGAAAAGCCAAAGGATTTTATTCACCCGACATTAGAAGATGATGATGACAATCAACCTGATGTTGGTGTTGTATCCAATAAGGATAAATATTTTACTTCAGCTGCTTCTTCAGTATCAAGGAAGGAAAAGACATCCTCCACGCCGGGTAGTTTGAAAACCTGTGATAGTGAAGACTCTAGGAGACGTCTACATGATGTTGATTCAACTCCGTTAGATGAAGCTAGTGACATCAGTGCTGACGAAGAACCATTTGTCAATAGATATGATACCAATACTTCTACTTTGGACGGTAAAGATCATCACAAAGCTGGTTATCATCATAGATACAGTGATGAAAAATTGCCTGTTGGTGTCCGAGATAGAGAAAGAGACAGAGAACGAGAGAGAGAAAGGGAAAGAGAAAGAGAAAGAGATCGTGAACATGATCGAGTTCGCGATCGAGACCGAGAAAGAGAACGCAAGAGAGAAAGAGAAAGAGAGATTGAAAGGAGAGATCGAGAGAGAGACCGAGAACGAGATCGAGATCGTGACCGGGAACGTGATCGCGATCGTGACCGGGAACGTGATCGTGATCGTGATAGAGAACGAGACCGAGAACGAGACCGAGATTATGATAGAGAAAGAGAAAATGATCCTTGGTTTGACAGAAGAACAGATGGAATAAGAATAGATAGAGATAGAGAGCGCGACAGGGATAGAGATAGAGAATGGGAACGAGAAAGAGAGAGAGAACGAGAGCGTAAAAGAGACAGGGAACGAGATCGAGAGAGAGATCGTGATCGAGAAATTCTGAGAGAACGAGAGAGAGACCGAGAGCGTGAAAGAGATAGAGATCGTGAAAATGATCCTAGATTTGAAAAGCGGATGGATTTGGTGAGAAATGAATCAAGATATTTAGATAAACGAGTTGACAAAATTAATGAGCCTCGTATGGATTTGGTTAAATCTAATGAAAGTCGACTCAATGAACCCAAAGAGACTAGACCAGATCCAAGAGATCCTAGACATCAGTTGAGATCATCAAGACAAGATAATCACAATTCTGAATCGGAAAGACGTCTCAGTGATGGAGCTGTTGTTGATGTACAAACACATGGTGGCTCAAGTAATCATCACAACTCCTGTGGTAGCAATAACATGACTTCACCTGGTTTTATAAATGATCATAAAGGTTCAACTGTATGCAAAGAGATTAGTTCTTGCAACGATAGGATTGTCAATTCATGTAATACTAATAGAAACCCTACTTCAACCTCTGTCCCGTCTGGAGGAGGACCTTCCACAGGGAATACCAATTGCTCAACTTCAGTACCGCCGGCAGATCTTTTATCTCCTTCCCAAGTTAATTTAACCAATCTTCCTAAATTAATTAACCAATTAACGAATTCCCATGGATTACCCGATCTGTCCGATCTCTCACCTCAAGAAGCTTTAAAAACTATCCAACAAGCTTTGCAGTTAACTAAACAAGTTAAACAAAGGTCTGCCAATCAACAAATGCAAAACTCTCAAGGAATCTGGCTTAACTATCTATCTAATGTGAATAAACTTTCCTCTTCACCCTTGAATCATACTCCTGTGCATAATCAAGGTAATATAAGGGAATCTCCATCATCACTACATTCTCGTCATCATTGTGAGTAATTATCCTTCATTTTTTGGCCAATTTCTCCCATGTAAAAGTCAATTCTTATTCTACACAAAATTGGCGGTTAAATTAGTTTGTTAGTAAATTTTTCATGAAGTTGTTTAGTAGTTTCATATTATTATAGAACTTATTTAATTAATATCTTTGTGAATTTATATGTTGCATCGACCTTATAATTTAACTGTTATATTTTTTTCGAATTCTTTTAGCATTATCATCATCTGGAAATGCATCTCAATCTCATTCAAGGCAGTATCAGCAATCCCATCTTAGTCAATCCAGGCATCACCATTCGCAATCCCATCAATCTTCTTTACCACAATCGTATAGCCATCATCAGAGTGCTGATGGGATTAGACATGAGCTCGATCTCCTCACTAACCGTAATTGGGCCCAATCACCCGGTTCGGATGTGAGCGTAGACTCTCCTACTCGAGGACCATCTTCAGTTTCTAGTATACCAACAGGTATTGGTACAACGTCTCTTAAACCATCAGTGCCTAGTTTGACACCATCATTGGTTAATTATTTTGATGAAAATCTTATTGGTCATGTTACTGGCTGGTCAGGTGAAATTATTGAGAAAGAGGTCAGTAAACTAAAGTTTATGGAAATTTTTTGTCTAATCTGGTTCTGTGTTTTTTGATAAAATAGATAAAAAAGCTTTCCGAGGAAGCGCATGAAATTGGTAGTTTAAACTCTACAAGAGTTTCAGCTGAGCTTAAAATGGCTCGATCTTTGGTTAGATTAACAGAAATTCAAGCAACTTTACAGGAACAAAGGTAAAATTTTCACTTTAAGTTAATCATCAAACACATTTGATATTCAAAATAGTTCATCAGTTTGGGTTCAAAACAAAAAATATCAAAATAGCAAAAAGTTGATATCAATTAAACCTTTCAATAGATTAATTTTAAAAGACGCTTTTGCTGATTTGCTTTTTTGTTTTGACCCATCAACTAGTTCTTAAACTAATGTCAATTTTGTTATCTTTTTTATTGACAGAATTCTTTATATCAGTCGGCAAATTAATGCAGTTGAAGGATGGAAAGGTCAAAATTTAGCGACTCATTCTTAGTAAAGAGTAGTTCATCTTAGTGGTTTATCTACTGATAATACTAATGATAATGTACATTTTGTCTATTTTTTTCAAAGTAAAATACTTCAAATTACTTAATGTGAATAACTTTTTCTTCCTATTCACTATTTAATTCCCAGTTTCTATTATAAATAGAGTAAAGAAATTATTAAGGTTTTATAAAATTAACTATAGATTTTGTAAAAACAAAAATTAAAGATTGGAAAAGTTTAAAAGATGGCCAAAATGGGATAAAACCCAAAGCTTTTTATTTACTTTGTTCAATTATATTATATTTAATTTTTGTTTGAATTAATATTTTACTCTTTTGTTTTAATGGACACAAGCTATACACACAAGAAACAAAAAACTTATTTGTAACTATTACTGTTGTCAGTTGTACTTGCTTGAGAACGCAGCTCGAACAAACAAGCTAATAAAATAAAACAGTTTAGTTGAGATGTTGAGTTATTTTGATGTGTTGAACAGATGGTGAGATTGGTGATAATCATTTGTTTAAATATACTTAATAATTGTTATTACAATGGTTTTAAAACTTCTTGCTTTTCAAACTCGGTCCATGCATTGTTGAGCTCAACGAAAATCAATTTAGCCAGTTCTTCATATTCACTTCCAACAAGCTGAAAAAGTATCAAAAATACAATCAATTTAATGATCTAATATAAATTTTGCAACATTGTGTAAAATTTAAATCTGAATAAAACTTACTTTATCGGGATGAACTGCTAAGCAAGCCTTCCTGTACATTTTTTTAACATCGTTGTAAGTCATTAATTGCTGTAATCCAGTTTGTTGCCAGTTACAGTCATCCCAAACAATTGTATGAAGGGAGGATAAAAGAGCTCGAATGTTCTTTTTCTTGTTCTCTTTCCATTCATTTACTTTTATTTCAATCGGACTGATACCTTCTCGTATCTATTAAATCAGAGATATAAAACCAAAAAGAAATTTTTAAATTAATAACTTTTCATGACATTAGTTTATTTCATTCTTACCATTTCTTGTTTTTTCATAGCAGCAAGAGATTTCACTTGAGGTTCATTTTTAGATTGTTTAGGGAAATCTGAAAGCAGATCTTCAAATTCAAATCCCGTTACTCTGGGCCCAACCGATGAATTATTGCCATGACTCGATTCAGAAAAATATGCTCGATTGTAATCTGCTTTTGGAAGATTCGCAGAGCCTCCATTGTTAGTCGCTGAGGAAGAAGCGGAATTCGTTGTTGAGCTGAGAAAAGGTTGGAATGTTGAGAAAGATGAAACTCGAGGAATGCTTTGTGTAGTTGGTTGGTTTATTTTTTGGTTTTGAGATGTTGCCGAAGGGTTGCTAACAAATGATCCAAGCTCACTGAGTGGGTCAAGCTGAGTTAAATTAGGTGTTGAAGTGTTCCTGTGGAGTCCTGGATAGATATTCAAGTTAGGATTGTTAACAGAGTTATTGGTAGTAGAGGAGGAAGAGGAGGTGGTAGCAGCAGTTGAACTTGGGAAAAGTAGATCAGGTTTAGGAAGATGGGTGGGTGAAGTTGATTTAACTTGTGACGTTGGTACTTTATCAGTTGAATTAAATATATCATTGAGAAGATCGAAGGCGGAATTGGCTGTACCAGCCCCTTGATTTTCATTACTACCAGACGATGATGTGGGATCAATCAAGAGATCAAATGCACCAGAAGATGAAGGATCACCATCAAGTTTAGAGTTAGATATTGTAGCACCATCAAATCCACCGCTAAAAATGGGATCATTTGACTGCTGGTTATAGCCAGTAGAATGAATGTTATTAGCAGTAGCATTAGTGCCATTACTTGGCACTCGGTCTCCTTCGTCAAGACTGAGATTTAATAGATCACCAACGGTGTTAGTTTCTTTTCTATTACACTGTACACCATTAACAAGATTAGCTTCTTTTTCACTTGGCTGTGCATCATCAACAAGCTTTGATTCTCTCTTATTATAGTTTCCATTATCGTTAGAATTATCCTCTTTCTGTCTTGGTTTACTAAATAGTCTATCATTTACTGGATTTGAATCTCTTTTATTGTTTTGTCCATTGCCAATCGAATGAGGTTCTCTTTTATTTAATTGTCCATCATTCATAGGATTTGAGTTTCTCTTGGGGTACTGATCCGAACTAGTAGCATTTGGTTCTCTTCTATTAAACTGTTGTTCACCAACCGAGTTATTTTCTCTTCTACTAATTTGTCCATTTGCGATGGATCTATAAGAGAAAAAGTAAATAAAAATAGAATGCAAAATCAAATTAAATACATTAACCCTAACTAAAAAAAGAGATGATTTCTTTTGATAACTTACTGCTGAACAGTTTGCATGACCTTGGATGAGGTGTCTTTCAGGTAACGAGTGAACCCTGATAAGCCAAAAGTGGGTTGCGCTGAGCCAGGAGGTGGTGGAGGTTGTTGTGGCTGCAACGATGGTTGGTGTAATGGTGAAGGTTGATTTGGATTGATGGGAGTAGATTGATTGGAGAGGACGCAAGGCGAGTCTAAGTCAACAAAATTTTTATCCAACAGATTAATTATATCATCGATGGTGATTCTTTCTCTAGGATCAACTTTCAAACATGATCTAATGAGAGAAAAAAAGTGATAGCAAAATAATTAATCAATCAATTAGAATTAGAAATAGTAACAACAATTGATAGGATGACGAACAAAAATGACAAACGGTTAATAATCAAAGTAAAGTAGTTCATGAATTTATGGAGTAAGTGGGAGAGGAAAAAAATATAAGGAAAGGGAAGGGGAGGGAAACAATGAAAAACAAAGAAAATTAGTTTTGAATTTTTTTTGAATAAACATAAAAATACCAAAAGCCTGTTACGTCGTATTTTTTACCGTAAATTTCAATTGAGCTAACCTACCTAATAATTTGAAGATGGATTTCAGAATCTGGTACATTTGGAGGAATCGTGTATTTACAGTTGATAATTCGGAGCTTTGCAGAATCTTCAAAAGGATGACGACCAAATTTCATACAATAAGTTAAACAGCCATAAGCCCATATATCCATCGCAGTGTTAATCGGATAATTAAGATAAGTGTCAAGAGTTTCTGGTGGTCGATACATGGGTGTTGTATGCCTGGTCATCTAAGAAAAAAAATTAAGAACCAAGATGGAATTCACTCAATCAATCAATCTATCAATCAATCGTCTATTCATTCATTCAAGCTTCTCATCTGTAAATTGAAATATCGAAAAAATAAAAAAAGAAAAGGACAAAAAAAGAAACTCAGAAACAATAAATCTGGTTTGTTAAATTATAATCTAACTAATTTACTTCTTTTTGTCACGCTTGTGATCAAGAAAAATAGCGAACACTAAGTAAAACTTAAAAATTATCAATCAAAAACTAAAACTGATTGTAAAATGATAAAGTTTACTGAAGCATTAGTCCTGAAATAAGCTTGAAAAGGAACTATTTTTAGTGGGTCAAAATCTAAATGAATGAAACTATTGCAGTTTTATTGTGAACAAACTCTATTTGTTAGAAGGTAACTACGTTGGATAAATGGGTTTGAAGTTAAAAGTTTTGATGAATGTCGAGCTTATTACCTCATCCTCAAGGAGAGATCGTTGGATTGGTGTCCAATCATGATCTGGCTGGTAGCAATTAGTTGTTGCAGAGCCAAAATCACACAATTTTACAAAACCAGAATTGTCGAACAAAATATTTTCAATTTTAAGATCTCGATGGGTAATATTCAACTGATGCATTTGCTCCAAAGCCAGGGCTGTCTGGTAAAGTATCTTATTCAGTTGAGGAGTATTATCTAATGGGAGTGTTATATCTTTGAGACATCCGCGTCCACAGTATTCGCTGTGAATAAGAATGAATGAAATTGATTAGTAAATGATTCTAAAATTAAAGTAAACAAAAAAATGTATCAGCTGGTAAGATCAAAACTAAACAATTAGACTTATTGTGCAAGCGATTGCGCATAATAAATAACATTTGTGGATTGAAAAATTGAAGACGAATATTCATACGAATAGATTATCTCCGTAATCTCTAGTAAACATTAATGAAAACGCATTAAAACAAAATTATAGTGAGTTAATCTGTATAGCAATCATAATAAAAAAATAAAAAAATGACAATAACACGAAATAGTTGATAAGATTCGAGTAAACCTTAAGCTTATAAAGGATAAAGATGATTGTTCAAGGTCATTGAGTAATAATTCGTAACAAGCTCGACATTATTTTATCCATATATCACTACAATCACCTATATTTAACCTGACACTAAAATCAAATCAATAAAACAAATCGCAAAATAGGAAAATATGAAGGTGTTGATTGGTATTAGAATAAATAATGTTTAGATTACCTTAATATGAGATAAATATTGGGATTGATTAGACCCCATGAGATGAATTTCATGATATGAGGATGAGGTTGAAGTCTGGTTAACACTTCTATTTCATTTTCAATTTCTTTTTGGGCCTCTTTGCCGGAAGCTATCAATCTTTTTAGAGCATAACGCTCTTGATTCTGAAGATCTCGGACGCTGAACACAAAACCAAATCCACCTAATCAAAAAGAAATAATAGTCAAAGGTAAAGATGATTTGTTAGCACTTAGCACAATCGATAAAAGAACAGTCATTTATGGAAAGCGTAATTCACCTTCAGCAACAACACGTTCAACTTTTAATCTATGTCCTTTGAGATTAATTGTTTGACCAACAAATTCGTTGCCAATATCATTTCTGTGGGATCCATCATCGTTTCCAGCGTTACCCCAATTTGAACTGAAATTACTGAATGCGGACCGTAGATAGTCACTCATTGTACCTACACATCACAAGAGAAAAATATTAGAAAAATGGTGTTGATGGAAAAGAAGTAAAGAGGTAATAGGGAGATAAAGATTTCACTGATGATGGAAAATGATAAGCTCAAATAGTAAAATTAGACCTGAATGAAATTGAACGGTTAATGGGTTATTGAGATCGGTTGGAAGAGGGCAACAAGAATAGGATGTAAAAAGAAACATCACAAATGAAGCACAGAAAGAAAGAAAAAGAAACAAATAAGAAGTAGGAAAGATTGTAGACTAAAATTTGAACTTACCAAAAGTAAAATTATTTTCTTCCTGTCTTCGCTTTTCTTTGCTTATGGAATATCACTTCACAGCGAATAATGTAAACAAAAATAGACTAGTTACACAAATAAATTAAAATAGGAATGATTTAAGAGATGATTATGGTTAATTAACGTGGAGAAAAATAAAGGATTAAATTATAATAAAAACCCTTATTTTGACTTGTCTTAATCTAATTATCTAATGTTACAACAGTAATTTACAGGGCAAAGCAAAACAGTTGGGAGAGTGTCTAATAAAAAGTAAGTGAACATTTCTAACGTAAGATGGCGTTTAGCTAACAGTAGCAGAAAATTTGATTTGAGCTGAGATTTGATGAATTTGAAATGAAATAAACTAAAATCTTGCAGAAGATGAAGATTTTATAAAAAAAATTCATGCCAATTAGTTTCAGGTCGATTTTTTAAGTTTAAACTTCGATTGAATTTTGTAAAGTTATAGTTATAAACTTTTACCACAACAAAGTAAAGCTTCAAAATGCTAGGTAATGCTTATTGATCTTCATCATTTTCATGATGAGTTACAAAGATATTAATTGGTACAGAAGGTAGATGCAAATATCTCAGGCATATTATATTTATATAGCAGATAAAAATGTCCGATAGTTAGGGAAATTGCAAGTGTTGTAGCTTTTACGATATTGAGGTTCAAATTTTAATGTCATTCATCAGTATTAAGAGATCGATTGAAAATGTGGGCTATGGTTAGTACTGTACTATCTTTCCTGTCGAAGAGAAACACGTTTCAGGTCTTTAGCTATCTTTAGTATTCGAATTATCTTTGGCCAAAAGGTCGAAGTGATCTGTTTTGTTTTCCGACCTGAATAAATTTTACACACTAAAAATTATATCATACTCTGAAAGCCAGTTAGAACTCAATAAAAGCAATCTAAATTTGAACCTAAAACGTAAATACATTGAAAACCGTCCATCTATAAAAATTATAAATCATCAAAGGTACATAAAGATGCATCACGGACTAATCAACGTGTTTGCCTATTAATTATGAAAATATATAATCCGTCAGATCTTAACGAAGATTAAATCATTTATGGGTGTTATTAAAGACACAATTAACACATTTATACACAAATGGTAAACGGCCAAAAATGAACTTCTTTCAGATTTAGACTAAGAAAATAAAAACTGAGTCCATTTATGCGATTTAAAGATTTCCCTGATCGACAGTTTTCGAGGAAATGGAGTTTAAAGTTGAAACTTAAATCGCTTTTTGTACAGTTATGGAAGCAAATTTTATGATTTTATTCATTTCACAGGTGTAATATTTGATAATCAACCAGAAAATGCACTTTTTTCAGCAATAAAATTCGCTGTTTACTTTTGGAGAGATTAGTTCGATTTTCAGTCAAACCGACAGATTTCTGTGATCTTAATAGTTAGAGAGCTGAAACTTATTATCTGTGCATAAAAAATGTTGATACTTTGAATATGGATTGACTGCTTTTTACAATTTGTCGATAGTTCTCTTGGTTTTGGCCCTTAGACTGAAAACCTTGAGCCTCAATATTTCGAGAATAGGCTCGCCTACAATCCTCATTAATCGAACGAACGTTAGAGTTCCATTGTGGACTGTGTCAAGTTGAAATATTAAACTATTGAAGATCCTACAGAATAAGTTATAGCATTATGTTACTTATGCTGATTTGATACTTGATTTATAAAGTTAAAGGTTTTTCAAATACAAATCTTGAGTGGTAGACAGATATTCGTTATTAAATTAATTAAATCAGCTTATATTTATATGCTTAAGTATTCCAATGTAATATTCCGCTTATAATGTTATAGCCCATAATCAAGTCTAATTTTTGGTTGATGAATGATGATTGTACATGATGCTATTCACGAAATATTGAGAATTAAAGTTTTTGCTTCAAAGACCTAAATCAAGAGAACTGTTGATAAAAAAGAAAAATTATTCATTTTGTGATGTGTACCAACAATTTTTATGACTGGATAATGAGTTTCAACTCATTAACTCATACGGTCTCAGAAAAAAGTCGATTTGACTGGAAATCGAACTGATCTGTTTTACAGAAAACAGAAAACATTTTGTCTCAAATTAGGAGCATTCCCTGGTTGACTATCAAATATTACATCAGTGGAATGAGTTTCGTGTGAAAAACTGCTCCCATAATTGAATAAAAGGAGTTCGAAGTTTCAACTTTGACCTCAATTATCTTGCAAACGATCGCTCAGAAAGATCAATAAATCGCATAAATGGACTCGGTTTTTATTTCCTTACAAACTGACCGAGTCTAAATCTGAAAGCATTCAATTTTACCCGTTTTTACCCATTTTTCTCTCAGCTTTTGTGTCAATTTGTGCAAAAATGTTACAATTGTGTTGATTGAGTCTTTTTGGTAACATCCTTCATTGTTTTAACGACTTATTGTGTGTAGAAGAAGTGAAAATCAATTCAAGAGTCGGGACTTTGAAGGGTTTAGGGACATAAGTTTCTTAGTGCTGTTAAAAAGTTTTTGCAGAAGACAGTTTTCGAGAAAATTGAGGTCAAGTTCGAAACTTTGAATTCATTTTTTACAATTATAGATGAAGATTATTCTATCAAACTCAATTTTCTGGTGTAACTTCCGATGATCAACCAGAAAATGCATTTATTTTGAGAAATATAATTTTCTGCTTCTGTATAACAGGACATTTCGCTTTCCGTTTAAAATTGTCAACGCATCTACATTTCTCAAAATAAGTGTATTTCCATTTTCAAGTCAAGTTAATACATCAGTGGAATGAGTTTCTACAAGAGAATCTGCTTCCATTTTGGTAGATTTACGTTTCAACGTCGTAATCGATTTTATCGAAAACTGTTATTCAGGCATCTTTGAATCATACAAATTGTATTATTTATTTGTACATAAATTTGAAAATGTGCCCAGTCGATGTAGGCACACACGCCAGAAGAATGAGCAGTAAGAGAATTGGTCAAATAAGGCGCAGCTTTTGCGTTTATTAAAATTTATATGCGCTACACGCTCGATCCAATTTAAATTTCTGAAAAAGATACTTCAATCAAGACTCGACCTATCAATCACTTAATTAACTTGACCAACTCTTTAACCACTGAGCTAGTGTTTAATTTAAATAGACTTGGTTTAATTTTTGAAGTATATTGTGGAAGCTGACATTGTTACTTTTGTTTAGATGAAAATTTTTGCGTTAAACGCAAAAAACGTGAAGAGGCAATGACAAAAAATATGTACTGCATGCATAAAGAAAAACGCTTCAATTCGTACGCTGAATTTTCTTCTATGCGTCTATTTTGATTCGACTGGGTGTTAATTGTAAAACACGATACCTTGACAAAATATGGCACTTTTTGTTATCTATTTGTATGGTTTGAATCCCTATAATTTCATCCACACAGGTTAATAGTAACAGCCTAATTCCAACATTTAAGCAGACAATTATTCAAATGTAAAATTACCGAATAAATTATCATTCCAATCTTTAAATGTCTTATATTGTGATAAATTGTGCCATTTAGGAGTTAACTCTTAATAATCGTGAAGTTTAGATTGGCCATACCAGAAAAGCTGTGAACAATATGATTAAAAAAATTATTAGGAAGTTTTGGACGCGGGTGAAAAAAGCTTATCCAAACCCACTTAAAGCACAAGTTAATCTTTATTAAAACTCTGCATAATTAATTCAGTTATTGTTAATATTACGACAATCTTCCCATAAAGAAATAATTACAATGTATCTCAAGACCGAAAAAGTAAGTGAGCAGTAAGTATATGCTTAAGTATTCCAATGTAATATTCCGCTTATAATGTTATAGCCCATAATCAAGTCTAATTTTTGGTTGATGAATGATGATTGTACATGATGCTATTCACGAAATATTGAGAATTAAAGTTTTTGCTTCAAAGACCTAAATCAAGAGAACTGTTGATAAAAAAGAAAAATTATTCATTTTGTGATGTGTACCAACAATTTTTATGACTGGATAATGAGTTTCAACTCATTAACTCATACGGTCTCAGAAAAAAGTCGATTTGACTGGAAATCGAACTGATCTGTTTTACAGAAAACAGAAAACATTTTGTCTCAAATTAGGAGCATTCCCTGGTTGACTATCAAATATTACATCAGTGGAATGAGTTTCGTGTGAAAAACTGCTCCCATAATTGAATAAAAGGAGTTCGAAGTTTCAACTTTGACCTCAATTATCTTGCAAACGATCGCTCAGAAAGATCAATAAATCGCATAAATGGACTCGGTTTTTATTTCCTTACAAACTGACCGAGTCTAAATCTGAAAGCATTCAATTTTACCCGTTTTTACCCATTTTTCTCTCAGCTTTTGTGTCAATTTGTGCAAAAATGTTACAATTGTGTTGATTGAGTCTTTTTGGTAACATCCTTCATTGTTTTAACGACTTATTGTGTGTAGAAGAAGTGAAAATCAATTCAAGAGTCGGGACTTTGAAGGGTTTAGGGACATAAGTTTCTTAGTGCTGTTAAAAAGTTTTTGCAGAAGACAGTTTTCGAGAAAATTGAGGTCAAGTTCGAAACTTTGAATTCATTTTTTACAATTATAGATGAAGATTATTCTATCAAACTCAATTTTCTGGTGTAACTTCCGATGATCAACCAGAAAATGCATTTATTTTGAGAAATATAATTTTCTGCTTCTGTATAACAGGACATTTCGCTTTTCGTCTAAACCTTCCACTTGGAGTTATCATCAGAGTTAGAGAGATGCAGCTTATTATGAGTCCATAAAAATTGTTTGTTCACATAAACAACACAATACTTTCTTCAATTTATAGACAGTTCTCTACAATCATAATTCTTTGACTAATTATGGGACTTTAAAATGTGTTTTAATGAAATATGAATGAATGCCAAAAAATTGACAGAAATAATTCTACTTTTATTGTACATTAAGCATTGATTCACAAAAAAAATGGATAACCCAATATGTTAGAGAAACGTGCAAATCTGAAGTCATCTAGAACTTCACATCACACTAATTTTGGTGAAAATTGAAGCCTAAAGAAATTAAATTATTGTAATAATATTAGTTGTTTAAATTTCTAGGAGTGATTTATATTAATATTATTTTTTTTTCGATAAGTTTGTACTTTAATTAGTTGGACTTGATGATCAAGACAAGGATTGTAAAGTTGAAGACAGCAACAAGTTTGATAAGTTTAGCTCAAGGATTCCAGTTCAACTCTTTCCTGTGATGAACAATGTGATCCTCAATGCAAGCCGCAACTATGTCCATTCCATGAGTATATCCAGACTTGAGACGATAAGTAACAGATAGATTTTTAAACATGGCTGTTCTTAAAAACGCAGGAATCGAAAGAAAAGAGTCGAGTTCATCTTTGCCACCCTGAATATGAAATAAAGGCAAAAGTGTCATTATTAACTGCTAAACAATGAGCCAAAAAAGATTCCGTGAAAAAGCCATTGCTTACATGATCAAAAAGGATGTGTCGATGTGGTCCAGTGTAGTTAGCCGCCAAAACACAAGGATCCCACAATTTAAGTGCTTCATCAGCACCATCGCCAAAATAAAACTTCATACATTCCATCAAAAGTGGATTCTGTCCAGGACTACAAATAGCCGAGAAAACCGAGATTGACTGAAACAAATCATGATGTCGAAGGGCCAAATTCAAAGCCCCACAACCACCCATACTGTGACCAGCAATACCACGTTTGTCTTGTAAAACGGGAAACTTGTATTCAACTAGAGGCATCAGTTCGTTCATCACATAGGAATACATTTTAAACTGCTCGTAAGCTGGTTCAGTTGCATCCAAATAGAAACCAAACTGAGCGAGATATTTTGATGAAATTTTCTTTTCCATATCACCCAATGGAACAGGTCGCGGTTCTGGAGCGACAAAGATTATCTCATTTTCAGCGGCGAACTTTTGAAAGCCCGATTTCAATGCGAACTCACGGTCTTCCGTAGCAGCACCAGCAAACCAGTAGACAACAGGACATCGTTCACCTTTCACAGCTTTAGGGGGAAGATAGATTGAAAACTCATGAGTATTCTTCAAGAATTGACTGTGGTGTTGATAAGCTTTTTGGTATCCTTCATGGGATTTTAAATCCCAAACCTCTTTTAATTCACTCATGATATTCACTCAAGTTTTGGGTTTAAAATGAAATTATTTCAAATAACTTAAAATAAAAATGATTAATTTTTATTGGAAACTGTCTCTGTTCAGTATTTCAAAATAGACTCCCTTTATATTCAGCCAACTCATTGATCAGTCTTGCTCAACATGTAATTTTCTGCGTTAAAAATGGTTGACTATTCAAGGTTTAATTTCAGGCACTCATCATCGAGAGATTAAGCTAATTGTTTCCAATAGACAAAGATGATATCATGGCAGAAAGACCAACTATTGTTACTGTTGCTATCAAATTCACAAAAGTCGATAGCGTTACTAACTGTAGGTAACTTTCCGTCCATTATTAAACTTGATCTATTAACTTTGAACATTAGCTTTTGTGTAATAATAAATTTCTGAGCATTTTGATAATGAGTTGTGATTCAATAGTAAAATATCCAACTTCGTTCTGTAACATATTTTCATTATTTTAATGATTATTTTTGCTTCCATTGTAACTTAAAGAGGTTCATTCGTTTTAAATCATTCGATGAGAGGAAAAGTCTCTGAATATTTATATTTAAGTCAATCATTTCCACCGACTCAGATTTATCTGAATAGTAGGAGGCATTTTATTATCGTAAAAACTTTGAGTTTGAGAAATACGTACATGGAAGAATGTCTAGTTTCTTCAGTTCCTGTTCAATGGTGTTGGACAAAAATCAACACAATACCATTGCCAATTGTCCATTTCTTCACCGGTCACTACTTAAAAAGGAACCAATTTTACATCAAATTTCATTTCAATTTTCTTTAGTATAATAAATATGGTTATTTAACTTCTGTCCATAGTTAGACATTTTTATCATGTAATGAGAACATGAAGTGCATAATTGTCCACCTTTTTTTGGCGAGCTCGAATTTCTTTTTATTAAAACCTGAGAAATTTAAAAACCTCTTACAAATTTATGCTGGACATGTAATGTCTGTGTGAATTTTTAAGATTGTAATTAGAGTATAGATTCTGGTGTACATTTTGATCAGTCAGATATGAGAGCTTGTTCAGGTTAACCGAGTTAACAGTCTCCGTTTGGTGTGAAATAAGTCAACTAACAGCCTCTCGTACAATCTTCCCGTTCAATGTGTGAATGACGAGTCCGCCAACTGTTTCAATGCTTATTTCAACATTCCACCCACTTGATGAACCCACCGATTTTTCTTGATACTCTGTTGCTTACACTGTAAGTCTTGCAGTAAATGAACACCAAAATTTCCTGATTTCTCAATCATTTTTTTTGAAAATTGAATTGAAGATATAAATTATATTAATGGTATTGCCAATGTTTGTTAGTTTTGAAGTGATTTCTATCATTTTGTCTGATGAGTTACGTTAGAAATTTAGAATCGCTAATCAACTGGGATTATGAAAGTATTTAAAATATAATAAACGAAGTTCAGGGTTTGTTAACATAATTTGAACAAAGTTATGATCAAGGATTCCAATTCAACTCTTTCCTGTGATGAATAATGTGATCCTCAATGTAGGATGAAATAATTTCGATTCCATGAGTATAATCAGACCTGAGACGATAAGTAACAGATAAATTTTTATACATGGCGCTTTTCAAAAAATTAGGAGCCAAAACAAGGAAATCAAGTTCATCTTTGCCACCCTAGAATAGGAAGAAGACGAAAAATATCAAAATTAATGACTAAAATTAAAAGTAACAGATGTTTCAGCTAAATAAGGATCAGTGAATATTCAACAATACAGTATTTTCACTAATGAGTTGCATTTTGATAAGCGCCGTCTACTATACGTAAGAGGCTTAAGTATACCGTTGGTTATATTGTAGACGGCGCTTATCAAATATTGAATTATGCTTGAAAATATTGTATTGTATTGTATTACAGATATTAATAAAATGCGTGTTTAATAAGATCTGAGCTTCAAAAAGAAAATCATTTTCAAATTTCAACCTCTGTTTAATTTGATTTACCAAAGGTGCTGTTCATCTGTTGTACTCTTTTCTCATTCAATTATCCACTTGTAAACTCTTTATTGTTTTTCACCTTCCATCATTAATGGCTAGTTTTAATTTTACTGCGGTTGCAATCAATGTCATTCAATCAATTACTCACATGATCAAAAAGGATGTGTCTGTGTGGTCCTGTATAGTTGGCAGCCAAAACGCAAGGATCGTATAATTTAGTAGCTTCTTCAGCGCCTTCACCAAAATAATACTTCATCAATTCTTGGCCAATGGTACATTTACTGGGATTACAAACAGCTGAGAAAACCGAGATTGACTGGAACAAATCATGATTTCGTAGACCCAAATTCAATGCTCCCATCCCACCCATACTGTGACCAGCAATACCACGTTTGTCTTGTAAAACGGGAAACTTGAATTCAACTAGAGGCATCAGCTCATCCATCACATAGGAATACATTTTAAACTGTTCATCGTAAGGTGGTTCAGTTGCATCCAAATAGAAGCCAAACTGGACAAAATATTTGGACGATATTTCCTTTGCCATATCATTTAATGGTAAAGGTCTGGGTTCTGGAGCGACAACAATGATTTCATTTTCAGAAGCATACTTTTGGAAACCCGATTTCAACATGAATTCTCGGTCATCTGAAGCAGCTCCAGTAAGCCAGTAGACAACAGGACATCGTTCACCTTTCACAGCTTTAGGAGGAAGATAAATTGAAAATTCATGAGTATTCTTCAAAAATCGACTGTAATGTTGATAAGCTTTCTGGTATCCTTCATGGGATTTAAAGTTCCAAACCTCTTTCAATTCACTCATGATGTTGACAAACTGTCTCAGTCTGGGTTGAAAATGAAGTGGTACAGCTTAACTTTAAATAAAAATGATAAATCGTCAATGAAACTTGAATTTCTGGTTTTTTATCTAATTTACGGTTGCCATTGCTGCATATGTAATCTTTCCAATTGAAACCATGTTTAAACCTCCAATGTTCAATTGTTATCGGGCTAAAAGTCAGAGATTAAAACAATCGTTTCCATTAGACAATGAGTGTAACACCAATACAGAAGTAACAATAAGCTATTGTTGATATAATCATAAACAAAATACTGATATTGCCATTAATTGTATGTAATCTTACTTTGATTTAATTGCTAAATAATTATTAATTCTAGACTAGACTGAATCTTTCAACTTGGAACTATTAAACTTCATTTCAATTTTCTTCATTTTTAGTAAAAAGACCAGAATATGTGTCTTCATTTTCCATCCTCTAAATACAAAAAATCAAAAAAGTGATGTACTTCCCTTGTAAGACCTGTTTTATTATTCTTATGAATTGCCTCATTTTTCATTGTAACTTTTATTCAATGTAATCTTCAATCCTTTACTTATCAAAAATGGTCTACAACATGTTTGTTGATATCGAATGTATTGAATTTATTATCTTTTTATCATTTCTAGTTATACAATTGTGATAATTCATCAACAATTCATCAATGATAACTCTAGCTGGTGCTTTTCAACTCAATTAAAATCAATTTCCTGTTTAATTTTATACTATTTCAAACGAATAATCAAACGATCATTTCTCCGATAGATATTTGAATCCAGATAAATTAAAACTAAATTTACCAATGGTTACAATTAAACTATTAGTACAATCGACCTGATTCTTGATGACATTTGGAAATCACATCTGTTTTCAAATTAAAATATTTGTAGCCAATGAGAACTAATTTTAAAGCATGCTGAATTGTTAAAAACTGAACGTTAATTCAATGTGTCATGGTAAATGGCATTTAATTTATAAGGCGTTAATCGGGATTCAAAAATAAACAAGCGATATCAAGATTGAAGATGAGAAGATAGAGTGAGATTTAGGAAGAGAAGGAGACAATGAGACAATGAGAAGCAAGAGATTGTTAAACAAAAGGACTTTCCTTTGTGCTTTCAAGTGAATTCACTTTTCACTCTCAACGTGATTATAATGTATCGATTTGTTAACCTGTTTTTAATTATCGTTGCCATAAATTTTTATGGCAATGTTCAATGTTCGTCCAGCAAGGAAGGACTTTTATTGACACCTTTAATTAAGGCTGGCCGAATTGCCGAGGCTCGTTCATCAGCAAGAGTTGTTTTGCCAAATGCTCCTCAAGTTGAAAGTTACTCTGGATACTTGACTGTTAATAAAGAAACTGGAAGCAATCTTTTCTTTTGGTTTTTCCCATCAAAGGTAAGGTTAATAACTCATTTATTAGCTGAATGATTCTTAAGAAATTTAATTTCCTTGTTTATTACAGAATAGTTCAGTTCCAGTCGCACTTTGGCTACAAGGAGGACCAGGGGCTGCGTCAACTTATGCACTGTTCAATGAAAATGGACCCTTCAAAGTTGAATCTGATTTGACTCTAACCCTTAGAAAATATTCTTGGACTGACATTTTCTCATATCTTTACATTGACCAACCAGCTGGTACTGGATTCTCCTACACTGAAAATGAAGCTGGTTATGTCAAGAACCAAGAAGAAGTTGGCCGCGACCTTTATGAAGCTTTGTTACAGTTTTATGCCCTTTTCCCAGAATGGCGTCCAAATGATTTTTACGTCACTGGTGAATCATATGCTGGTAAATATGTTCCCGCTATTGCTTACAAGCTCCATCAAGAACGTGAATCATCCGGTATCAATTTGAAAGGAATTGCAATTGGTAATGGTCTAGTTGATGGTGGTCTGATGTTCAAGTACTCTGACATTTTGTACCAAACAGGCTTATTTGATTATAATCAAGCTCAAAAAGGACGAGCGATTGAAAAGGAAATTCGTAAAGCTGCACGAGAGAAAAGGTGGCGAGATTGCTTCTATTTACAAGATCATCTTTTAGCCGGAGATCGAGTTCCATCATTCTTCACCAATGTAACAGGAATAACTAATTATTTCAATTCTTTATTAACCGTTAACCCAGTTGATACTACGTACTCTGATAAATATTTGGCACAAGCAGCTGTCCGGGAAGCTATCCATGTTGGAAACCGGACTGTTGATCCTGGAGATCAAGTGTATAATCATTTATTAGATGATTTCTGTCAATCAGTTGCTCCTTGGTTAGAGGCTTTGATGGACAATGACTACGAAGTTTTACTTTACAGTGGTTCACTTGACATTGTTGTTGGTGCCACTTGCACTGAAACCCTGATTAACACCTTGAGATGGAAAGGTGCTGCAGGCTACAGTAAAACAGATAGGAAAATTTGGAGACTCGATGGTGAAGCTGTTGAGGTGCAAGGTTTTATAACTTCTTTTAAGAATTTCCATTATGTCGTGGTTCGTGGTGCTGGTCATATGGTTCCTCATGATCAACCTAAAGCTGCTTTTGAAATGATCACTAAATTTATCGAACGAAAGCTCTAAAATGAGCTATCATAATCACGTCATTGTGATATTGCATTGTTATTAATAGATGATAACTCGATGATAAAAATGATGAGACTTGTTACAAACATCATGTGGAAATAAATATCGATTATTAAAATTAAAAAATGTTTATTATTTAATCTTCATCAAATATAATGTTGAATCATTTCAGTAGTTAAATTTTATGTGAAAAAGAACCCAAAATTTCAGGAATTATTCAAACAGATTTATGCGCTAAGCAACAATGATTAGTATTTCATACCATGATAAATCATCCTTCAACCTTTAACCAGTCACTTTTACACAGAAATTTGAAACGGCATACAATGAAATCTTCATATCTTGATATTAATTATCAAGTGAACAGGAACTTATTGTTTCTTGTGACTGGTCTTATAATATTGTATAATACTGGTGTAAATTATATTTACAGAGTATATTTGATTTTATGTCAGCTCTCGCAAATCTAATAGATTGAAAATAATATCAGATTTCATTTTGGTTTGATCTTCATTCCTTCATAATGATCTAAATTGTTTGCTAAGAAGTGCTCTTGAGTGTTTTGTGTACTTCAATTGCAAAACATCACATTCTATGTGTGGACAGCAAAAGCCTCTTCAATTCAAAGATATTTAGTGATACTTGAAATGACTTTGGATGAAATTAGATGAATAAAATAGCAAAACAAAATAGTTTGGAGTTATTTAGATTGTATTTCAGCTAATCTGAGGAAACCAGTTAAATTAATTTGATATTTCTTGTTTTAAATTTTCACTGAAAAAGCTCAAGTTCAATGAAAATTTTGTTAACTAATATAATATTTTGATTTGAAATTATATAATCTCATTCTCAAATTTAAACTAGAATCTCTGAATTTGATCTAGGGTTATGAACAATAAAATAACAATAAAATCAATTGATTGAAGGCAACTATTGATGGGGAATGATTGAAGATTGTGATCAACTATGAGCAACTAGAAAATGCCTTTTAATGCATGAAATAAAATTTTGAGTTTCTGTAAAACAGATCACTTAGATTTGCAGTTAAACCGACCGCATTCTGTGACCTTAAGGTATAGCAGGCTTAAATTTATTATTATATTTTACCATACAAATTGTTAGTTCTCATCATGAGTCAAATACTTTTTCTCATTTAGCAATAGTTCTCCAGGTTTTGGCCATTGGCCTTAAACTTTGAGTCTCAATTTTTCGAGAATGTCACCTACAATAATTACTCTTTCATCAATTTCATTGCCAACTAATTAATGATGTAGTGCAATTTAAGAACTTTCCATTAATGCATTTGGGTCATGATTTTTGGGCTGTAAATGTAGCAAAAACTTATCACCAGCAAACCAAACTCATCTCAACCCATATCTTGGTGAATAAACCAATTTTCCGGTTGAACTTGTAAAATGCAATGCACAAATCACTACCAGAGACTCGAACATTTGATGTAATAAAAGGTGAGTCTATTGGTACTATTAGATAATTCATCAAAACGACAGGTTTCTAGAAGATTGATTGATCAATCGATTGCTTATTGTTCAGCTATCGAAACCAAAGGATGTTACCAAAAAGACTCAATCAACACAATTGTAACATTTTTGCACAAATTGACACAAAAGCTGAGAGAAAAATGGGTAAAAACGGGTAAAATTGAATGCTTACAGATTTAGACTCGGTCAGTTTGTAAGGAAATAAAAACTGAGTCCATTTATGTGATTTATTGATTTCTCTGAGCGATCGTTTACGAGATAATTGAGGTCAAAGTTGAAACTTCGAACTCCTTTTATTCAATTATGGGAGCAGTTTTTCACACGAAACTCATTCCACTGATGTAATATTTGATAGTCAACCAGGGAATGCTCCTGATTTGAGACTGTATGGTTTCTGTTTTCTGTAAAACAGATCAGTTCGATTTTCACTTAAATCGACTTTTTTCCGCGATCTTCATATTCAGAGAGCTGAAACTTATTTCTAGCCCATAAAACCTGTTTGTTCTCATTTTGGGTTGAATACTTAATTCATTTTATCAGAAGTTCTCTTGATTTTGGTTCTTAGATTAAAAACTTTGATTCTTAATATTTCGAGAACGGTTGCACGTACAATTCTCAGTCAAAACGGATCATTATATTTTATTGTGATCTATCTTGTGATGAAAAATCAAACCATTCAAGATCCAACAGGATAAGTTAAAGTATTTTGTTTTAATGATAACAGATTTGATGCTTGATTCATAATTTAAAACACAAGTCTTGTGTGATAGAAAGCAATTTGTTATTGAATTAATTAAATCAAATTTTATTAAGCAATCTGACACACAATATCATAGGCCATAATAAAATCTCATGTTTTGTCGAAGAATGAGCGTTGTAGAGTAATATTGTTCTCGAAATATCGCGCTCAAAAGTTTATAATACGAGGACCGAAATCAAGTGAACTATTGATAAAATGAAGTAATTATTCAATCCATGTTAAGAGCAAGCAACTTTAATGCATCAAGAACGAGTTTCAGCTCATTAACTAAAACGGTCTCAGAAAAAAGTCGATTTAAGTGAAAATCGAACTGATCTGTTTTACAGAAAACAGAAACCATACAGTCTCAAATTAGGAGCATTCCCTGGTTGACTATCAAATATTACATCAGTGGAATGAGTTTCGTGTGAAAAACTGCTCCCATAATTGAATAAAAGGAGTTCGAAGTTTCAACTTTGACCTCAATTATCTCGTAAACGATCGCTCAGAGAAATCAATAAATCACATAAATGGACTCAGTTTTTATTTCCTTACAAACTGACCCAGTCTAAATCTGAAAGCATTCAATTTTACCCGTTTTTACCCATTTTTCTCTCAGCTTTTGTATCAATTTGTGCAAAAATGTTACAATTGTGTTGATTGAGTCTTTTTGGTAACATCTTTCATTGTTTTAACGACTTATTGTGTGTAGAAGAAGTGAAAATCAGTTCAAGAGTCGGGACTTTGAAGGGTTTAGGGACATAAGTTTATTAGGGCTGTTAAAAAGTTTTTGCAGAAGACAGTTTTCGAGAAAATTGAGGTCAAGTTCGAAAATTTGAATTCATTTTTTACAATTATAGATGAAGATTATTCTATTAAACTCAATTTTCTGGTGTAACTTTTGATGATCAACCAGAAAATGCATTTATTTTGAGAATTACAATTTTCTGCTTCTGTATAACAGAACATTTCGCTTTCCGTTTAAAATTGTCAACGCATCTACATTTCTCAAAATAAGTGTATTTCCATTTTCAAGTCAAGTTAATACATCAGTGGAATGAGTTTCTACAAGAGAATCTGCTTCCATTTTGGTAGATTTACGTTTCAACGTCGTAATCGATTTTATCGAAAACTGTTATTCAGGCATCTTTGAATCATACAAATTGTATTATTTATTTGTACATAAATTTGAAAATGTGCCCAGTCGATGTAGGCACACACGCCAGAAGAATGAGCAGTAAGAGAATTGGTCAAATAAGGCGCAGCTTTTGCGTTTATTAAAATTTATATGCGCTACACGCTCGATCCAATTTAAATTTCTGAAAAAGATACTTCAATCAAGACTCGACCTATCAATCACTTAATTAACTTGACCAACTCTTTAACCACTGAGCTAGTGTTTAATTTAAATAGACTTGGTTTAATTTTTGAAGTATATTGTGGAAGCTGACATTGTTACTTTTGTTTAGATGAAAATTTTTGCGTTAAACGCAAAAAACGTGAAGAGGCAATGACAAAAAATATGTACTGCATGCATAAAGAAAAACGCTTCAATTCGTACGCTGAATTTTCTTCTATGCGTCTATTTTGATTCGACTGGGTGTTAATTGTAAAACACGATACCTTGACAAAATATGGCACTTTTTGTTATCTATTTGTATGGTTTGAATCCCTATAATTTCATCCACACAGGTTAATAGTAACAGCCTAATTCCAACATTTAAGCAGACAATTATTCAAATGTAAAATTACCGAATAAATTATCATTCCAATCTTTAAATGTCTTATATTGTGATAAATTGTGCCATTTAGGAGTTAACTCTTAATAATCGTGAAGTTTAGATTGGCCATACCAGAAAAGCTGTGAACAATATGATTAAAAAAATTATTAGGAAGTTTTGGACGCGGGTGAAAAAAGCTTATCCAAACCCACTTAAAGCACAAGTTAATCTTTATTAAAACTCTGCATAATTAATTCAGTTATTGTTAATATTACGACAATCTTCCCATAAAGAAATAATTACAATGTATCTCAAGACCGAAAAAGTAAGTGAGCATTAAATCAACGATAAAGTTACAAATAATAGCTATTTGTGATTATTTCAAAACGTTTTGTAATATTTATTTTGATAGCGATGCTCAGATATCACAGAGTTTTATTTTCAGTGACTCTTCAAGGCATATACAGTAGTTTGGTTACATATTAAATTTTTGGTAATGATTACAATCTTATTTGTTGGCTGCGAATTGCTTGTCACTGTTTTGGGTACTTCATCTCCAACAAATCTTGACTAAAAGACTGAATTTCGACTCAAGATGACTTAATCATTTCAAATATGAGATTACATTATGTTTTGATTGCATAATTTAGTTCACTACTGACAGTTGCAATCAACTTGAATGTTGCATAAAATAGTTATTGCAAATTGATTTTATTTAAATCGTAATACATGTATTTGTATGGGAGGTTAGCCATGGGAGGTTGAAATATGCAATGGATACTAAAATAAATATTTGATATATTAGGGATTATATGGCAAAGAACAAGGTATTATAAAACTCGACCATTTTAGATAAACAGAAAAATTCAAATGAAATAGCCATAATTTTGGTTTTATCTCTAAATCCAGATTTAGGATAAGTGAATAAACTCAACCTAGTATTTTTATTCGGAATATAAAATAAAATCTTAATCTCGAATAGTGTGAATTAATGAAAATTGGCAGCAATTAAAGTAAATATTATTTTTATTATATTATTAATTTTACATGCAAGAAGACTTAAAAATATGATAATCTCGTAGTGTTAAGTTTGTAAAAAGATTCGTATCAGAATTAATAAAAGCTCTCAAAATAGATAGAATAACACAAAAATTTGTTGAGCTGCTGAGTCAGTTTCGATTGAAGCTTGTACATGTATATGTTTATGGCCAAAGAAATTGAGAGATCAAAGGCGTAATCAAAGCCATAGAAAAAGACGATAAAAAGTTGACCGAGTGATTATTTAGTCTTGGAACTCCACTGATCCATTCAATATTTTGACCCGGTACTTCGACAATCGTTTCAGTGGCACGATTTAAACCAGAAAATTGCAAAGTTGCTCCCAATAAAGAATCAATAACTGATCCTAAAAGGCCAGCAATGAGTCCGTATAAAATAATTGGCCACTGCGGTGGATTAATTGCGAGAGTATTTTGGTCCACAGAGCATATTAAAACCAAATAATAAACAAGTCCAATGACTAGTCCTCCCGAGGCTGAAAGTATCAGACCAATCGGAGTAACACCTCCATTTGTACCTTTAGGAACTTTACGCCATGTTGTTATTAATCTAGGATTGTCAGAGCTTAAGGCTAGGCCTAATTCAGAAGCCCATGTATCACCGTTACAGCAAGCAATGCTTCCCATAACTCCAATTGCAAACCATGAAGAATAAAAATTGTCAGTTAAATTGATTGGAATTTCTTGGCCAGCTCCTTGATAAGACATAAAGACGAGGGCAAATAAAGAAGCCACTCCACCATTACAAATAACCTGAATCCAATTACGACAGCTTGATTTTTCATAATCTGATTCAATTTTACGTTTCAGATGACTTTTATATTTAGTTGCACGAGATGAGGTAAAGAAAAATGTCAGCATACAGGCCATAAAACAGGAGTTACTAACTGTAAGGATGAAGCCAACAATGAATGCTATAAACATAGAAAAGAAAAGCCGGTCAGCATAGAAGTAAACATTAGATTTAACAGTAGAAACACATTCAGATGGATCAAGATGAATGGAGATGATTATTGAAAGCTAACATTTTAAGAGTAATAGCAATAATTACCTTACCAGAAATGGATCCAGTCCAGTTAAGATGTTTTTTGCGATAACCATGAACAACAACCAGGGTAGGAATAAGAAAGGAGAGTAACCATCGTGTTGCAGATGGAGATTCGGTAGACAACATAATTATTACTTATTTATACAGGTTCTTTGATTATTATTAACCGTGGAAGAACAATTTACCAACAAAACAAAAATTAGGGATAACAGCTTATGCATTTACATGTAACTTAAAAAATTGAAAATTGTAAGTTAAAAAATTAAATTAATTTGTAAACAACCCTCTTCATGCTATAGCTGCAGCAAGTGAGTAAAAACTAGTTTGAAGCTTTGTTCTCAACAAGATGGAAGAATCATCAGCTGATTACAGCGACTTCTGTCAAACATTGCTAGTTTTTGCTGTAAAAAAGGCAAATCTTAATTTTTCAGCAATTCAATCGTTTCGTCAATATATCAAGCCAACAATCGAAATAATAACATTTTAAATTCATAGCCAAATTTCCTACCTAAATCTCAATAAACCCAGTAATTGATCATTTTTGAAGGCAGTTTTTCGTGAATACTGTAATGTACAGCATTCATCATTCAATTCAACTCTTGTTAGCAAATTATTATAATTTACGAACATCAAAATTAAATAAGAATGCTGAATACCTTTCTCATTTCAGTGTGAAAATCACTCACAAAAAGCAAAATAAATTGTGTTAAACTTTGTACTTTATTAAAAAAATAAACATGAAATCTGTATCACTAGACTACAATAACAATCAGTGGATTTTCTTAAATTTTGGTTAAGCTTGGATTTATGATAATTTACCGATTAAATGATATAAATGATAGAGAAAACTAATACATTTATTATGTACAGTTGTTTATTCGTGCCTCAATTAAATGTGGTTCAAGTTAATGTTTGCATTGTAATAAATGTATTGGCTATCTTCATGGGTTAAATTTTCTGTAACGTGACAGTTTTATTCAGTAGGAATGAAAGGTGTCACGTTGTATCCACCGCATCTTCAACTGTTGGTTACCTTCATGTGATCCACTCCATCCTTCCATGGAGTCTATCAAGTGTTCACCTTTCCATGCCTGTTAATATAAACAAGACAAAAAACCTTTAAGAAGCAAGTCTCAAATGTTAACTACAGATTCAACGATGAGCTTTATTGGATCCAATTTTCAACCAAACCTTCATTCAAACTCAACCAGTTCAATCAATATGTATCCCGTTTCTGGTCATTCAGCTGAACAGCGTCGTGCTCGGTATAAGGAAACCTGGGATTTCCTGAATAAAAGTGATCTTATTGAAGTTACTCTCAAAACTGCTGATTTATTAAAGCGAAATCAAATGCTCCAGAAAAATATTGACCTGTTAGAAGAGCAAGTTTTCAAAGTTATCCCCAATGCTCGAGTTTTTGACGGATAAACGGCCAAATGTTCGTTACATTGAAAGTTATTACCTTTGTTTCACTTGTAACCAAACTGGAAGTCAAAGATTCTCCTTAAAGGTAACAAAAAAACTCATTTTTAATCTTAATATTTACAATTTAAGACATTTTCACTTCATTTACAGAATAATTTAGCTCAAAATTTTCATCAATTTAGTTTCTCCAAACTTTTGCTTATCAATGATAGGTTAATCAAGTTCATTGAATGATTACTTTTCAACTCAATACCAGTTAGACTTTCTGAGTTGATTAAATCAATTTTCAATTAGGTTTTACTTGAGGAAACAAATTACTCCTAACAGTGTGATGAGACTGTAATAACGATTTAAAGCGGCCGATTCCTTTTGAAGAGACTTGAATTCACAATGAAAAGACTTTCATTAAGAAGGAGTAAAACAATGAATAAGTATAGCTTGATTAATGTTTCAAATTTCAACGCCAACATTTCGTTAAAGCAAAGTCTTCTTGGTAAATTTCAGGTCCAATTTCAATTCCTTGGTAATTAATCGCTAAGTATAAAAATCTTTCTAAATTGATTGACTTTACCAAAACTTAAAATACTTTTTCACTGTAAATTCAATTTGTCTCAACACTATGAATTGGCTGTAATTTAGCATTGACACAGAAGTATGATGTGATTTTGGGTTTAGGGTATTTATTTTTATAGTTGAATTTTTATGGTTTACATTGAACAAAATTCAATGATTCCTCTGGTTTCAGTTTCAAAGGGATTGCAATTGGCGATGGTCTTGTTGGTGATGCTTTGATTGTCATAAAACTAGACATTTTACATCACGTTGGCTTAATCATAAAGCTTAAAAAGGACGAACACAGCAAGTCTACAAAAAATTGGCTAAGCAGTTCATCAAGCTTTGTAAGCTGAACCCTTGATCATCGAGTTGATAATCATTTTTGGATCATCTTTTCTAGTCTCTTTGTTTTCTGTCCAATGTTTTTGGGTTCGCCTAATACTGAAACCTAACTGAAAGCACCATTTGAAAATTAGGTTTCATAGTTGTAGGTTTGAACATTGACAATAGCTCGGACATTTTGTACTCTTAGTAACTCTTTGGCAAGAGTGTTGTTACACGAACCAAGAAATACAACTGATGACTAAAGATTTAAGAAATTGATTTAAATGCAACCAACAGAGTCTCAACACAAATCCAGATAATCAAAATTTAAGCTTAATCCTGAGCTAAAAATGATAGATATCTCTGTTGGTCCGTTAAACTACACTCTCACCAAATAATTTTGCTCAACTCTGCTTAATTAACGGAATTTGTTTGTTACTCGGTCTTTTTGCTTTTGATCCATTTGCTCGAGTTTCAGGTTAGCCATTTGAGCATTCATTTCTCGAGAAACAATTGATTGATTTGTGTTTTTAGAATTGGAACCATTCTATTGATATAAATTTGTTTATTTTCTTGAAGCTTGAATACTTATTCACCCCCATTTTATGATCAATTTGATAGCAATTTATCATTACAGTTTTTGAATCGACTTTTCGTAAACTTAAATAGGTTAACTGTTGCTACCTTCAAGTAGAGCCTACATGAAAGACCTTTAGATAATCTGTTTCATTTTTAGATAATTTCATGTGACTAGGAAGGATTCTCACTGGTAACTGATTATTGATGAAAAATGGATAGTTCATGGTAATAGTCTTGTGGCGCATTAGTCAGTTTTTGTATAGTTTTTCATCGATTGAGGCTGAAATATTCTGAGAGGCAAATTAGTTTGTTTCTTTAAGGTCTTTCAGTGATTAATAATTGAATACTAACTCTAGTTTGGTAATGACCTTTCTTATACCTGGAACTTTGATATTTTTTTAACTCCAATGCCTTTACAATAGATTCTTATAAAAGCGATTGTTACAAAACCACAGATTTTTATTGTTTCATAGTTTTTTAAATCATTAGTTGCTTCTCGTCTTTTACTGATCAGTTTTCACAAAGTCACATTGTTTTTCATCACCTTTTTAGTTATGTTGCGAGTGTTGATAGCTTAGGCTGTAATGACTTATTTTTGCATTCTTACATGATTAGATCCACAGATTTAGTTGAAAATTAATTTGAGTCAAATTAAAAAGCATAAAGGCCATCTTAAACAACAACTTTTTGCATAACCAAAGATGATAACATAGATCAATAAAAAACACCGTCCATTGATGCTTCTTTGAACTGCTTCTACTGCCATCAATCCTTCAAATTATCGATCCAACATCAAACAAATGCAACTCAATACAAGCTCAGATGTCACATTCTCAAGGTATGATTTTATTAAATCAAACAATTTGAACAACTAATAAACAATCATATTATATTGTATTATACTTCATCATTGAACAGGCTGTTCAATTTCATGATTTTACACTTGGTTAAGTTTTAGTAATAGATGCAAAGCACCAACTTTTCTGGATAAAATACAACAGAAATAAAATTAACTAACCAGACATAACCTTACATTCAATTTATTTAGTTTATTAAATCAAACATTGAAAAAAGCGGTTCTCATCATCATCGATTTATAACATTATAAAATAATTACGATTTGGGTGAAAGGTGAGAGTCATCTATCGGTGTTTTTTTTCTGTATTTAACCAATATCAAAATCAGATTGAGAGGTTTCCTCAAATGGCTAAAATGCGAGGAAATCAATTGATGATTTTATTTCAGACTAATTTTATGATCAGACTACAAGTTGGTTAAGCTATAAAATAAGGCATAATACAATGCATGGTTTACCGTAAAAATTTCATTAAAGAGGATGTCGATAAATTTTGGTAATGATAATTGTAAGTTAAATTTTTCCTTTTTGATGCTGATTATTATTGATATACAGTTAATCAAAAGGTAAGAGTTAATGCTTATATGATTTTACCTGTTTTAAGTGAAACAATTGTTTCTCCCTTAGTGGATTAGGGATTGAAGTCTCATTAGGAGATGAAAGATGAACATTAAAAAATATCCATTGATTGTCACATGAATTCGCAAATTGGATTAAATGATACTTGATTAGAGATGACTTTGAGTTAAGATGAAAAGATGAAGACTAGTATACAAATCTGGTTCAACTGGACACTTTTTAGTTACAAAATTTTACCACCTACATTGTTAATTTAAAAAAAATGAAACCTTTCTTTATTGTTTGAATTACGCTCTTCATACAACCAACAAGTTATCGGTTACTTTAAACCAGAAAAAGTAACCAGTTAAGGTAACCAGTTTACCTGGTTAAGAGAGTTTAACAGAGAGATTGTAGGATTTATCACAATCTTAATCTTGTAATTCATAAAATTGTCCTTTTACGCTGTTTTCTGTTTACCTTTCTTCATAACTGTTGATTCTGATTTTAAATCAATCAATGTTGCATCAACATTCGGTTTTTTAGTATCGATATTAGAATCTTTAAAAGTACCGATATCTATTCGTATTAAGATACTCATTTTAATGTGAGTATTAATGAGAGAGACAAATATCGATACTGATACAAGCCACAAGTAATTGTTAGTTCGTATTGTAAAATCTCATCCACTTACTAAATTATTGGTATTGATGCAACACAATTCTCAATTTTCTCTATCAAAGATTGTTACTCATTCATTTTGTGTTAATTATTTATTCTTTTAATTATCTTTATTGATTGCATCTTTTAACTAATTGATTCTTCTTTCTATTCATCTGACACTTGGGTAAATTATATATGTAAGTGTTCATCTCTTCTCTTCTGTCCAAATCATCTAATAAATTGTTATTGTTATTGTTTTTGATTTTGTGTATTTATTTTAGGATTTTTCCCCTTATAATTCAACAATTCAACAACAGTGCTCATCATCATCGTCATATCGATTACCTTCATCAATCTTACTTTTTAATATCTCTCTGACTCATCACGAGTTCAATCAAATTGGATATTTTGGTTCCAAATAGCATATTTTATGGAAGATTACAAGTATTTATTCAAAATCGTTCTCATAGGAAACGCTGGGGTTGGAAAAACATGCCTTGTTCGTCGATTCGCTCAGGTAATTACCATGATAGTGACATGATAATGTGATTTAGGAGCTCCATTACCTACGGAGAGTTTTTAGATGCAACTAATCAGATCACTAATCTGTTGTGTCATTGCTTGTTTATCCCGGATCTGTTTATTATCTTATAAGATGAAATTCTGTATTATTCCTACATTAATTATGCTTTTCTTCTTTTTATTATCACCTTTTAAATCTTTCTTTTTCAGGGTGTATTTCCTAATGTTCAGGGTGCTACCATTGGAGTTGATTTCATGATTAAGTCTTTAATGGTTAACGGTAAGAAAAGGAATATAAAGAAATGATTATGAAAATGATGGTTTTAGCTCTTGCAGATCTATTGTTGAATTGACATGTTGAGAATTAAGTTGCAACCTTTTTAACTTTCTTTTGTCTTCTTTCTTTTCTGGTTGTCTGCTGACCAGGAAAAGCACATCATTCAATTTGTAGTTGCTGTAACTATCAGCCAACCATAACAACAAGTTCAATGGACCAGGTCAAAGTTTGTAGAGATTCGTTTGTTTCGCTTGATGACCTTGGCTCATAATACAAAGCTAATCAGATGTAATTAAAAGCTGGTCAAAGTCAGTTTGAATTATTTCTAGTTTTTCTGGAATGAGTCATCTAAATAGTCATAATCTGTAACGTCATAAGAATAGTAGATACAATAGAGTAAAAGCAAATTTTTATTCAATTCAATTATGATCGAAAATTGCATTGTTTGCAATTTCATTACTTTCTTTATTATCTGTTCAATGAACTTCTCTTTTCCACTCTTTATTTTTATCGCAATCTTTAACTTTACTTTTACCGTCGCTCGTTCAACTTTGAACTAGATTTTAAAGTCAGCCATTTTGCTGATCAGCGTACAGTCTTTCTAACACTCATTTTTGCGTTCTGTTATTGAATTTGTTGACTGGTTGAATTCAGTAAGCTACACTTTTCCCATTCACACAACCGTACAACCCGACTACATCTCATTTTAGACTACATTCAATTAACTCATTTAGCTCTCAAAACTTATCGTCCTTTAACATTTTAGTCTATTTTCTCACTGGCCTCCATCTTTTTCATCTTTCTTAATCATTATTTTTTTTACTTTTGCAATCAATCTGATCATTTTTTCTTTCTGTCAAGATGTCAAAGTTAAACTTCAGATTTGGGACACCGCTGGCCAGGAACGATTCCGATCGATAACACAAAGCTATTATAGAAGTGCACATTGTTTAATATTGGTTTATGATGTTTTTTCACAATGCTCTTTCGATTCGTTACCACAATGGTGTCGAGATATTGATCAATATGCTGGTGCAGCCATCGCTGGTAAATATTTTCTCATAGTTCTACATTATTGAAGAGGGATGCTGAGTGAAACTGTATTGTTTTCATGAATTTATCATTCTGAAAGTTTTCCTTCTTCCTACGTTTTTTTCTCTTATTCAATCATCAACATTCATGAACAAAATGATTGTGTACAACCATAATAACCTTGAGTTAATTAGTATTCACGATTTATTGTCAAAATTTCTTAACTATCCATTAACCATGAGATAACAAGGTGTGTTAGACTTTTCCAGTTTTCTGGTGTAGTCGAAGATTTACCATATTCATGTTTCATTTTATAATGCTAATCAAATTGCATGATTAGCTTATTTCTTCCAGAAATCTTTCTATTCATTTAAACTTGCCAACTAGCATCTAATTAATTAGATTCTGTTTTTCAATTCCGTAACAATTATGCATTTCAACGAAATTGCGTCTTTTTGTTCCTTTGTTGACAACGAACTCTGCTTATTTCTTTAAGTTTTTTTTTCTTTTCAGCAATTTTGATTTGTATAATTTATTGTCATTCTATATATTCAGAGTTTATCATTCTAATCTGATGTATTTTCTTTATGAATTCAATTTACAGGTAACGGACGTAATGTTCTTAAGGTTCTTGTTGGTAACAAATGTGATAAAGACCGTGAAGTTCCTTTACACATTGCTGAACAATTTGCACACAACAACAATTTCGATTTATTCATGGAAACATCAGCATTAGAGGCTGAAAATGTGGAAAAATTATTTCGTGAAATTGCTGAAATCCTGGTTAGCCGTAATCAAGAATCAAATGGTGGTACAATGTCGCGCTCTATCACTTCAAATAGCTTTAACCAATCTTCAAAACCATCTAATTGTTTTAATTGTTTTTCAAATTAGTTTTACTAATCGTTTGCTTTTGTTTTTTACACATAATTATTATATGCATTATTTACTGTTTGTTTTTGTGGCAAAAACCAATTCCATTCACTTCGCCTTTTTCAATTTGAATTTTCATTCACCATTCGCTTTTTACTTAAACACAAAACTGTTCATTGTCGCAAAAACTCCAGAATCACGAAAAACATTCACCAAAAAAAACAACCAAAAACTCACCAATAATTATCATCATCATTATCATCGCTATTGTTGTCGTCAACAATTTATGTGGATTCTCAAACAGATTTAATTCAACTACAGTTTGAAGTCCACATTTTGCCTTTTTTCTCAGTTGACTTTCACATTTTGCTGTTACTATCCCGTGATTGACTGATGATTAACATAATCAAATATTAAAACTGTGCTTTAAGAAAAGTCTCACAATATTGTCCATGTATTTTTCAAACTATTAAATCAACCAAAGCAATTATCTAAATGTCAAAGCCTTTCTATCAAAGTAACGAAATTATTCTAAAATGTCATAAAACTAATAAATGAATAAAAAGACAGATTGTTGTCTTGAAAAATTACTTCAATTGATTTTAACAATTGAAAATTTTCCAAAAAACTATTGGAAACTGTGAGCCAACTAAATGTTAACAAATCAAATGCCTTCGAATTCATTATCTAATTGTATGAACAAATAGATCCACATTGAATAAAAACAAGTGCTAATTAACTCCACTGACAATAAGCTCTAAAATCAAAGTCTAAAGATTGAGTAAACAAAAAAGAGATTTAAATGTAAATTTAAAACAATGTACACGATAAATTAACTAAGCGTACAAATTAGAATGCAAATCAGCAGGTAATCACAACAAGGAATTATTTGTTTAATATACAAGTGTATATTAAGTAAATGTAATTGACTGGGTAACATGAAAAGTTAGCCAAAAATAAGCCATTAATCAAAGAGTCAACTGATTTTAAAATGTAATTTGAAGCTAATTAAAACTAACAATATCGAGTCTTGAAGCAAAAAAATAAGAGATTTTAAGTAACCGCGAAATCGCAGTCAAATAAAGTCGGCGGTAACCTGATAGTGGACCAACTCATTGGTCCAAAAGTAGCCTGAATCTCGGTTAAAATGAGGAAAAGAGGCAAAAATTTCGAGGATGCTAGGATTCGAACCTAGAATCTCCTGATCCGTAGTCAGGCGCGTTATCCATTGCGCCACATCCCCGTTACCTAAGGTCAAGAAGTAAATTTAGCCCAACAAAGGTACAGCTGATTCAACTGGAACTAAACAGTTGGTAAGAAATTTTTATAAGTTAAACTTTACAGATTACTTGAATCGAAATGTAGATGTTAATTTTTAACGATCAACTAAATGGTTACTTAGGTAAGATATAAATTGGAAAAACCGTTAATTAGAGGTCAATTAGTCACCATGTTAAATCAAATTGATGGCAGCACAATACGCAATATTGCTTCTGCTTGGTAACCATAACACTGGTTGGAGACAAAATAAAGAGAGAGGGAAGAGAAAGAGAGTTGGAAGATAAAGAAAAAGAGCCAATTAAACAGTTGAGGTTATCGTCTGGATAATTTTGAATCTTTCAATCTTTGATGTTTCTGCAAGTGTTTTTTGTTTCGTGATTTCCCGCTCATGATAAAGAGTAACTCTCATTTGTTTGCCTTTGTGTCTTTGAGATCAACGTAATTTGAGCTGAGATTTCAGGTTTAACTTTATAACACAAATATGTTGAGCATAATAACCAAAGACCAACTTGCCAAATTAACCCAATTAGACCTTTCTCTGATTGTCTTTTTACTAAGCTTTTTGTTAGTTTTTTCTTCTTTAGACTATTACCAAAAGATTGTCGATTTTTATCCAGTTGTTTTCAGAAGATGAAAATTTAGAGGAAAGTGTGGTCACATGAGAACATGCAAAAGGAGAAAAGAGAAAGAAAATGAATAAGATGAGAAACAATTTTTATATGAGTGTTAAAAGGCTTTTTACTCTATCTCTCGCCATTTTTCATTGCGCTCTCAGGAGTTTTTTGTTTCAATTACAATTTTAGAAGTTTTTTTTGTGTTTTGAAGGTAGTTTTTTTGGTATTATCCGTTAATTCAATTCACGATCCTCTAAGTACCGGTACTCGAACGTGAAATGCTCTTTCTTCCGTTGGCCCCACTTTTCATAATCAAAGTATACATAAGTGCCCTAGTGAAAAATAAAATCACGTTTAGTATTCATAGATAGATATAATATAACCATACGTGAGATCAGTTTATTTTTATTTACCTGCTCATATTCGTCTGTAATTGTTTTTGGTTCCTCGTGACGTTGGAACCACATCATATACTTTGTATGGAAACGCCATGACTGCTTTTTCAAAGCTTTAGCTGCCAGGTACTGCGCCTTTGTACCCTAATTAAACAAAATACAAGATAAAATTGTAGGATTATTTTAGGTGCAATGTAAATAGACAATAATAAAGGCTGTGATAACAATACCTCCATAAAATAAAAAATGAAGAATAATGTCTCAGTTGAGAGTCGATGGAAGAACTCAACAGAATCGCTGTGTTGCAAGGCTTGTTGCGGATAATATGACGGCGTCGGACATGGATTCGGAGGCAGATATGGTCTAATATAGAAGATAAGATTAAATACAATCAAAAGGGTAAATAAAGAGAAAATGAAAGAAAATTAGTAAAGAAGTGAGTAAACACATGTTTCTATTGAAAAAAGCGCCAATATAAAAAGATGCATTAAGCCTATGATATGATGATCATATAGATGATAAACTGTAGAACCTTAATGATTAATCATTCAACTTACCTTAGCCTCTGAGAATCTACTGGATAAATGGTATGTCTACAGGCAGCCTCAAGCATATGAAGCTGATATAGACATTGTTTAGGTAGCTGTACAGGTCCTAATGGAGCAACACCTAACAACGGTGGAATATGGGCTTCTGACTGATGCATCCCGATTGAACTGGCAGGACTAACGGCTGACGTTGCCGCAGAGGAGGTGAAATTTGATACTGTTGAGGAAACACACGAAGGCATAACCAGGGACTTACTATTACCACTTAATAAACCTATCACTGTTGATGTTGTTGATGTAACTGAGGCATTACTGTTCATTGAGTTTGTGGCAGCTCCTGACATGGATGTGCTTGTCTCAAAAAGATTTGAAGTAGATAAAGAAGTAGCATCGTTCGTAGAATTCTCCAAACCTGCACTAGCAACAGCTTGTTGGGCTATTGATTTAAGTGAGGACATGGATGTTAATTGGTTCACGGGCGCAGAAGTTGTTCCTAAACCTTGCCCAGGTCCTGTGTTGCTTGACTGTTGTTGAGATTGTGATTGTTGTAACTGGGAAGGTACTTTAACACCAAGGCCCCCAGGTACGGATGGTCCATTCATTATCAAAGGGTTATTATTATTATTATTGTTATTGTTATTGTTGGTGGTGATTGTGTTACTACTACTGTTGTTGCTGCTGGTATTGGAGGTGGCGGTGCTGGTAGTGTTTAGTTGGCTTGTCTGAGAACTAGATGAATTACTCTGATTCCTAGAAGAACCAATCGATTGACTCCATGGGCTTGAAGTAAGTGAGGATAAGGTGACTGTTGTGGATGTTAGTGCTGAGGTAACCGCTGCAGCCATGCTGTAGGATGCTGCAGATATGGTTGCAGTTGTGATACCTGGTAAAAAGAAAAGATCAAAGAGGATTCACTGAGTTTGTAGTTTAAAACAAAAGAAATGGAACCGCTTGCTTTAAATTAAAGATGAAAATTCAATTGAATTAATTAAATAAATAATTAAATTATTAACTTAATCTAAAATAAAGGAAAACTTCACTTGATAATTTAAAGCAATGTCAAAAAAACAATGCTTAAATTGTTCTTCTTTCTTGCAGAAGACAATTGTGTAGCAATAAATTTAAACCATGATTTTACTGGTTTGCAAACTATTTTTTTTCTTCGTTTTTTTTATAGATCAAGATAATAATTATCTGGTTTTGCTTTTCCAAATAATCAGTCTTACCATTGATTGAATTAACAGAAGGTGGACTGCTACTGCTGCTGTTACTACTGTTACTGATATTACTGCTGCAACTGCTGGTTCTCGAATTCATTCGAGAGGAAGAACTTTTCTGATTTAGTTCTGCAAGAAAAGATAAAAGAAAATGGAAATTTTGATTTAACGTGAAAGAGACGAAATTTGATGATATTTGGAAAAGCTTTTGATCTAGGAATAGGAGCCATGCAAGGAACAAGAAAAAGCAAGCTAGATCATTTTTGCAAAACAAGTGATGAGCACAGAATAAAATAGCACAGTAAATAGTGATGGTGGTCAGAGAAACAAGAACAATAAATTACTAAGCACAAACAATAATGTTAAGGCACAAAGAAGGACACAAAATATTAATAATATTGGAATAAACTTAAAGGTTGAATGAGAAAATTTCTTAGCACTGTGATAAACGAATAATAATCGTATCTTCAAATATAAATCTTAAATTATTGAGTCACAATTGAAGACACTTGGAATAAAACTGATGAGACGATGAACTGTGAACAATTTAATTGCGAGCAGAAGATTCACAGTTGCGTTGTTTTCACTTTTACTATGCACTGTGATGACAATTTCTTACCTGAATATAAAGACGACGTTGTCGATGTCATCGTTGTTGAAGTGTTCAACGTTGTTGTTACTAAAGAAGTTGGTGTGTTTGTGGTAGTAGTTATTGATGTTGTTGCTGATGTAGTTGAGGTTACGGTATTTGTTGAATTTGTCCCTGTTGTGGTTTGGGATGTAGATACTTTGCTCGATGAATTACTCGATGAAACTGAAGGAATTGAGCTACTAACAGATGTAGAGTGAGACCAAACAGGCTGAGGTTTAACATTAGAGGTTCCCGTAGATGAGGAGGATGAAGTTACTAAACAACCATTATTATTGGTGTTATTGGTATTAGAGTTGCTTGTGGAGTTATTCACAGATGTACAACTAGCATTGATATTAGTGCCTGGATTCAAATCAGCTACTCCCTTGGAATGATTGGTCAATCCTGGACTGGGAGCAGGTGAACTTGAAGTTGATGTTGGTGTATAAGAATGAACTGAATTGTTTCCTTCTTCATCACCAGTGGCATTAGAAGAATTTGTTGTTTTAGTTGTTCCACTATCGAATGAAGATGTATGATTCGCAAGGGCTGCTCTACTCTTGGCCAGGTATTCTTGCATGTCATCCAATTCTAAGTCTTCATAAATATATTCATTCTCCTCAAAATCAGGATCTTGTGAAGATTCAATATAATATTCAATGTCATCTTTAATCTTTTTAATCTGATCCACGTCCACTGTACTATTATCCAACATTCTCATAAGAGTCTCTAACTGATTAATATGGTACCGATGTTTTTCTAACCAACACTTTAATTCCTCATTACGATCCTGTTTTTCTTTATCATTCTTTTTCTTTTTTAAAGCAGCCATGATGGCTTCAATCTCACATTCGAATTGATCTATTTGGATCTTGAGTGCAGCTATTGAATCGGACATCCAATTTGTAATTTCATCCTTTTCTCTTTGTGCTGGATCTAATTTTTGCGCTGCTCCCAGGCCTTCTTTTGAATAAGCCTTAGTTTTGGTCTCCCTCTCTAAAACTTTAAACCTTTCCATTTGAGTCTCTATGAGTTTCCTATCGTCCAGGAGTAATCTTTTATCCTTAATCTCACTAGAGGCAATCCATGATTTAATCTGGTCTCGGAGTCTCTGTAATAATAGGGTATAATAGAATATTATAATTAGTAAAAAAATTCATATAATATTATATAAGTTCCAATTTATAACTGCTTTATGGCCCGTCACTTGCTTTTATCACTTAATTTTGAAATATACACATGGCATGAAAATGACAGAAGATAATTTAATTATGCAAGAGTTTTCTAGAGGCAAATACTGCACTATAGTAAACATCACTAATACAGCTAGATATCACAGCTCAATTTAATGCTGCTCACAGAACGGTGCACAAGCCAGTCTAAAGCAAAATTTTTGTATAGTACACAATTGACGAAGACCATAAAATCAATTAAAAATATTGGATGTTTTCATGGAGATAATCAGTCTCGGACGTATTCAAATTTGATGCCAACCTGAAGCTTTTTAATTTCTTTCTTGAGATCAGCTTCATATTTTTCTTTTTGATTAGAGTTAGGGGCATTGTGAGCTTTGTGCCACAAATCCTCAAAGGTTTCCACTCCTTCTTGAACTTTCTTATGGCATCGCTCGATCTCACCTGTACAATAAAAGATATAAAAAATAGACGAAGACAATAGTTGAAGATTAGATACAAATGCAGAAAATGAAGCAATAAGAGAAGAAAAATGACAGTTCATGAGCATGGTTTGGCAACTGAGTTACCTATCGAAGTAGTATATTTTGCTGAAAAGGTATAAAACGGAAATACTATATCAATACGAAAGCAAGCTAATTGAACAATGAAGGTAAACCAAGTATCTAATTGAAAGGGGGAAATAGCAAAAAAGAGAGATGGAAAGAGTGAATGAAATGGACGCTATCCTTTATGTTGAAAAATAAGCAGGTTAACATTGTTACGTGAGCTTGCCTGACCGATCTCCAGAAGCATTGAGTATCGAGATCTTTTGCAAGCATTGACAAGTGAAACAGTATGACTATGTGTCAATTAAAGAATCTAGAACAAGAATAATGAGAACGGATAAATAGACTGATCAGAGCAATTGAAACTAAAGTTATAAAAAAGATTTAAATGAACCTAAAATGAGAGCCAAACCAGTTGACTGATGATTGAAGCAGTCAGATACCCTATTGTGTTGTGTGTCACAGGTTTTTACATGGAGAAATCACAGGGATTGTGGATACAGCCTAGCTCAAGTAAATGCATTATTAATGAAGTAGCTAGTGGCAATCTCAATGAATAAATAGCATTTATGAATGGAGCTAAGGTAATAGAAAATTAGATGGCTTAAAAGAGTGAAGGAAAAAGAGATTTTATATACACATATACAGTGAAAAGATACAGATCAAGAGTAAATAATGATAGAAAAAAGTAACAGCAAAAGAGACAAAAAGAAAGAGGATGAAAGAGACAAGAGATGAAAACCGTACCTTGAAGTTTTCTTCTATCGGCCATGTTGTTGCTAACATTTGAATGAGAGGATCACAATGGTGTTGATTAAACTTGAGATTTGGACTAATAATTGAAAAAGGCGATTAAACAATTGTAAAATAAACTGATGAAAACAAAAAACATACAACATTAATTCATTTTTTCTTACAAAAGAAATAAGAGAGAAAGAAAGAGTGTAGGTTGTTAGGGACCTTCATCATATTACGATTATTTTACTGTGAGTCTTTCCAATAATGGACTTACAGTAATGTTAGCTTAACTGGATTCGTTAGATTAACTTTTTTTTTAAATTTTGCAGGAAACTTTGATTTAATCAAAATGAAATTTATTAACCACATTTGTAGCTTTTTACAATTTAATTATTACATATAATTAAAAGACCATGAATCGCCAATTTAAATCTATCTTTCTAGTCAAGATACAAGATTTTCCTATTATGTAACTAATATAATAAGATAAAAATTGAATTATAAGTTTTCTTTTAATTTGAATTATTTTTCATTATTTCAAAAATGATTTTTATAAGAAATTAATTTAGATGAAAAGAAATTAACATTTGAAAATTAAGATATAAACACAGAATGACATTTATCAGCAATAGTACATTGTTACTTTTTTTTCTTTCACAATGATTGAGATGCAAATTGTCCAAGTTCTAGTTAATTCACGATACTGAATTCCAAATGAGTTGAGTTTTAATTAGATTGAAATGATGGCCGAAAAAAGTATCGATCCAAGATTGCTCATCCTCTATCCGATGTAACATTATCTGGAAACTGTGCATCACTGCTATTTTCACCTAACAATGTTGATGTGGTGACGTGAGTTTTTTCTTCATGATTAGTTGAATCATCTTGACTTGTTTCAGAGAATCCAGTGACAGATTGATCATTGTTAACCAAAACATTTGACACTGATGAGAATGATGAGTTAGTGGTTGCATCGTTGCGACTCAAACTGTGACTTTTGCCTTTATCTTCAATATTCTCCTTGTTATGAGTAGTTATTGATTTTCCTTTCAAGTTTTTATTCTGAGTAACCTAAAAGTTCAGTAGAAACAGAGAAACAGAAACATTAGTAAATATTCGCAAAAAAGGACATTGAATAACAATAATCGATAACAAAAATTGGACATACAGTGTCATAATTAGTTACAGGTACCCATTTGAAAATTTTCATAGAAGTATCTCCAATAGTCACCCATTTCTTTTCCCTGGAAGAATATACGATAAGAAGACATTAGAAATAACTCAAAAAAGACGGATGAAAATACACAAATATCGAGATAAAGTGCACATAATTGTGGATATTTAAATATAAATTAATGTCATAAAGCGTAATGTATTTACCATTTTCTAACCTTATCCTTGACAAGCATCGCTCTTTTCATGTCATCCTTGGCCCGGCTTCGGGTATCAGCTCTTAAAGATCGTGAAATCATGTTCAAAAATTTATCCAAACCTTAAACAATGCTTGAAAGACAAACTAAGAAGACAATAATAAACACGAAGACAAGAGAAAGTACTTTGTTGGTAACAAAGATTTGCCCCAGACCATTAGGTTGGTAACATTAAAATCGAGCCTAGCGCCATCTAGTGACGTTGCCAATGTTAATTTGAGCTCACATAGAAATAACATTGACGATCCGAATACTTTAAATATGAATATAAGTATCAAAGGGATCGTCAATGTTAATTTAGTTCACATAGAAATAACATTGACGATCTGAATGCTTTCAATATGAATCTGGTTAAAACATATTGATTTAAATTAATCGCATTTAATGAATAGAGGCTCCATCTGAAGCCTACTTTAAATAAAAATTTTTATCATTTTTATCGCTCTCTGCCTATTAATCGCACATTCCTACATTTTTTAGTTTTTTTCATTCACGTTTATTATAAAAACTAACTGATAAGAGATAAAACCAAATGATATAATACCCTCATCCCCTTTGGGTCTGGGGCAAAAAAAAATGGATCACAACAAATTCAGAAGAAACTCAAAACTCTTTAATGAGATGTTGAGCTGCTTAAGTGAATGAGTTATTTTCACTTCTGCCACTCGATACTAAGACAGGCACAATACAGTTCGATAATGATCAATTAAATACTCATGATTATTGAAATAATAATCAGAAACTCTCATGACACTTTTTTCAAACATATTAGCTGCAAAAAGATGAAATGGTCTCAAGAAATTTGATTAAAATACAAAACAATCAAATTTTCGTGAAAATAGCCAAAGATGACTATTTATACTAATCCATTTCCTCTAAAAGGAGGAAAGGGAAAGGTTTGTACTGCCATCTATTGGAAACATGACTTGGGTAAAGTAAATAAAATTTTTGGTTATTTTACAATTTTGGTTATTATTATTTGTAATTGTTAATCAAAAATTGTTAATTTGAGAAACACTGATGAGATTTGAGACTTTAGTTCAATTTTATTAAAGTTCAACTCGTTTTTCTTGGCAGAATCTTCCAATAAAATCTTCTTTGTTCTTATTCAGATACACGAATTAAATGATAATTATATCAAATTAAATTAACTTGTTAACCCAACCAATTTTCTTGTGAGATCCAGTAAAATTGAGAGCGATTTAATTTGTTTGCTCATTAAAAATTTATAATAACCTATTAAATTTTATGATTATTGTGACTTAAGATTTTGGCGGTTATCGATAAGTTTCATGGTAACAGAGTGTTATTAATAAGATTCTTTCAAAACTTGATCGCTTCTAATGAGTAGTTTCTAAAATGATTGTTTAATAGACATTTTCATTAAAAAATTCAGAAAATTTCATTCATCATACTCATCAGAATCTTTTGTTTGCTTTACAGGATTTGTATAGATTTTTTGGACACTGCTAGTGAGCATAACATTACAGAGATGTCTCGATGTAATGCATTGCTAACTGATATTTTTTACTATGTTTACGTGAATCCATATTATTTGCCTTATATCATCGAAGAAAGAAATAACTTTTTGCTGAATGTTCAGTTTTTTAGAAAAGGAATGCAAATTTGTAAATAAGAAACAATCTACGAAAATCATTGAGGTGTAAATTATCGTAATTATCATTTGTTTCACTCTTCTTTAAACATCTGATAAGATGAAATTCGAATGTTCATCATTGCTTAGATCTTTGGTTTTAAATTATTTTTCATTTTTTCTACAAATTTTTTTACAAATCAACATTGTTATTACTTCAACTCCTGGACAACCTTCATCTAGTGTCAATCCTGATCCAAGTAATGTAAAAATTAATGCCAAAGTGCGTGTGCTTGGACCTTGTCAGTTATGTCGTGAGGTTGTTAGATCATTTGATAGAGTAAGTTCCCTTTTCCATGTTATTTACCATATATCTTTTCACTTTCATCAATATCTTTCATCCTTTCTTCAACATTTTTATCATTCATTTTGTATTACAGGGTTACAAGAACACTGATTACTCCAATGTTGACCATGAAGTTGCCAAATCTACCGATTTTAAAGACTCCAGCCAAAGACTTATACAAATAAAAGAGAAATTATGCTCTGATGCGAAAAATTTTGAAGAACAGGTTTGTACTCTATTTATTATAAAACTATGTTCATCTTTATTTACTGATTGCTTTACAATTTTCAGTGTAAAGAATTTTCGAGCAAACATGAAGAAGAAATTGACCATTGGTGGTCAGATGAACGTAAACAAGGAATTGGTCTTCATGATTATCTTTGCATAGAAACGGGAAAAGTCTGTTGCCCTGATGGAATGTTTGGACCTAATTGTTCATTTTGTCCAGGTCAGTATTTCTACATTTAATATTCTGTCCAATCTAATTACATTATAATTTTATCAATCTATATTCAGGCTTCCCAGAAGCAATATGTAATGGTCATGGAAGCTGTAAAGGTAACGGAACACGCAAAGGGAATGGAAAATGTGTTTGTTATGAGATGTACAAAGGTGATTTTTGTGAAAAATGTGCTACTGGATATTTCAAGGTCTCTGAAAAGGATGGAATCGAAGAATGTGAAAAATGCGATAAATCATGTCTTGGTCAATGCCAAGGCTCTGGACCTAAAGGTTGTCATGCTTGTAAAGATGGCTATATTTGGGACACAGATTATGGCTGTCTTGATATAGATGAATGTATTGAATCACCCAAAAATCCGTGTCAACATAATACATTTTGCGTCAACGTTGAAGGATCCTTTCAATGTTTTGGTAAGCATTATTTGCAATTCTATGGGCCATCATACAAAATTCTAATCAACATTCCTCTATCCATTTAGAATGCGATAAAGCTTGCGATGGATGCCACGGCGATGGACCAGATAGCTGTACAAAGTGTGCCGTAGATTTTGTCATGAAAGAAGGAATCTGTGTCGATACCAAAATTCGCGATCGTGAAGTTCATCTAGAAAAATCAAGATATATAACCTATTTAGGGCTATGCATTGCGACTTGCATAATTTTCCAGAAAAACATTTACATCGCTTCAATCATAGGTTTATTGGTGGCTCTTTATATCACAGCTGCTGAATATACAGTTCGAGACATTACTAGACCATCTAATCCATTGGAAGAGGTTGCTGGTAAATTATTTGAATGAGGAAAATTAATTTAATCACTTCGACGTCTACCTGTCCATTTTGTCTCTTAGTTTGAAAATTTCTCCCTTTTTTGATTAAGGTTTGAAAGAAGAAAAAAATAGACATTGAATATTTGATCTTTTTAATAAATTTTTCATTAATTTCTTGACATTTTTCTCTCCAATGATTTAAATTTTTTCAGACAAAAAAACAGCAACTCGCATGTTTGATTAAACAACGAGTTATGATTAAATTTACTTTGAATATAATGATAATCATGAAAAATGATGATGGCAAAAATGATGCGATGTGAATTTTTTTAATTCAAGTTTGATTGATAATTCTGGAATCGATTTGTGCGTTTTTTTCAACGGCTGAATCATCTTCTCTGTCATTTGATTCAGTGGAAGATATTTGTAGCAGAAGAACAAAATTTATAATATTAACAATTGATGAAGAAAAATGGAAAACTTGATAAGTAAAATTTGTGCAATCAAAATCTTGAACAATCGTAGTCAACATTTGGTTGTTTCTCGAAAGAATCAAGATATTTTCGTTTATATATATGAAAAATTGATTACCATTCTATAAACTTTTGGATAATTTGATTACTGAGGAGAGACAATGTAATGATCAACCAATAATGATAGATTCATTTGGATTGATAAAAATAGCAATATGATACCAGTTAACATTGGATTTTGTTGCGTTCAAATTTAAATTGACTTGAGGTATAGAATAAAATTTTCAATTTCAAAGATAGATTTGATAAAGATGAGAGATGATTGAATGAAACAAATATATGAATGGCCAACTTTGAATGGCCTCTAATTAAATATAAATAATTCATAAAAAAATATGATGGGCATAATGATGAACTGTCGTTGGCAAGGTAAATCTGGAGGTGGTTTTAAATGACTATAAGGTACAATAAACTTAAGCTGTTTATCTTTCATCCTGATTTTCTATTAACTTCTTCCACTTTTTCCTCCTCCTCCATCTATCATTATAACTTTTTTTATAATACAAATAAAATAGTCTATTTACCACCACCAGCATCATTATCATTCACAATCAACATCCTACATTCTTTTATGGGAATAATGAGCGAAAAGACTGTTTCTTGGAAGAGCCATCATCATCGAGTTTGATATCTTCATTTGAAAATCACAATTAAATATGGACAACAGGATCATTCACAACAACAATAACAACAAACATAGTCGTGTTGCCAGGTTGACTTTAAAATCTTGAATATCTTGTTTCCCGAAAATCTTTTGGCTTTTCTCATTATCTACTAAACAATAATAATTGTCCTCAATTTTCAATCTTTGATTTCACTAACATAAGCAAAAGGGAAATAGCCAATCCTTTGTCCAATTTGTCCTTTCCACCAGCCTTTTTCAGCTCCAGTTTTACTGAGAATAGCTATATAATCACCTCTTCGAAGCGATAATAAGTTTGCCGAGTTACCGGTGAAACTGTATAGTGCAATTGCATAGCCAATTGGAGGAACCGGTGTCAATACTGATTTATAGGGAATACCTAATTTTAAATTAAGTCCAGAAAAACTTTCAGCCAATGTTCGCTCCTCATACCAATTGACCAGCTCTTCCATTGTGTCAAAAAATTTGGACTCTGACAGGTAATATTGTCCTTCCAAGGTTTTACATATTCTCATGTGTTTAACAATACCATTACAGTTTAAACTAATAGCATAGTTTCCACGTTGATTGGGACTAATGCGAAGTAGAAATGTTGAATTGGGCATTTTTTCCAAAACCGATTGAGCTGTGGCTCTGTCCATTGTTCCAGCAAACCAGAGATGTTCCTCCAAATTCAAATTGACATAGTTTGGATAGAGATTACCATTTTTGTTATTACTGTTGCCATTATTAATGTTGTTATTGATATTATCGTTATTGGAGCTACCATCATCACTATTATTAAAACTATTATTATTACTATGATGGTTGTGAAGGTTTGTGAAATTGTTATTATTGTTGTTGTTTATATTAGAGTTGGTTGTGGTAAGAGTTGTTGTTGTGGTAGATGTTGAATCATCAAAAGATGAAGATGATCTAGAGTGGTTACAAAGAATTGGCTGGACTTTGTCAGCGGGAAATAATCCCTCTACACCAGTCCTAAGAAGTTCACCTTCGAGCCATTTTCCATCATTATTACTGACATCAGGTTTAGGATTGGTGATAAGTAAAACATCACCGATTTGGAAGGAAAGTTCACTTCGATTGGGTTCACCATCGAAAGAAGTAATGGCTTTTACTTTGGTTTCATGAGGCCACAATAAAGTGCCATTTATTAGTCCATGATGTTGACCATATTTAGCGATGAAATCAACCGGTGAATGTTGTTGGAGGAAAGCTTCATCTTCCCCCGAGTAAGCTGATATAACAGATGGACTACTGGAAGGTAAAGGTGGTCTTGGAGGAAGGGTCAATTCACCGCAAGATTTAACTAACGGAATACACGATTTGTGAACAGATATCTCACATATTGTACATTTGTAACCTTGAAAGAAAAGACCAGGTAACAATTTATCACAATGACCACAATTCTGAGGCTTTGGAAATGTGTAAAATATGAAAACATGATCTGTTGATCCAGTTTGACAAGCAACTGGATTCACATTATCCAAACCTTTATCGATAGCTTCAATCCATTTTCTTTTCAAATCATCACTTTTGACGTAAAAGGTGTAAGTGAAACGAGCTTGATTGTGAATTAAGGACCAATGATGACTCCATTTGTCTTTAAAATGTTTGATTGTTCCGGTGGTTGAAGGTGAACAATCATCGACCGAAAAGTCACTCAAAATTAGAGCTTCTTTGTAACTGAATTGTTCACCTTTCAAGGATTTACACATTAACATAACTTTGTCAAATACAAAAACATAACGACTTTTTAAACATTTTTCATCGTTAAATTTAATTTTAACTTCACCATCTCGTAGCAATCGCCCATAATCTTTAAGTTCTGTGTTTTCAGGCATATCGAGATCAACAATATTAACTTGAATACCAGCAATAATTTGCAATGTCTCACTATCACGTTTAACTTCATTAATGTAATCTCCTATGTCAATCATTGCTTCATATGCTTGTTGTAAACCATAATAGTCGTCATGAGATTCATGGGTATTTTTAATCAACTCCTTGAGAAACAAATGGTATTTGAGTATTCTTTGCATGGGAAGTGACAGTAAATCTCGTAATTTAAATTTACCATCATTGGCTTCCATTTCGTGGCGAGAGACAGCTTCATGGATAACATTATGTTTAGAACAGAGTTCATCAATTAAACCCTGAGCACGAGGCAAGTTGGCACAATAATCACCATATAGAACAAACTGATCTTTCCAACTGAGAAAACAATTGCTTATTCTAAACCCATTGGATGAAGTTGAGGCTGCTTTGCATAGATCACGATGGAATCCAGAATGTATGTCAGCAAGCTCTTTAATGTGATTGAAAATAATCTTTTTATCTTTTGCGTCCAAAATTTTCTTCAATGGTCGCACGAAATGTCGTATAATCATATTCAAAGCTTCAACATAATTTTTCTCGGTTTCCACCAATTCTCGAATACAGTAGTCTCTATTTTCCAACGGGGTCGAATCAATGATAGAAGTCTCATCTTCTTCCAAAACATCTTTCCCAATCCTTAGTGTAACGTAGCACAAATCTTCATAAATATCCTCTTCATGGGTCCGGTGAGGAAATGATGGACCATTCTTACAGTTGAATGATGTGGAGTAATGCATTTGGAAGAGTTAAAATCGATTATTAGGAATGATTGTTGATTCAAAAAAAAATCAACACCAATATAGAAATGGACGAATGTTTATCAAATAATAATGAATGACAATTTTTGATAATGTCAACCAATAATTGGAAAGAAACAATAATCCTTTGTTGAATGATTTTTTAGAATGTTTGATTAAAAACTAAAAGGAATGGTCTTGGTGATGATAATGATTGTTTTGTTTGATCTTTACACTTATTGATGGTTGATTTGTTTTAATTCAACTTTTCCTGGACCAAAAGTGAACCGGTAGATGCCAGAAGAAATAGATGTTGATAAGAGTACAATTTTTGCAGCCTTCCTTTTCAACCTTTCATTAACTGTTTTCTGTGAACTTGCTTGGTATTTCCTGAGGTCGATCAAATTTGCTATCTTAAAACACAGATAAATTGATGAAGTGCTGAAAAGAAAAACAAAGAAGAAGAAGAAATAAGTTTTAAAGTTGAGCAAGAGAAGAAAGTGAGAGAGAAAGAGAAAGAAAATTTTTTAAAAAAAAAGTTTTTGGAGGAAATCAGTCAACCAAATGACAATACAGGAAAGGAGTTCAAGGTAGCCAGAAAAGGATATAAAAAATGAAGTTGATGATCACCTTTAATGAATGGGGAGAGCCAAAGAACTCCGGATAATACCTCAAGCCACCGTTATGTGTATGGACCATCGAGCACAGTTAAGATTATGCTTCCTGTAACCAGAAGAATAAAAGAAACAAAATAAGAATGTCAATCAACAGATGATGATTTAAACTTTTTGATGTCTAACAAATAATAAAATTGCATCAAGTGTAAGGGTGAGGAAAGGAAAGACAGACACAAAAACAAAGACTCAATCAACAAGTAGACTTAGAAAGCAAAATTGTTCATTAAATGATGGATGAAGTTCAGCGTGTATTAAAAACGCTCACACATATGAATTACTGGTGTGGGAAGGATGAAAGGATCAAGAAGGCTTTCTGAGTCGCTTGCAAGTAATAAACTTGAGATATTTTGATCATTACTTTGTTGAAATAATTGTTTGACAATATTATTTAGACAAGATGTTTGCCCATAGAAGTCAAAGTGAATAGGATGAGACAAAGAGTTCAAATGTTGCAAGAAAATCGCCATCATCTGCAATTGCTCTTGGCGTCAAATGACTTACAAACTCAAAAGGGGTTGTCTATCAATTGAACCAAATTATTTCAAACTTAACTGCAGCAAACTGATGCAAAGACTGATTCAATTGTTGAATTTGATTAGTTCTTGGGGCTCAATTTTAGAGGAGCAATTGAGATTCTGAGAAGCTGGAAATTTTCAAATTGGTTTTTAGTCAGAATTTAGTTTGAGCCTGGAAATCAATTGATTCACACCAAAACTTGACCTACCCTAAGCTAATCAATTCGAGTCACTTAATATACAATTTAATTTAATATGAACCTGTTGTTTAGCCCAGCACAAAATAAAGACATTGATTAATTAATCATATGTTCACACAAAGTGATCATTGATTTGCATACTTTGAGGTTGCAGATTATGGTTCAGTTTGTCTCAGTTAATTATTGTTTGAAAAACGTCAGTCAAATATTGAAACTTAAATTAGAAAACGTTGAACTCATGTTCATTAGTTGAACATTGATCAGATGGTAAATAAATTCATGAATGCATTGAATTGATTCACAAGGAAAGTGTGAAATAGATTAAGCTTAAATTTTCAGCTGAAAACTAAAGTCTACCAAAGTATGGTGAGAGTTTCATAGCAAAAAAAGTGAACAGGGAAACTTTCCATTAGTTTATTGATATGATGATGATTTTGACAGCACAAGGCGAATTAAAATTAGGTCAAAAGTAATTAAAATACAAGTTGAACAAGTAAGAAGAGATTAATTACTAGAAACATTGAAATAATAATTCATCTAACAGTTATTAGTAGTAGTCTGGCCATTGTGATGTCAAGATTCATAATAATTCAATTGTAAATGTAAAGAATTGCAAAAAATTAAAAGCTGTTTACTGATAAATCAATTGAAATTTGTTTTATTGATAAATGTTAATAATATTATTGATGATCACAAACATGGTAAAAGTTCAAGATTGTTAAAGTTAAGTAGTCTTTAGCTAAATAGAGTCACAAATTGATTGTATCTGTCCCAAAAAAGTTATTCAGCAACTGTGTACAGCAAATCAAGGTTTTCAATTTTCATTTTTTTCTTCTTATAATGCCAATCATACATGATTTTTTCCTTTTTTAATTAACCTTAAAGACGATTACATAAAAAAACTTCAACAAAAAACGCGAATTTCTGCGAAAGTATTTCTATTAAAGGCAGTAAGTGCAGCTAATTTTTTTAATCAAAACAGCTCTTCTCGGTTGAGGTCATGAATATGAAAAGGTTATGGCGAAAAAATTACAGTGATTAATGGTAAAATGGAGATGGGTAAAGAAAGAGAAGTAGTCTTGTAAGAAGTATACATGACAGTTCATGAGCATGGAATTTTGACTGAGTAAACGATCGAATCAGATGCTCAATAAGCTTATAACAATAACAAGCAATTGAAACCAGAAATGTTAATTTAAGAAGTTAATTGAAGGGGTAAACAGTAATAAGAATGATGAGAAATGTTCATGAAATGGACTTGAATGGTGAAGCTGGAAAGGATACTCAGGATGTACATGAGTCTGTTAAAATAATATTTAGATTTGTATTTGATCGTTATATTCATGCTTGACTAGAAGTGAAATATCTAAGTTGAATCTCAATAAAAGCTAGCACAAGAAGAACGGAGAAAAAAAACTAGACAAGGCAACAAATGAAAAAGTAATCTTGAGAATTTAAATGATCCTTAAATGAGAGGCAAACCAGTTGGCTGGTGATTGAAGCAGTTTAAATTATTGTGTCACAGGTTTCTTGGGAAATCTTTTCTCCATAGCATTTTTGGACTCAGCTTAAGTTATGCAAATGTACTAATGGAAGACTAACCAGCGTCTATTCTAGTGAATGGATGGTATGTCATCAATAGACGGTCAAGAGGAGAATAAGATGATTTAAAGAAAGAAAGACAGGCAGACAGATAGAGGGCTATAAAAGAGATACATTTATGTACATTCTTAAAGAGTGAAAAGATTGAGATCAAGAGTGATGAGAAAAAGAAACATCAAAAGAGACATAAAGAAAGAGGATGAAAGGGACAAGAGGTGAAAAGCGTACCTTGAAGTTTTCTTTTATCGGCCATGTTGTTGATGGAAACACAGAAAACCAGAGGGTCAAAGTGGTGTTGATTATAGTTGATGCTTGAACTGAGAATTGGTAGAAAAATAAAATTATCGAAACTGGTAACTCATAACAATAACAAAAGAACTCGGATTCATTTCAGGACTGGCAAATGAAAAGGAATTTACAGAAAGATGAAAAGAGAGAGAAGGAGAAAAAGTAGACAGTTAGTTACTTGAAAACAGCCCAAGTTTAACAAGCATTTTGGTAGAGGGCAACACACTCAATTATAAATAAATAACTAAAATTTTAAACTTTTATAATTATCGATACATTTGAATTTAGCTTCATTTTGAAACATCATCTAATGTGAAGAGGTTAGCTTTGGTCGTGAAACTTAATGATGAATGCAATGATGTTTGATGAAGATAAACAGTAAATTTAACGATGCTGTTCAGTACGCCATCTATTATTGTGAAATGAGTCTATTTTTGATGAATTTTTATCGATATTTTTCCCCCTAATGAACTATTCTAGAACCAAAGTACTTACCCTTGCCATTCCTGTTAAAGCCTAACATGATAGCTGGACTCCAGCTTACCCGACTTACATTTCGTTATGAAGATTTTCTTACTCAAGTTTTCCTCGATAATTGACTAGTTTTGTGAACTTTTCATTGTTTTTATGATTACTTGATGACTTGTAAGTTTAAACTTGTATCTCACAATTTGAGTTTCATCTTTAAGAGGATAAAAAATCAAACTGAAAGAGATGATTCGTAAGAATCTGGATTAATGCTCGAAATATTATTCTAGAGATTCTATAGGTATTGACTTCTTCGAACGAGGTCGCTAAGAGCGAGAATTCGGTTTCGAATTGTGCGGAATCACTGTACAAATCGATACAGCCCCGATCCAATTATTTCAATTTTAATGAGCTCTCCCTCCATCTGAATAGATAAATGTTCTAGATTAAAGAACATTGAAGCATAACAGTTAATGTATCTCATTTCATTTGCTTACAACTTCGGAGGAACAATGAAATCGAAATCGATCAAAATTTTACAAGGTGTTGTTCTAGAATAACATCTAACGACAGTCACATATGAGCGACTCTGTGGCGCAACGGTAGCGCGTCTGACTCCAGATCAGAAGGTTGCGTGTTCAAATCACGTCAGGGTCAATCAAATAATTTTTTTCCGCTATGCATTTGGTATTTTAAATGATTTACTTTTATTAAACTGTACAGGCACCAATTTACGGAATAAAAGTAAACATTAATCGATTTGTTTACAACAAATATTCTTTTTCACTTTTTAATGAGGTGAACACTTATCATGTTTTGTTTACTAATTTAGAGCAATTAATCCCATATTTAATAAGGGATGAAAAAACTCAATAGAAGCTGGTATCACAATGAAATCACGATGAATTTAGCTTTGATTTCAAGCAAGGTAATGGTACAAATTAGGATTTTCCTTATCTCTCTCCAGGTAGTCTCTTTCTATCAAACTCTCTATTCTTTTCTTTAAATCAAGAGGCTGTAAAGAAAATAAAATGAAAATAAAGGTGAATGTTGTGATTGTAAATGGTGAACATGACATGTTGAGGTTTCATGTAGAGCGATGTATGGGCGACAATATTCATATTGGTAGCAATTGTCGATATTTATCGATATTGCAGTTCTTCAATTGAATTTTAATAGAAATATCGATAAATATCGGTGATTAAATCGCTCTTAAATCGATATCGTTATTGGAGATATGGATATCGCCCTTCACTAATTTGATAGCATAAAGCTGAATTGAGCTCCAAAAAATTGCAACAGCTGAAAAATTTTAAATCGATTTCTTAATTATACTCTTACAGAATTAAATGCATTCAGACAGATTTTCAGATATATTTATAGCTATATCACATTATTCATTAATTATAGAATTCTTCAAATTTCTTTCCGTTCAAATAAACTTCTTCAAGAAAATACCTCAAATCAAATCAAAATTTCAATGACTCGAAACTCAATTCAGACCATGATGCTTTGTTCGGTAATACTATTTTGAATAAGTATTTTGATGATGAGAATAATTACCTTGACCGGAAATCTTAATTGATCAAAAAGTTCGGAAATAAGATTAGTATGAGTCAATGATTTTCTAGTTTTCATAATCCGTACAACAGCAGCATCAATTTGATATTGTCTATCTTGGAAAACTCTTTCCTGAGTGTTTGTTTGCTCCTCTTGCTGTTAACAAAAAAAAGTGAAAAGTTAATCCAATTAGATACAAATAAATTAACAAAATTTTTCAAGAAATAATACTTACAGTCTCTTTTAATTGAATTTGGTTTATTCTGATTCTGATCAAATTATGCTTAAAGTCAGAATTATAAATAAATCTATCTCCATCCTCAACATCACGACCTGAAGGGTGTTTACGAAGAACTCGAGCTTTACCACAAGCCAAAGACTGTAACGTTCTACGTAATTCACCATCCTCTATTGTAGTTAGTTGTTTAATTTCTTCAAGAGACAGCTTATCTCTGTCGTTGAACAGGATAAGTACTAAAGCTTGAAATAATGACACACTCAATTCTTTTAATGCCTGTAAAAATAAAAAATTAAGATTTAGAAATGAAAAAAATATCTCTTGCCTAATGCAAATATCTTACCGAAGGAAATTGAGCTTTCAAGACACAATGACCGAGATTTGGTTGCCACTGTAATTTACGTCCACTGTGTTTACCTAAATAAAATTTTTTAAACATTTCTTGGTATTGAACCATTTCGGAAGGCATATGAACCTCCATCACCGGGTAAGTTGGCCAATAGCCCATTGTGAGAATATTAACTGTCATGTCGATGCTGGAAACAGCTTTTGACTTGGCATTTGAACGGTATTGTTTGAAGGCAAGATTGAGTTCTCTCGATAGTTCCATGTCTTTAAACATTCCTTCTAGTTTGCTTGTGAAACCGGCTCCACATTCTTGTTTTAATTTGGATAGCATTGATTTTTCTGCATCCACAGATGCTGACTTGCCGACTAAAAGTCTTTTAGCTAAATCTTTCTTATAAAAGGCTTCAAAAACATCTTTACCATGAATAAAACGAAAGAGCACCATTATCTTATCTAAAAGCCTCTCCAATTCCTCTTCGGTGGATTCTTTGTTACCTGCCCTGAGTTTAGAGTCGACGAATTTTGCTATTAATTCAGCTGGTTTGTTAGGTCTTTGATTTATAAAATGTTCAAAGGCTTCTTTTAACGAGTTAACAAATTTTTCATTCTTATTGAAACATTGATTCACAATGAGATCCATTTGATCCTTAAAATCGAGTAATTCTTGAACCATTGTTTTATCTTTTTCAGGATTGGTCACGATCACTTTACCACGTTTCTTAATATATTGATTAAAATGTGTACACAATTCAACTAATCCTTCTTTCACTCGGGATACTAAAGTATACATAAGTGTTAAATCGTCCAGTCGGTTCTCATCCAAGAGCTGATCTAGACCTTTTTGAAGTATACTCGATAAATGTTCACTAATTAACTGCTTTTCAACACAGGTGATTAATGGTTTCCGAGTAGAATGGTCCAAATAGTGAAGAAGTCTCTCAGTTTCCTCATTAACTCGTTTGTCAACATGCGCTAAGTATGCTGCTACTTCCAATTCTTGCATCAACCTTTGGCCTTCTTCTGCATAAAGTTCTTCTGTGGCCTTTAAAAATTTACCTTCAAACACTTCTTGGTATATTTGGAGATCACAAAGCATTCGCAATAAGCTTTTAAGCAGTGAACGATCAACAGTTTCTCCTTGACGTTCTTGGTGTATTAGTTGCAGTAACCCATCAACAGTTCTACTCTGAACTTGCCAATTACTGATAATATTAACTCTAAACATTTCTAAGCCCATATCCCTGTTAAAGAATTGAAAAAATAGATTAACAAAGATGAAGGGTCAATGAAAGCAAGAGAAACTTTTGAAAGGGATGAGTCCGTAAAAGGGAGATGCAAAGTTGGGCTAGAATCTAATTGCAAAGAATACTATTTAAAACAATTACCAGATTGATGTTATGGCTGCATTTTGTAGAATATAAGTTCTGTCGAGGAAAAGAAATATGCTTCTTATCATTATCTGTAAAGAAAACGGAAAAAAATAATGAGTAAAGATGTGCTAACCAAGTCCTGTTAATAATGCTTTTTAAGGTGAGCTATTGAAAAAAATTTGTCAACAGCTGTAAGGAAACTCAAATAAGAAATGGAATAACTCGGTTAGTACCATTTGACGACAATGATCCTGCCAACAGGTGTCCATCATTTTAAGGAAAGTCAACGAATCCATAGAACAATCAATAAATTGGCTAATATTTTGTTTAACATGTGCCTCACAAAGCTGCTCCAGATTAGAATATAATTGAGAGGCCATCTTATGAGAGCAAATATTTTCAACCGCTTTATATAATTCTTCTAAAGGCATTGCGATGGCTTTGGAGGTTTGAATAGCAATTACTGCAAATTTAAGTTTAGACCATGTGTCCTCGAGATAGTTAACGGGTAATAAAGGTTTGGAAAAATTTTTGATAACCAATTTACGAGCAGATCCAGGTTTGGATTTAGGCTCCAACTGATGATGATCCATTGGTCGGACTTGTATGGAGAGGGGATGAAGATGAATATGATTAGAACTATGGTGATCAAGAGGAATCTTGATTTCGTTGTAGACACTCCACTTGAATTTAATTGAAATAAAATAAACATAAACTGATTTGGATGATAGTTAAAAACCCAAGACCATTAACATTACCGGTAACTCGGTAACCAACTGTTTCTCACGCGAAGAGAGACACGAGACACAGTTAAACTAAAACAAACTAGATGGCGGTACTTACCATAAATTTAAGATCAGTGTAATTTGAATGACTTAAATAAACTGTTATGATCGACTACGCGGCTAAAGAAAATGGCACTGGTAACTTAAAAAACAGCTCTGAACAAAATAGCTGACTAACTAGCCAACAAGTTACAAACAACCAAGACCAAGCAAATGACAAATAATAATAAATCACATAAATTTATTATCAAACCCAAAGACACTCTATCAATGAAATGACTAATATTGCCAAACAAGACAATACTCTCGAATAGGTGAAATAAAAAAAAGGTCTAACTTCAGTCAAAATGGCTTAAATGCTTAAAAATGCCAAGAATAAAATATCCTCCCACCTTAACACCAAAGAAATAGGTGACAAAGTCGAGATGAAGGATGTCAACTTGCTTCTAACCCAAATCTCAGCTGCTATAAATCAACCTTTAATTGATTGATGCTTTCAAGCACCGCAATAGCCATAGGTCACACAAGAAACAACTACTTCCACTCAATTTTATGCGGTCAGCATTTATGCATGACGGTTATTTACCAGTATAATGATCTGCTACTCCAAGCCATAGTAACACTCAACAAAGCACTTTTCATGATCTATCAAATAGATTTAATTTAGATTCAAAAACCTGGTTCTGATGTACAACCCTGATTGAGATTCTGGGAATATTTAGATTATCAATGCTGACTACTAGTGGTTGAAAGATCCTAAAATTTGATTTTGTGGTGCAGGAAAAAATTTAATTTTGTTACAACATTCGACTCGATATGAGTTGACTTAAGTAAAGATTCAATTTTTTTACATTGATAGTCTGCGATGAAAATCTTGGAGATTCGGAATCAGGTGAAGCCCATTTTTGTAACCGTCATTTGAAAGCTGGAAGTTTGTTTATGTTTGAAAAGCTTTTTATCCCGCTTCTTACAGACACCATTCAACGCAAAAAAGTCATTACATGTTGAATGTAAATTGAAACACTAAAAATTATCAATGAAATACATGCATAAATTTTAACTTGAATATTCCAGGCCTTATTTTAGGTTATCAAGATATTGATTTGTTGAAGCTTTTTGATGAAATCTAACTTATTTAACGGTATTATTTTAATCTTTATCTTTATTCGATGCAGTCAATTGAAGTCACTCATAAATTAGTTTGAGCTTCATTGCTTCCATTAGACAGTGTTTAGAAACATTGATGACTGACAAAAGTTGCATCAAAGAAATGAGTTTCTACGAAAAATCTGCTTCCATAATGGTATAAAAAGCGATCTACGTTTCAACTTTATTCTCGAAAACTGTTAATCAATTGATAAATCTGTAAATCGCAAGAGTGGACTCAGTTTTCATGCCTTACAAACCTACAAAGTCTAAATTTGAAAGGATTTCATTTTTACGTTTTTGTCCATTTGTCTTTCATTATTCGTGTCAATTTGCGCATAAACGCGATAATTGTATCTTTTTAGCAACAACCTTTCAATCCTGTTGTGTATTAATCAACATTGAGACATAACATAAAAAGCTTTTGCATTTTATAAACTCTTCTTGACCAAATTTTACGAATCCTTTGGTGATTCCATGATCTTCCAATCAAACTGGGACTCATTTTTACACTGAACTTGTTTACTTTGAAAGTGAATAAAAATAGCTGAGCAAGTAAACAACAGAAAAATGTTATTCTATGAATACATTCATATAATTGAGATGGACGTCACACTCAACAGTATTGACTACACAGGAGTGAAAAAAAAAGTTTCACCAGTTTGATTGTGCTCCAAGCTGAAGTCCACCCATTACACGGGAAAGCAATCACAGAGAGAAGAATAATTACGAAATGGTTAAAAATTAAAGGTGTAACTGGATACCATTTTGATATAACAAATGGACACTGGATACCTGATAATAATTGGAAAAGATGAATGACCATCCAAAGGGGAAAAAAAGCTGTGAATATCATCAACTTTTCTCTACCTTCCTCTTCCCTTGAATTTAATGTAATTTTCCTATCAACTTTTCTGGTCAATGGCTCAACACCAATCCCTACCTTTGTCACCAGCATTCAATCATTTGAAACATTTTATTACTTGAACATTTAATGACTCAAGGAATGAGAAACAAAAGGGACAAGAAGCAATTCAATTGAAACTAAGTGATTTATTTACAGCTCATAAATAAACTCTTTACAATTGAAGGTAACATTGATTGTTCAAATTTACCTTTCATTTTTATTCATTACACTTTTCATCATTTGCCTGGTGCAGAATAAAACATCTTCAATGAAAATAGGAGGAGTTAACCATGTACTGTAAGAATAAGAAATTCATGGGATCATCCTTTTTTTTCAAAAATCACTCCCATTCCAATGGAAACTATTTCATTCCTTTCATCTTCCCCTGCATCACCCATCTTCCATTTATAGGTGACTTCCTTTCAGAGCATTTCTTCATCTTAAATTCATAGAGCAACCACCACCATCATCATCATCATTATCATCATTATAAACAGAATTTCCATTTTAATGATGAATTGAAAAGGGAAAGGACATCAAAAGAGAAAAGCAAAAGAATCAATTAACATGAAATGGGAAATTTATTCAAACCTGAAATCATTATTATCGATATAAACGGATGCCAGCAAATTCAGCATTACCTGTAATGGTTAAATATTAGATGTTAAACAGCTCAAGCAAAGTAAACCAATGTAAACATCTTGTGAACAAATGATCATAACCAGAAAAAAAAGACCTGAACCACCTATAACTTGAATTTACATTGATTTCCTTACATCATCCTGGTCATCAACATCATCACCATTTTGCTCTTATTGATTATTGTTGGACCAAATGTTACCATCCTATAAATGGATCAAAAAACAAGGTAAAAAGAGGAATCCAGTTACCTTGGTATAGGAGAGGAAAGGAGGAGCAAAAAAAGATGAAGATGCTAAAAAGGATGAATCAAAAGCTGAAAAGTTGAACATTAGCCTCTATTGATTGTAAAAACGGATTTAGCCATCATCATCAGGAGTGTGTCTAAGCTCAATTTGATGGCAATCATAATAAAAATAACACAAAAAAAAGTAGCAATCATAATAATGATGAAAAAAAAGGTAAAATAATAATAGTGATAATGATGATGAGGACGATGGCAAGAGACAAATAGCCGAGAATAAAGCAGCTGCCATTAAAAGATCTGTATTTTTTAGCTTTTTATTTTATTATCCAAGTAAATGAATCCAGTCTCCCACTCCAATTCATTTCACTTTCTCTCTCCTTCCTCTCTACCTTTTCACTCCCACCTCAATTTCCCACCCTAACCCCCTTCAATAACTGTAACCTGAAAGGTTCAAAAAAGGTAACTTATTATTACTCACAGAAATCTTTCCTTCTTCCCCTTCAGTTCATCATCTTCTTCTTCTTTCCCTGGTTTCTTTTGTATATGTTCCTCCCACTATTTTATTGGTTCCCATCAAGAGTTTCAATCATCATTATGGCCATTACCTTTACTTGGTGCTACCAGCGACTTTCGCCTTCTCTGTCTAAATCCCTTCTCTCCTCCATCTTTCTTTTGTCTTACTCTTGAAACACTCTTCTCTGTCTGTTCACCCATTTTCATAAAGGCAACTACGCACTCACCAGCAAAAACAGTAAATTATTTCTCACCTTTTATCCTCTGTCTATTTTACTTTATTGTCCTTCTATAACAGTTTTTTTTTTGTTAATCGTTAACAGCCAAATGGATTAAAAATTGACTTAAATCGACTAAGCTTCATCTAATCAACATTTAACCAGTTTCAACGAATCAACCATTTCTCTTTACATTCAACAATCAATAATCCAACCTTAGTTTCATTCATCTACCTCTTTATTTTAATTTATTGATCCACCATTTTTGATTGTTGCTATTGATCTTTCTGCTCTTCTTCTTCTGTTTGTATGAATACAGTTTAATCAAAATCACAATTATAAACAATTAATTTGATTTACATACATTGGTTAACATTGAATCCTTTTTTCGATCATCAACAAATGGAAACAAAGAGTGTTTATCATTCAGAAAGTGTTCAATTCAAAAGGAATCAAGTTGAATGCGATAACAACAAAAAATTAAAGTCAAATTAAAATGTGCTCAAATCAATGAAATTTATCTTATTAATTGTATAAATGAATTGTCTCAATCATAAAACTGACCATTTCTACCTCCAATTTGCTCACGTTTGTTCATCATTTCACCATCTAATCATCAACATTTCCTGGCCTCTTCATTTGACCCAACTAGTCTTATTAGCCATATAAAGTGATCAGGATTACATTCAATGTTAAGATCATCAAAAATGATACCAAATTGTTTAAACAATTCACCTATTAATGATGCGGTAACGGTTAATGTAGTTAGCGGTAACAGTGATGATGATAATGATGAGAATCGTGAAGAAAGTCATGCAACTTGTGAATCATCTAAAGTCAACATGGAGTCAAGATCATCACTTATTGTCCAACCAAGAGACCAACTTAATGATTACAATGAAACGTCTCCAAACTCATCAAACTCACCACCAAGCAATTTACTTCCAACCTCACCAGAAACAACAGCCAACAACAGTGCAACAGTATTGCTTCCTCCACCACCACCACCACCACCTTCATCATCTCCGTCTCGATCAACATTAACCAGTATGTCAATAACAGCAACAACTTTACCAATCCTTCCAACAAACCAGACAACACAATACCATCAACATCAACATCTCTATCAAAATCACACTCAACACCATCAAAACCACCCAAACCACCAACAACAACAATCTCACCACCAAAACGCATCCCATCATAATCACCATCACCACCATCATCATCAACACCTTCATCACCATCATCGTCATTCAGCCTTTAATGAATCTTCACCCAATGTGGACGATGGCCTAACAAGCCTAACCTGGCTTCAAAATTTAAACATGTGCATGACTCGTTTAGGTGCACCAACACCACCAACCCCACCAGCCAGTCCAGTTTGGACATCAACTTTCAACACAAATTCATGTAAATCTTTGTCCACCAATTCATCTTTAAACTTTACCAACTCTCCAACATCTCGCCATCACAATCACCATCAACGCTACCAACCTTCCAACTGTACGTCATCATCATCTTCCTCCTCCTCCTCTTCCTCCTCTTCCCTCTCTTCATCCTCATCCTCATCGCCCTCCTCATCTTCATCACAAAACCAATCAACAGCCAATAGTGATGCCTCTTCCATCAATATATCATCCTCATCTATTCCTTCAACCAATGGTTCATCTAATGGTAATACACACAGCAACACTTGTAATACACAATCAGTTGACCAAATTAACCCTAAAAGTCCCAATTTAACTAATCAACTTTCTCTTTCCAACTCAGCTCCAGGATCAGGTCGATGTCGATCTTCATCTTCCAACACTGTTACGTCCAAAAAAGCTCAAACCTATTCATTAGAGGATATTGCAAACTACAAAACAAATGGTTCAGTTAAACCACCCTATTCATATGCTACTCTCATCTGTATGGCAATGAAAGTCAACAAGAATAAGATGACATTAAGTGCCATTTACCGATGGATCAGGGAAAATTTCCTGTACTATCGTAATGCTGATCCTAGTTGGCAAGTAAGTCAATCTCATTAATCTCAATTAATTTTCAAATTTCAAATGTTTCATTCAGATTAAAATGGCCCACTCTGTTTACCTTTACTCTTGCAATATTCACCATTTCATTATCAATGTGAAACTTCATTTTATTGATTAGTTTCTTTTCAAATCAACTCTGTACAAAATTCATCAGTAACCATTTCTTCCCCAACCTATTCATGCTTTTTACTTCAAAATATCACCAAACAACATTTCCATCAATAATTATCACAATAATTAAGGTCATCATACATTAAGACAAACTGATTCTTTCAATAAGATAATGATTGTTGTCTTACAATTAAACCGCTAGTAATTGTATTGTATTCATTACAAGTAACAAAATCAATGGAACCAAATGTTGACCAATTTAAGACAATTTAAATTGGTGAATGACCCATTAAGTCCATCAATGTCCAAAATTTTTATAATAATGTTATACATTTGCTATTAATTATCCTGACCATTTAATTAGCTTTTCCCTTGCAATACTCGTTATCCTTTTCAACTAATTATCATTGAGAAGACCGAAAATCAAGATTAACTTTAAATGGATAACTCATAATACCAATCATTTAGACTTGATCAATCTAAAACAAATAAACGATATTTGACAAAAAAGGTTACTCTATTAACCCGTAATGAAGTATAAATTAAAAATTAAATTTAAATCAGTATAAGTTATAGTGAATGATGAAGTATAAAAAATGATTCTGATAGTCTGATAGACTCTGGTTGATTTGAATAATGGATTGCATGAATAAAAGAGGTTAATTTAAATAAATCTTGAAAAATGATCAAGAGTAGACTAAATTATTAAACATTATGTTAATAATAATGACTATTATTATGGTTAATATGAGTTATCCTTAAATCTCCTGCAAAGCCTCTTCTCTGCTTCAGATTGAGATGAAACAAAAAATAAAAATAAAAACATAAATGATATTTATTCAGAATTTCTCATCATCATGAGTTGATTATCAATTCAGTGAAGCTAAACCGGTGATGAGAGTCGTAGGTTGGACCATTTTAACGGATGACTTGTGATGCGCATAAAAACTGCTAATCGCATGATCATTGTCCTAGAGTTGATTTTTTTTACCTTTAAATCAATATTTTTATTTCTTCCTTTCTTTTTCCTCTTTCTTTGCTGTTCCTTCAGAATTCAATTCGACACAATTTATCGTTGAACAAATGTTTCATCAAAATACCAAGAACCAAAGATGAACCAGGAAAAGGAGGATTTTGGCGTTTAGATCCAGTTTTTGCTGAAACCTTGATTGATGGTGTCTTCAAGAAACGCAGACCATCTCAAAGAGCAAATCCAAAGTCAACTTCATCCTATAAGAAAAAGGTTGGTAAACAATCATCTTCATCATCATTATCATTATTATTCATGTTTTCCCATTATTTTCTGTTCTTTCATTTCTTCTTGACTTCACCTTTATTTATGAAACAATTGTCACTTAAATTGTATCAATCATAACTTATTTTTAACTGGTCTTTTGACGTCTTTTTGTTTGTTACCAGAATGTCAAAGAAACTGGTGAATTGGTTAGCGCAATTAAAAGCATTGAAAATCGTGCATCATTTACTCGTTACTCGATTCACCTTAATGAATCTGGTTTTGAACATGATCAGACAATAATAATCAATGATGATCCAAGTCGATCGGGTAGTGCCAATAGTTTAGGTGGTAATGAAGGTACAACAACGATAATCCCAACAATCATACCAATTGTCAACCTCAATTCAACCATAGAATCGGTTAATTCCTCTCATTCCAATAGTAGCAGTAATGGTACAGATCCTTCAAGGAGAGACAATATTAATGGTAATAATAATCATGATGGAAATGGTAACAATGAAGAGAGCAACAATAATTTTTCAAATCAAGTCAATGATGGAAATCATTTGTTAACCAATGAGAATCATGATATTTGCTGGAATGCTTTGCTCACTGATGTTGACCTGGAATTGGTTGATCCAACTAATTATGCTGGTCAAGTGGTTCATACTCCGGTAACTGATAATGTACTTGGTGGATCAACCTCAAATAATACAACAACTCAATTAACAGCAGTTGAACCTCACACTTTAACAATAGTCAATTCCGTTAACTCACCCATTGCTAATGTTAACAATGGCAATAATAATAATAATCATCACCACCATCAGCAACAGCAACATCATCATCACTCCAATATGATCAATGAAAGTCAAAGGGAACACAGGAATGATAGGTTAATCAATGATAAAGACAATCATCTAAATCACAATAAAATCTCGGCTCTATCCGAGTCTGATGTTTACTCTGATCAAATGCATTCAAAACTATCGCCACACACCTCTGAAGACAGTCTCACCACTCTTCCTGTTTCTGATATTATCTCAGCCACCAACAACGTTGTAACATGTGTCAATCCAGCCACAAGTCATCAACTGTCCATCAACGAATGGAGTCCTTGGTCATGTTTCCCGATGGGCACAGGTAATAATGGGATTACCGTTGTTTCAACGACAGCTTCAAATGAGGTTAACAACCATTTAACCAATGAATCTAGTCCAGCTGATCTTATCTCTTTGAATCCAATCGATGGATCGACTGGACATGCCAACTTGCTAAGTTCATCCATCGTTTTAGCCAATAGATCAGGTTTCATTGGGTCACCATCATCAGCCATATTGTCCAATGGAGGTCACCTTGGTGAAGGTCTATCACAGAACTGTATAGATATTCAAACATCATCTGGTAACAATATGGATGAAAATAGTTTAATAAATGGTTTAATAAATAGTGAGCTAAATAATTCAACCAATATCAATGATAAACATTCCAGTCTATCGTCTCATCAACCTTTCGAGGGTCATCATCATATAATCATTCAACCCTGGATAGAATGTAAATCAACAATTGATTCAGTTGCATTTGATCTTGATCAATTTACTGGTCTTGATCAATGTTCTGATTTTTAGCCCAACCATTCCCAGTAAATTCAAATTGCTAAAAGTTAATTTCAAAACTGGACACAAATCGTTTCTCATCAACATCATCAATAATCACTAAACACAGTGAAAATTGACCAAAAAATTAGTCACTCACTGTTTATCATTTAATTTTTTTCCTCTTTCCTTGATTGAGTCCACCCGGTGCCATTAATGCTACTGGTTACAATCATTAAGCTGTCCTGTTTTAATTAATCCTAACCTTTGATCAACAACCAAGGATAACCTTCCAACCATTACTACCAAGCAAAAGTGAGAAATGATTGATAACTCAGGACACACTAACCAAGAAGATGATGACGTTAAGCTCGACTGGTTAGCGCTAAACAAGAGAGGGAAACGCGTGTCGATGCAAACAATCAACAACTTGATCAAAAACATGACATTTTATAAACGGAAATTAACGAGGTTTATCAATAATCAGTTTGCAAAAAAAAAGATGAATTATCATCATGAAAATATACCTCAAAAGTGATATTGGTTTAGATAATCAAAATCAACTGGATTTACTTAGCATGATCAAATCTTAAGTATCCTTCATCCAATCATTTTAAATTATCTTGAAATTTCCAAATTTTTAGATTGTCAGGATACAGATGGAGGATGAAAGACTAACGTAAGATTAGTTGAACCATAGCAGCAAATGTAAATTGTTAATTGTCATTACGTTTACACTTTTTTCACTGGTCAACCCAATCATATTCATCATCATCATTGCTATCCTCATTATCCTCATCATTATAATCATCGTAACAATTGTCATCAACATTTTTCATCGTCCACTTTGATCAAATCCCGTTTTAATAATATAATGGTCTATTGATCGTCAACTGTTCTTACCTTGGCAGCTATTTGTATTGGCCTTAGTTAACAGGAAAGTTACTGTTTAACTATCTTGATAATCTTTTGATCAGGAATGAAAGGATATCAGGAAAGAGTCCAAATGATGACCAAAATGGAGTTAACATAAAGCAAAAAATTACATTTTCTCATAGGCTTTAGCTGACTTCAGAATCACCTGCAAAAGATATTAGATAAAATCAACTCTTGATGTTATCATGTTTATCAAGAAGCAATTCAATTGCTAATTCATTTTAACCTTAAATTAAATTCATACAAATCATACTTCCTCTTCCTATTACCTTTCATGCTCTTTGAATCAATTTCACCCTTTTTGTTTTTACTTAGTGTAAATAACTTAACTTAATTATTCAATTTTTAGACTCTCATCATTCATTATTGTCCTCTAATTATTCAATTGACTTTTTTTCTTTCTTCATTCTTCTTACTTAATAATCATTTGCACATAGAATGAGTCAAATATCATCATGAAAATTCTGAAAAACTTAATTGTAATCATAAACCAATGGAAAGTCTAGTGTACTTACTGACCCTTATCAAATCCGTCCAAAAATGTCATTTAGACAAATAAATGTGTCAATTTATTGTCAATAATTGTCTCTTTTAATTTAATCAATAATGATCCAAAGAAAGGTAATAAATTTTTTAAATCACAAAGAATTAGGAAAGGTAAAATAATTCAATTTTAAATATTAAAATTAAATGATCCAACAAGAATCAGGAAGAGGTTGAAGGATGAAGATGAAGGATGAAAATGGTTTCAAGTCTACAGTTGAAATACACGTCAACCATATGGACCTGTTTAAATATTTTTGATTCAAGTTAACTGGACAAAAAACTGGAAAGTACAAATAATTAGCTGTTAAATAATTTGATGACGATGACCAAATTAGCCAGCCGTATAATGGAGATGAGGATGAAAGTCAAGAGGGACGAGATGAAAACCGTTAAGAGGCAATTTAATAGTGTAACAGGAAAAAGATGAAGACGCGTGACACAATTGCAAGGAATAAACGAAAGGTGGCCTTAAATTGTAAATATCTAGACAAACGGGAAATTATTAATTGAATCACTCAATTGAATCATTTCTTTTGGAGTGTCTTGTATTCATCACCACTGTCATCACCTTAATCACTAACATTATCATCATCAGCATCAGCATCCACTCGCCAGAATCAAATATTAAGAGGGAATATAAAAAGTGGCACACGTTTGTCTCTGTAACAATTAATGATCAACTTTAAAGGTCAACCGGATGCTGTTCCATTCCTATTACTATTATTGTTATCGCTAGCCTTTTGGATTTTATTTTCACTGTTAATCAATTGGTCGTCCAATTCCTTTAAATTATTATCAATATGTCCTGATTGAGTTGGCTGTCCATGATATAACTTTAAAGGTTCATGGTCAGCAAAGACAGGCTCTGTACAGGCAGTTGCTGGTTGCTCAGGTCTACAGATTGAGCAAACTCTTCCTAGGTCTCCACATTGGTAATCATTTTCACATCTCGCTATAGCAATTGTTAAAGAGAAGGGAAGATAATAAAAGAAATAAAACAATAATTAATAACTGAAATAATCAATTGAATAAATAACAATAGAAAAAAGAAATAGCTTTAGGCCTGAAAAAGGCATGAGAAAGGTGCCTTGTACAGCATGAAAAAAGGTGGCCCAGAAACTCTAACAATGTTTTTCACTTTTTAACCAATAATTTCTTTGAGATATTGCTGTACCTAGTTGGACAAGTTTTCACCTCTTGATGTGGTTGGCTGGTCAATAATAACAGTAGTGAAGGTCATTCAAATCTTATCCATATAAACCATAATTTTTAAAAGTAACAATACTTACCTCGACAAAAGAAGCAACCAATGTATTGATTTTTATAGGTGGCTGTATGGTAATTGCAATCACGGCTCTCTCGAGATCGACAAGTTTCTTGGTCCACGTAAATTGTTTCACAAAGTTTATAAGCATCACCATAATATAGTCCGCGGCTACGTTCACTTGGGGCTAAAAAATTGGCCAATTAAAATAAATAAACAGGGAATAAAAACGAAGAGTTATTACGGGTAAGTAAATAGACAAAAGAAAGAGAAGTGGACGTCAACAAAAAGGGGGTTGAAGTTAAATTTACCAGCAACTATTGAAGCATCTCGTTCATTTTTACAACAAATGAAAACTTCTCTGGAATTGTAAACCATTAAGGACCAAAATTCACCGGCAACATCACATTCATCCATTGATTTTTTACTATAAGGATGCACAACACAAGCTTCAGGTATATCAACATGACCTAAAACTGGAACTGATAAGTAAATGGCTATAATTAAGGTGAATATTGTTGGAATCATAACTTCCATTATTACTTATTGACTTTTTTTTCAATCTGCAATCGAGCTTTTCAGAAAATAACGTTGATTTGTTAAAACACTTATCTCAACTGAATGTTTGCCTCTGTTATTGATAGACATTTATTTTCACTTTTTTTATTCTCCATTTGGGTCGAATCTAATTAACCGTATGGTCATCGGCGATTCGGGTTTTTCCTCAAATCATATCATCTATCATCAATAAGCTTCCGTTGTTGCGTAGTTAAATATGACTTCGAAGCTTATAACAATGTTTACAGGAATCAGGTGAGACTATTATTTATGCAGACTTAATGGTTAATTTTGCGTCGTAATGATGATAAACGCATTCTACAGTAGAGAGCCTTAAGTCAATTCATTCAATAATGTGTGAGTGATCAAAATTGGCTCTTCTGATTTTAAACTACATTACAGTTTCTTCAAAAAGCTGACAGACATTTAGACACATGAATGAATACCAAATAATCAGATATTTACATGGTAAGATTAATACTTTTATTTCATTGATGGATATTGCAATTTATTTCATTTTATTTCTCCTTTTATTATATCTTAACTGGAAACAGATTCTCAATTTAATCAAAAAATTGTCAATGGCAGCAATCAAAAATCAATATTATTGTAAATAATATTTCAAAGTATGCATTTGGTGAAAGAGCAAAAAAAACAACAGGTAAACATTGAAAAATTGATTGAAAGGTAAAGTCAAAAGATATTTTTAAGCTTTATCATATGACTGATTGATAGGCTATTTGATTCCAAGATTGGGTTAACCAGCTAGGATTGGGTTAAGATATTCGGGTTTGGATCTTGAATTGCAGTTAATCTAAGCTTGTTCTTCCTCCTCAGCAGCTCCAGTGATCATTCGAGCCCACTTTTTGATGTCAATTTTTCCACTTCCATCAATTGGTGCTTCAGCGGTGGCTGTTTGCCACTGTAAGGATAAACGATAAAACAAAATCAGTTCATGAGACAAAATTTCGCTTGAGTTAACAAAGCTAATCAATTCACATTTTGGATGTGTAACAGCAAATACAGTCAATGGATTTGACAAATTTGACACTATCATGTAACAAGGTTGTTGCTAGACTCAACCTGGTTAATATAACTACAACTACTGCGAGTAAATATACTAACCTCATCAGCGGTGAATTTTTCTCCCCAGGTTGTTATAGCGTGTTTTAATCTATGAAATAACAATAATGAAAGATAACAATTCTTAATTATTAATGAAAAATATTAAATATTTTAAAATAACTTGGTTAAATTAAATTGGTTGTTGATCATGCTGTTGATATAGTATGATAAAGGCAAACAATTAACATGTAGGTCAATCGATAGTGCAATATTTAGAAAAACGTTCAAAATTAAACCAAATAATAAATTTAATCAATAGTAATTAAATTTAGACAGAATTGTATATTGTTAGATAATAATTTGTTTTCGCAAGAATATTTAATTTAAAAAATAGGAAAATATTTACTTTTATTAATGTTTTTCACTTACGTTTCTTCATTGCATTTACCTTCACCTTCATCATATTGAGCAAAAGCATTCAAAATTACAGACTCTTCATCGGTTCCTATTAGATAATTAGCTCATTAATTTTCCAATTACATTAATTTTAAAATAATAACCAACCTGATACTCGATCTCCAAAAATTGTAAGGAAAGTGGTGAAATTAATAGGACCAGGAGCTTCACTAATCATTGACTCCAACTCAGCATCAGTACACATACGACCTTAAGAACATGAAAGATGCGAGAACGGTTATGATTCTACAATCTTTTTCAATTGTTTGAAAGTAATTGTGATTTACTTTTAAACTTTTACAGTTATTTATACGATAACAATGATCATTTTAAGGATGAGAAATCAGTGAGTAAAACTTACCTAAAGAATCAAAAGTTTGTCGGATATCATTTTTGGAAATGAAACCATCTTTGTCTTGATCAATCATTTGGAAAGCCTAACATTAATTATAACAGATTGAAAATTAATTTGTTGTTAGATGATCATGGATTAAGGTTAAAAGGCGATCTTACTTCTTTAAAGGTTTGCACTTGGTTTTGGGTAAACATGGCAAAAACATTGGAACCTGATCGTTGAGCCTTCTTCTTGGTTGATCCTCCGGACTCTCCATCTTCTTTGGTTTTCTTCTTCTTCTCTGTGGTCATTTTAACTTATTTAATCTGGTCTTGAATTTATTCACACAAATTGATGGTTAACAATAAACAATAGAGTTGAAACAATGTTAGTACCAAGGAGAAGTAACCAGAAATTAGAAACACCAGATGCTTTCAATTCACTCGTCACATCGTCTTATTTCTCGTCTCCCAATCTCCCCCGTCCTTCTTTCTTGTCTTCCATTCTTTTCTGGTTTAGATTAAGATCATCATAGTTCAGGTCTAATTTTAATTTTGGCAAGCTACTGTTTAAGTCTTTTATATACTAAATATATTACCATCTTAATGAGTTTTTCCCTTACATCTTAAATATTTTCTTCAATCTCAACTTTCCAATTAAACAAAGGTTTTCTCCTTAGTCTTTCCATTCTTGATTCATTGCATATTGTCAAACAATAAGGCTAAATCTAAGTCTGATTCATGGGGCAAATAAAATAAATCAACTATGATTTTCGCTGACAGCATTTAGTTGGATAAAGCTTGTCTGTAATGTAATCAAGAGTCTAATCTGCTAGAAAAAAATATTGCCATCTAGATTTCGATTTTTTATTCCAATGAACCAACATTTTAATAGCAATATACTGATAACTCTTTTTCATTTCCTAAGGTTTATACATGTAAGTTGGCAAATATTGAATGATCTGTAATTCTATATGTATAGATGATCAGATTGATACATATTTGACTAGACAGCAAACTGATTGCTTCATTATTTTAGTTCATGGATCAATAGATGAAGAAATATAAATAGTTCTAGAAGATTTCATGGTATTAAATTGCTCAATCGTTTGTTAATATTATCAAAGATATTCTATAAGAACTCATTAATAAATTTTTCAGAATCTTGTCAAGTTTATAAAAAAACATTAATAATATTAAAAATCTCTAAAAGTTAAAAATTTAACTCATCTTAGATGCTTGGGAAAAAAATTTACGAATTAATAAATAACATGTATGTTTTTAGTTTCGTGGTTGGCAACAAAAACATGAAGACATCAGATTATTTTCATTCCGATCTGGTGAGATTTGTAGATTTTTCAACCAAGTTTTCAAGTAAAGAGTAAATATTTGAGCTTCAGTCTTTCATAGAATTGAAAAGCTGCAAATTAGCATTTTATTGCTTCTTTCCAAGTCTCTTTGCGATCTATTCAGTTTCATTAATCAGTCAAGCTTTGCAATATCATGTTTTCACGCTGGTTTAAAAATTTTGTAAAAATTTAATCAAAACATAGTTGAATGATGGTTATCTTGATGGTTTACAGTTCGATATTTGCGAGGAAATCACTTTCCCCCTGAGATAGATTTTTTACATAAAGAAGCTAATAACGCAGATAATTGTAGCAATGAGTTAACACCTTTAACAATTCTCATATGAGTTACTCCAATTTCTTTGACAAATTCTAACTTGAGATATTCACCCATTTCATTATTTTTAGTGACTCGAAACATGTTAACAATAATGTCTTCTGGAGAATAGCCAAGTTCCCAGAGATGTGCCAATATGGTATATGCTTTGTCAAAATTTTTCTCTAAGCAATGACCAATCATTTCTTTTATTTGAACTGGATGAGGCTCATCGCAAACTTTGAAAACATTTTCACCGGTAACCTTTTCGAATCCATCAAAACAAGATTGTAGATTGTTGATCGCTTGCCGTAAATCTCCTTGAGCGGTAAATATGAGAGCTTTCAGGCCATCTTCGGTATAAGATATATTTTCTTTTTCACAAATTGTGAGCAACCTCTTTTTTATATCCTCATCATTCAGTCTATTGAATCTAATAACAGCACATCGTGATTGGATTGGTTCTATGATACGCTCTGAAGTATTACAAGCCAACGCAAACCTGGTGGTTTTCGAATAGATTTCCATAGTTCGTCTCAAAGCTTGTTGAGCACTTTCAGTCATACTATCTGCTTCATCCAAAATTATCACTTTAACTTTGCCTGGACCTAAGGTAACTTTTGTTTGAGCAAACATCTTGATCTTATTTCTGACGACATCAATCCCTCTATCATTAGAAGCATTTAATTCGAGTACAGCATCTTTAAGATGACCATTCAACATTTTCCGGCAAAGACAAAGAATGGTCGTTGTTTTACCAATACCTGGAGGTCCAGAAAGTAACAGATTTGGAAAGCTTCCTTTCTCAACCAGAGCTTTGAGTCGTTCAACAACATCTTGGTTACCAACAGTATCTTCGAATTCAACTGGACGATACTTCTCAACCCTAAAAAGACAACAAAAAAAGAGTGTTAAAAGTAGTACTCAATTCACGTTTTAAGGCAGATCCTGCATTTTCTCAAAGGTGGCAAAATAAATAGGATAATACAAACTTACCATGGCATTTGTAAAGATCTTTTTGAATCCATGACTTGAGTAGATTAATGGTAAAAAAATGGCAAAATTATGAAAATTCACAATAACATTTAATAGACTTTACCCGCGAAAAGTTGGATAAATTTCCTTTAAAAACGCATTGTTTCGTGTAACATGGTGGTGGCATCTCTTATTATCTATCCATATTAATAACTTGAGATCAAAATAAATCTTTCTCTTTCTGCATCACACTGGAAATGAGAAAAGAAAGAGATAACATAACCGCCATCTACTGATTATTTCTTAGTGTTCAATGTTTTTATTTTCCTTGTTTATTGAAATCATGTGTGACTTATACTGAAGCTTTAATCTTTATTAAATTTGCTCTCAATTGTTGCGTAAATGGTTTAAAATTTTATCTTATTTTTCTTCGTAATTTATTACCAGTTCTTCTGTTCGATTTCTCTGATGAAGTCAAAATTATTTCACCGATTTAATCCATTACAGAACTCTTGTTTTTTAAAACCTCTTTATCGTTTTCCCATCTTTAATAATGGACTAGAAATTCTGTACGATTACCGCTGCCTTCATACTAGTCAAAGGTGTTTTGCCGATAGAATCTTGCCGAAAAATGCCAAAAGTGGATCATCATTCGAATGGCTCAAGAGACAGCTGAACGATCCTTATGTCAAAAAAGCTCGCTATGAAAATTACCGCGCACGAAGTGCCTTTAAATTAATCGAAATAGACGATAAATACAAAATTTTAAAACCTGGTGGGACTATGATTGATTGTGGCGCTTCTCCAGGAGCATGGACTGAAGTAATGGTCAGACGCTGTTATCCTCAAGGAAATCCAAAAAATAAGAATGGAACTTTAATAATTGCAATTGATATTTCTGGGATTGCACCTATTGAAGGCGCTGCAGTGATACCTAATACTGATTTTACGAATCCGCTTAATCAAGCTAAGATCATTACACTTTTACGAGATCGCAAAGTTGATACAGTTTGCAGTGATATGGCACCTAAAGCATCAGGACAAGCTGAACTTGATCAACCTAGAATAATCAAACTTTTTCTTTCTGCTCTTCAGTTTTCAATTCAAGTCTTGAAACCAGAGACAGGAAATTTCCTTGGTAAGCTTTGGGATGGTAATCGGAACAAAGAACTTTGTATGTTAATGGAAAATTTATTCGAAAACGTTAATATTGTTAAGCCACCTTCAAGTAGATGCGATTCATCTGAGTTATTTATTTTAGGTACTAAATTTAAAGGTATTAAATATGGATAAATAAATATACACTTTATAATACAATTATTGGTGTCAAGTTTTTCATATGTATTATGCAGTTTTACCCAAAAAAGAATGGTCGAAAAATTTGTGAGACAAAAAACTGAAATTTAAGAATCATTTATCAAAGATTTAGCGCTGTTAAACAGAAAATAATAAAATAATGACAAAACTATGAATTTTTTAATTGCTCAAAATTTCAAACTGAAGGCTTATCGTTATTTTTAGGGACCCTTGTAGCTGAATTTAACTCATCAGAGTGGCAGATTTCAGTTAGCGCGACTGGTATTTATTGTTATAGAGAAATGTATATGAGAAAAAGGGTCGATAATTATTCCATAGAATCATACAGCTATGAAATAATGTAGATCGCGACTATAATACAAATTTGGTCGATTTGTTTGTGACGTGAAATTGAATTTATTCAAATCAACTCAACCGATTGTTTGCCTCTGTTATTGATAGACATATATTTTCACTTTTTTATTCTCCATTTGGGTCTGACTTTTAATAACCGTCCGTTTATCGCGATTCGAATTTTTCTTGAATCATATTACTTCGAAGCTTACAACTATGACAGTTTAAAGGAATCAGGTGAGACTATTATTTATGCAGACTTAATGGTTAATTTTGCGTCGTAATGATGATAAACGCATTCTACAGTAGAGAGCCTTAAGTCAATTCATTCAATAATATGTGAGTGATCAAAATTGGCTCTTCTGATTTTAAACTACATTACAGTTTCTTCAAAAAGCTGACAGACATTTAGACACATGAATGAATACCAAATAATCAGATATTTACATGGTAAGATTAATACTTTTATTTCATTGATGGATATTGCAATTTATTTCATTTTATTTCTCCTTTTATTATATCTTAACTGGAAACAGATTCTCAATTTAATCAAAAAATTGTCAATGGCAGCAATCAAAAATCAATATTATTGTAAATAATATTTCAAAGTATGCATTTGGTGAAAGAGCAAAAAAAACAACAGGTAAACATTGAAAAATTGATTGAAAGGTAAAGTCAAAAGATATTTTTAAGCTTTATCATATGACTGATTGATAGGCTATTTGATTCCAAGATTGGGTTAACCAGCTAGGATTGGGTTAAGATATTCGGGTTTGGATCTTGAATTGCAGTTAATCTAAGCTTGTTCTTCCTCCTCAGCAGCTCCAGTGATCATTCGAGCCCACTTTTTGATGTCAATTTTTCCACTTCCATCAATTGGTGCTTCAGCGGTGGCTGTTTGCCACTGTAAGGATAAACGATAAAACAAAATCAGTTCATGAGACAAAATTTCGCTTGAGTTAACAAAGCTAATCAATTCACATTGTAAATATAAAAGTAAATACACTAACCTCATCAGCGGTGAATTTTTCTCCCCAGGTTGTTATAGCGTGTTTTAACCTATGAAATGAAAAAAGCAAAAATAAAAATCCTGAATTCTAATAAAATATGAAATATTTTTGAAATTTAATTCGCTGTTGATTTAAGATTTATTATCTCAAGAAATAAACATGCTAGCTTTTTTTATATCCGAACAGTAGGTTGCGCAAACACTTTCATTATTTTAGTTCATCGTTGAATATCAACACCGTCTATCAGAATGAAGGAATAATTTTGAGCCAAAACGCATCTTTGCAAAGGAAATTGTGTAGCTTCTCAGAAAAGAATTTAATCTTTCTGTAAAAATTTCAATTGTGAAATAATCTGTCCTCTTCGCAAATAACCTTCAAAACTCGTTTGAAGGTCATATAAATGAATGACATTGAATGACCTTAAAACTTCGAAAAAATTGTCAATCAATTTGTTCAATTCTCAAAAGCTAACAATAAAAATATAAAAAAGTTAAAATGTTGAGTTAGATATTGAAGATTAAAATTAAACCAAATAATAAATTTAATCAATAGTAATTAAATTTAGACAGAATTGTATATTGTTAGATAATAATTTGTTTTCGCAAGAATATTTAATTTAAAAAATAGGAAAATATTTACTTTTATTAATGTTTTTCACTTACGTTTCTTCATTGCATTTACCTTCACCTTCATCATATTGAGCAAAAGCATTCAAAATTACAGACTCTTCATCGGTTCCTATTAGATAATTAGCTCATTAATTTTCCAATTACATTAATTTTAAAATAATAACCAACCTGATACTCGATCTCCAAAAATTGTAAGGAAAGTGGTGAAATTAATAGGACCAGGAGCTTCACTAATCATTGACTCCAACTCAGCATCAGTACACATACGACCTTAAGAACATGAAAGATGCGAGAACGGTTATGATTCTACAATCTTTTTCAATTGTTTGAAAGTAATTGTGATTTACTTTTAAACTTTTACAGTTATTTATACGATAACAATGATCATTTTAAGGATGAGAAATCAGTGAGTAAAACTTACCTAAAGAATCAAAAGTTTGTCGGATATCATTTTTGGAAATGAAACCATCTTTGTCTTGATCAATCATTTGGAAAGCCTAACATTAATTATAACAGATTGAAAATTAATTTGTTGTTAGATGATCATGGATTAAGGTTAAAAGGCGATCTTACTTCTTTAAAGGTTTGCACTTGGTTTTGGGTAAACATGGCAAAAACATTGGAACCTGATCGTTGAGCCTTCTTCTTGGTTGATCCTCCGGACTCTCCATCTTCTTTGGTTTTCTTCTTCTTCTCTGTGGTCATTTTAACTTATTTAATCTGGTCTTGAATTTATTCACACAAATTGATGGTTAACAATAAACAATAGAGTTGAAACAATGTTAGTACCAAGGAGAAGTAACCAGAAATTAGAAACACCAGATGCTTTCAATTCACTCGTCACATCGTCTTATTTCTCGTCTCCCAATCTCCCCCGTCCTTCTTTCTTGTCTTCCATTCTTTTCTGGTTTAGATTAAGATCATCATAGTTCAGGTCTAATTTTAATTTTGGCAAGCTACTGTTTAAGTCTTTTATATACTAAATATATTACCATCTTAATGAGTTTTTCCCTTACATCTTAAATATTTTCTTCAATCTCAACTTTCCAATTAAACAAAGGTTTTCTCCTTAGTCTTTCCATTCTTGATTCATTGCATATTGTCAAACAATAAGGCTAAATCTAAATCTGATTCATGTGGCAAATAAAATATATCTAATCAATCTAAAATATTGCCATCTTGATGTCGATTTTTCATTTCATTAAACCAACATTTTTAATAGTAATCTACTGATAACTCTTTCATTTGCTTGGGTATGGGTTACTCGAATTTCCTTCGACAAATCATAACTTAAGATATTCACCCATTTCATTATTTTTAGTGACTCGAAACATGTTAACAATAATGTCTTCTGGAGAATAGCCAAGTTCCCAGAGATGTGCCAATATGGTATATGCTTTGTCAAAATTTTTCTCTAAGCAATGACCAATCATTTCTTTTATTTGAACTGGATGAGGCTCATCGCAAACTTTGAAAACATTTTCACCAGTAACCTTTTCGAATCCATCAAAACAAGATTGTAGATTGTTGATCGCTTGCCGTAAATCTCCTTGAGCGGTAAATATGAGAGCTTTCAGGCCATCTTCGGTATAAGATATATTTTCTTTTTCACAAATTGTGAGCAACCTCTTTTTTATATCCTCGTCATTCAGTCTATTGAATCTAATAACAGCACATCGTGATTGGATTGGTTCTATGATACGCTCTGAAGTATTACAAGCCAATGCAAACCTGGTGGTTTTCGAATAGATTTCCATAGTTGGTCCAAAGCTTGTTGAGCACTTTCAGTCATACTATCTGCTTCATCCAAAATTATCACGTTACCGACAATATGTAAAAATTTACAATCACATTTGATAGACTTTAGCCCGCGAAAATTTGGATAAGTTTCCTCTTAAACGCATTGTTTAGTGCAACATAGAGGTGGTATCTCTTATTATCTATCCATATTAATAACTTGAGATCAAAATAAATCTTTCTCTTTCTGCATCACACTGGAAATGAGAAAAGAAAGAGATAACATAACCGCCATCTACTGATTCTTTCTCAGTGTTCAATGTTTTTATTTTCCTTGTTTATTGAAATCATGTGTGACTTGAATTTGCTAAAAAGAGTAAAGCATCAGGACAAGCTGAACTTGATCGACCTGGAATAATCAAACTGGGATGGTAATCGGACCAAAGAATTTTGTAATTCAATGGAAAATCTATTCGAAAACGTTAATATTAAGCCACCTTCAAGTAGGTGCGATTCAGCTGCATTATTTATTTCAGGTACTAAATTTAAAGGTATTAAATATGGATAAATAAACATGAGAAAAAGGCTCGACCTTGCGGATAACTCCAGAGAATAATAAAGATATAATATAATTTAGATGGCTATGATATAAATCTGGTCGATTTGTTGCGAAGTTGAAATTAATTTATTAAAATCTTTAATACTGCATCAATTAAGATAGTGATACGAAACATATTTACACAACTAATTTTAATTTCTAAGCAAAAACGCAATTACAAAGTTTATTTAACAAAAAAAAACATGTAAACCGAGGTTAACCTTCGCTTGCAAACTATGCAATTGTATTTACCAGTTTCAGTGTTGAGTCATTCTAATAGGGTTGGTGCAGAATAATGATGATCACAGATCAAATGAGAAAGAGAAAAGAAAAGGTAGACATGTGGAAATTGATTTAAGGTGAACAACAAAATTAACGTATTTAACACAACCTATTCATCTGGAGCAAGGACATCAAGCAAAGCATCAACATGAGATGGAGGTATGAGAGTGCCTGTGGGATAAAAAACGATTGAAAATCAGTTTACAAAAATAATTAAATAATTCAAGTCTTAAATTCATACCGATAACTCTCAATCCATCTTTAGTTTTTAAACGAATAATTTGAAGTCTCGATTGAACATGAGGCACTGCTTTTTCAATTGTTGACCAGATAGTGAGTACCGAACCACTAAGAATATGATACATTCTTTGACGAAGACCGACATCACAGGTTAGTTTCGCTGAGATTCTTCTGCAATTTCCATACCAAAGTGCATGACCACAAGTTTTTTCGGCTGATTCAAAAATATCTGTCCACAATTTTTCTGCTTCTTCAATAGTTATCTTAGATCCGCGCTCTTTGAGACTGCTGAGGGTTTCTGTCTTGGTTTGTAAACCAATATTGGGCTTATAAATACGGAAAATCTGCTTGCTGAACATACGAGTACTAGTATCACTAACAGCTAATAAGATTCCTTTGCGAACCATGTGTTCCTATAATATAATTAAACAAATAGGAAGTTATAACAAATACAAATTAGTTATTTAGATACAAAGATTAAAATAATAGAGTACAAAGTTTACATGACATGAAGCTCATGCAATTTTTTTATCATGAGCTTTACAAATTACTTACCGAATGCGTTAAATAGAATCCTTCTTCGGGAGTCTTGCAATGCCTAACCAATGAGTGAGCTTCTTCCCAAGACATTCCTCTTTCAACTTTAACTACATGTAACTCAATTTTAGCTACACCAGTTGAATGTTTACGTATGAAAGTTCTATGTTCAATTCGGTCAACTTTACCAATCTCTGATGTTAAATCTAAAATTAAAATAAAAATTAAATTTCAAATTTAATTGAATGATGATTAAATTGAATTGTCCAGATACTAACCCATGATTCCAAGATCATAACGACCAAGTCTTTTAGCTTGTTTGACAACAGCATCGAGTGTATCGCTAAAGTATTGGAAAAGTGCATTCTGTAACTCAACATGTAGACCTAGAATGCGGTTAAGGAATTTCGCAATGACTTGATAATCTGCAAACGAAGCGTGAGAAAATATTGAATGTTTCATTAGATAAGTTTCCTCTCTGAATTTATGGCAAAGACTTACCTTTATCAAGAGAGTAAACTCGAGTAGCTGAATCATAGACTACCATACCGACTCCAATTAAACCTTTCCTGCAATCTGGGAAAAAATTAAGAAGTAAAGTTTATGATCATGACACAATAACAACGCTGCAAGACAAACAATTTACCTGCGAAGAAATCTGGCGATGAATAGCTCGCCGGTGGTGGAACAAGTGGAGTTGCTAGACCAACAATCGATTTCATAGTTTGTTCTAATGCTTGACGGCCGTATTTATTATCAATATTGTATTTGCTTAAATCACGAGACTCGGTTGCTCTTCTATCCCCATGAGTTAATGCACCCTATAAGGAAATAGAAGTTTATAAATTCATGAGCCAAATACTTTGATATTTAAGTTTATAGTAAGCCTTCATTGATTCTTTTATTAGCTATTAATAAATTTAATCTGAGGGTAAGTTTACTCACTAAGCTTTCCAACCGCTTGGCAACAATGGAAGCAAATCGCTTTTCACCAGCAAGATCTGAGATTAAGAAAACATATTCTGGAGCATTGACTTGATTTGAACGGTGAGTTCTACCAAATTGTTGAATAGCTCTATCAGCACTCCAAGGAAGCTCGATAGTGATATGGACTCTTCTGGCTCTGTTTTTGGCTCGACGATCGGAATGTAATGATATACCAGAAGATGCCGCTTCAGAAATGATCGCAATACGTTTCTCACCGTCCATAAACCTTTGTTTTTCAGTTAAATTTAGTATTTCAAGAGGTACATCATTTTCCGTTCGAGATTCATATTGAACAGAACCATCTTCACTTGAAATAACACGACCTTTGCGGCCAGTCATTTCAGCAACATTATCACATCCACCAAGATCCTCAATAAGTTGATCAAGAGTGTTTGGCGGTAACATTTCACCAAGAATCTCTAAATTATTTAATAATTCGTCTCTCATTTCTTCACATACTTGGCCAGCTTGCTCAGACATGAATTCAGCCTTTAGCTCTTCAAATTTATTAGAAATTTTAAGTTTTTTCTTAGGTTTTTTATCATTACTCGTTTTTTCTTTTTTGCGCTTTAAACCACCTTCTTTAAGTTTATTTTGCTGATATAAATCCCACGGTTCTACATCAGAGAAGTCATCACTGTCATCATCTGATTTCACTTTTAAGAAGTCGTCATCATCACTATCACTAGTATCTTCATTATCACTATCAGAGGTGTCACAATCGCTAAGTCCAAAACCTCCAAGATCCATCTTCTTTTTACGTTTAACCCGATTGCCTTTGGGTTTTTTATTCTTTGTCATAGGTTTAACCGGCTCACTAATCAGGACTTGTCTATCACCTTTCTGTTGGATTTTGATTCCTAAATCTTCTAAAAAGGAAGACGAGTCCAAACCTAATAAGCGTAATGTCTTCTTTCGATTAGGAGCTGGAAAATGCTTATCAATGAGAGATTGGAAAACAGCTCTTTAAAGAAAATAAAAACTGATTAAACAACCAAACTTTTGATGGGATGAAAAAACAAAGATTACTTACTTTGCTGTTGAAACAAAATCATTTAGTTCACCCCCATTTTCTTCAAGCTGTTCAAGAGTCTTAGCCTCTCCTGTTGACTGTAAGCCAATAACAACACTTTTTTCATCCTTAAGAGCTTCTCGACTTAGATTAACAGCGTATTTGACTTTAGAGGCGATACATAAGTATTTGAAAAATCGCTGATGCGATGCCCAAAATTGAGCCCAGACAGCTTTTTTAATATTTGATTCACCTTCCATCAATTCTAAAGCTTTTTCAAATTTTAATCTTGCATCGACCCAAAGATCAACACATTGATTGTATAACCTGATAAATTTTTTGGATAAAGGTATCTCTTCAATTCTAAAATGAACGCCGGCGAAACTTAATTGCCTAGCTATGTACATTCCTCTAAGCTTCATATCAATAGCAACCAGTTCCATTGCACCAACACCCCGTTTCTCAACCGTAGTAATGAAATCATTGAATTCAGGAAAGGAGGTTCCAGTACCCCAAAGACCGAGTCTTGTCATATAAGCCATGTCTCTAGGTTCAGTAGCTCCAGTTGCACTGGCGTAAACAATTCTGGCTTTTGGTAATCTACGTTGAAGTTCTAAGACCGTTAGACCTGTTTTAGTGGCTTTGGATGTGCCTGCTGATGGACATAAGTTTTTGGCCTTATGACATTCATCGAAAATTATCTAGGAAAAGAAAAAAAAATCAATTATAAAGTGAACTAAAAGCATAGCTAATGTAAAGCTTAATTAGTAGCAAATTTTTACTTACAACTCCGTCGAAATCGTCTCCACACCAATGTAGAAGTTGCTTCAGCCTGGTTCTATATTTTTGACTTGAAGTATGACTTTCACTAATTAAAGATGAGTATGTAGCAAAAATAACTCCTTTTTTGATTCCTCCATTTTCTTTAGAGGTAATCTTACCATATTTAAACTGTGAAAGAAAATAGGAAAGAAATAATTTGATTACTTATTGATATTAGCTAAGAAGAAATTTTATAGAAAGATAAAAACAATATCTATCAATTAATACCTTATTTAGTGGATGAACCTGGATTTTTTTGGCTCCAATATCTCTGAGATCTCTCTCAGCGTCATATTTCAAGTCATTTGAAACGCTTAACCAAATTGCTTTTTTTCTTCCTAAAAGATAATTTTCATAAATAATACCAGCAACAGTTCTACCCTTACCAACACCAGCACCATCACCAATGAGAAATCCTGCTCTACTACCGTCAGGTAAAGTTACTTCATGCTGTTGGCATGCATATACTATCGCTTCTAATTGAAGAGCAGAAAGTTTCCCTTCATCAACCACATCTTCTGGGATTGCGAGTCGATAATAAACATCAGGAGGACGAACACTAGATAGAGAGCTTGTTTCTACCACAGAATCAGGGTGCTTAAGCCCAACTTTCACTGAAGGGAAAAGAAAAATGAAAATTAGTTCCGTGTAAACATAAACAGTGTTAACTACGTACACTTTGAGGGCATATAATCAGCATAGGTGTCGGCTTGAAATATTTCTTCCTCAGCTTCTTCTTCTGGAATGTCTAGAAGTTGAGGTGGCTGTTGTAAGCGAGTAACCGGTGTGCTGACAGAGGTTTGTGGTCTAGGATTAAACACTTGCTTTGTTTGAATTGGTTTGACAGTAATAACAGGCTTTGAGTTGACTATGGGCTGTGACTGAGGTCTAATTACATGATTGCTTTGCAGAGACTGTACAGTTTGTTGAATTTGCTGAATTTGCTGGACTTGTTGAACTTGCTGGACTTGGGGAGCTTGGATCCGAACAACATTATTTAATAAACTATTACCGGGAGTGATCTTGCGAATTTCGAAGGTATTTCCATTTACGCTTTTCTTCAATTCGAAGCTGCTAACAGGAGTGACTTTTCGAAATTCGATATTAGTCTTTGGTTTAACAAGCAAACTTGCATTCACTGATCCATTTTTTTGGATTAATGTGTTTGGTATGACTCCGACGGTTTTACCATCTTTCACTTGAACTAAACTATTAGTAAGCCTGTTATACACTATGTAATTTCCAGTTTTTATAGTTGCCCCATTGGAAAGAGTAAGTGGACCCTAGAAAAAGAAACAAAAAAAAATAAAATAAAAAATTGGTCATCATAAAGCTAAAAAAGAGTAATAGCAATGCATAATGTGGATAGCCAGTGAAACCACATGGTATGATGAAAGAGAAAAGAAAGAGAGGAGAGTAAATAAAGTAAAAACACGATACCTTAATAGTGCTGGATTGTTCATTTGTTTGATGTAAAACATTGAGATTGTCTTGACTCGGTGTAGTCTGTAAATAAATATAATAAAGGATAAAAAACTAATGAATCATCCCAAGATTAAGTGGAAAAAAACAAAGAACTAGTCGATGATTAAGACAACATGAGAAAACACAAGGAAAGGATAGTAGAAGAGAGAGAGGAAGGAAAGACACACAAGACAAAATAAAATATATTAAATTTTAGATTACCTGAACAGTATCAAGATCAAGACCACATTCATCAAGAGCTGCCGAGAGAAGATCTTTACTTGACATAGTGGATTGTAAATTACTAGCAGTATTAAATAACTGCTAATAGTTAACCAATCCAAGAGATGATTAACTAAATAAAATAAAAAAAAGCAATATTGTTGCTCACACACCGGGTACAAAGCACAAAAAGGAGAGAGAAAGAAGAAAGTAAAAAGCAAAAAGTGAATCCAGTTAATCGTTAAACAGGCTTGTTAAACTCAAAGGGAGACTTGAAAAAGAGGGATTTTTGAAGAGAGACTCTGGTTAAATAAAAGAAAACCTTGGAAGAGTGACTCATTTGTTTATTCTCTAATAGATGGCGCACTCAGATCGATTTTTAAGCTTTACTTTATTATTTTGAACTGGAAAATAAGTTGCAGTTAGCAGACAATTGCAATCAACAGATGAATTTAATAGTCAAAATTGAGTCAAAATAAAAAGATATGCGTTGGCCGGGAATCGAACCCGGGCCGCCCGCGTGGCAGGCGAGCATTCTACCACTGAACCACCAACGCCTCGAGTTATTACGTTTCCAGTCAAAATTCAATTCCAATTTAATTATAGTTGCTTTGTCGTTTATTATTTTGTGCTAATTGTATAGATGAAAGTACGAGAACTCTTTTGATACCAGAAATGCTATGTTAAAGGGAAAAATTGATCAATGAAAAGTAATTGAAAAATGGGTTAAAACATGTGACTTGATATATCTAATAAATTGGTGAGATTATTTCATAAGCGCATTGATGGTTCAGTGGTAGAATGCTCGCCTGCCACGCGGGCGGCCCGGGTTCGATTCCCGGTCAATGCAAAATTTTTGCATTATACTTTATCCTATCATTCATTTTTGTTGAAAGAAATCTTTTGATAGCTACATCTTGTGGAGATCGGGTTCTCGGTCGATTTTTGAAAGTTTCGAGCTGTGTTAAAATCGAGATATTGAGTTTCCTATTGACCTTTTAACGATTCGTCTACTCGAAAAAGATTGACCGACCCAAAAAGCATAAAAGTAACCCAAAAATAGTGTTCGAATGAATTCGTTGTTTTTGCTACGTTTTTCGTCAACAGTTGCTATGAAAATCAAAACATTGAAAGATCGATGCTCTCATTCTCGGTCGATATTGTGCTTGATCTTTTCATTTTTTTGCAATCCGAAGATCAAGCTTGAAAATCTCCGATTCTGTCATCTCTAATTGGACGTTAAATCTACTGCCAGAAATGCAGTAAAACCACCGTTATTGAAATAAAATAAACCATACACTGTATGTACCTCATAAGATTTCTCGATTTCAATGCTAAATATACTTTAAGCACACATTTTTTTGCGTCGAAAATTAGAGTTCAATCAAATTGTTTTGAATGTTACATTAATTTTTAAGTTCAATGATCTGAGCTTTCACATTAGATTGAATAAAAAATTTAAGCTATTCAAAAGAAAAGATGAAATATTGATTCAACAATGAATTGCTTTTATAAAGTGCGATTTATAATTTTCAAGATTCACTCAACGAATGATTGATATTAAAAAAATCAGCAACTTATGAAATTACCTAGTAAATATACGCATTCACTGTCTCATAATTTGTGTTTTGTAAATTAATTTAAAATTTCTGATTGTTTTATAATTATTCCCTATTGTTTCTTTATTTAAATTAGTTATTTGTATTTAGTTAAGAAAGAAACGTTAAACTGTTATTCAAAAGTCGAAATCTGCTAATTTGAACAGGCTTTTCAGGTGCTTCATATTTGCTATTGTACTTGCAATTTTTAAAGGTTTTGCGTGTTTACCTGCTTCTTTATGCTTATATTATATTATAATAAATACCAATTAGTTGAATCATCATGCTTATCTGATTGTTATTGGTTATTCATTTGTAGTTTTAATATTTCCGTAAGCAGTCATTCAGTGCATTTGTTTATAAGCAAAACCATAATGAACTTAAATTGATTTTTCAGTTAATTAACTTGTAACTTTAATATTGTATTTGATGATCAACTGGAGCTATTAATTAACTATTCTTTACTAGAGCAAGAGACTTACTTCATCCAAGTCCAGAGGAAGAAAGGAGGAAATGTAAACTTTAGCGATTAGATCAACGTCATGATTAATATATCGTTTAAAACAAGAGACTGAAAAGATTGCTACAGTTAAGTTATTCCGTAACCGAACAACTATTAGATTAATGAATGTTGGATATTCATTTTTGTTACTACAATAAGGTTGGATTTATTTGTATTATTGCATGTATTTTTAATGCTTTAATTTAATGGAGATGATGATTTGAAATTTTTTTTGAAAATTATCGACTAACAATTCTCATCGGAACTGAAACAAACAATTTCCAAAATATTTTTAAGTCATTTTCACTTAATTTTTTGTACAATTATTTGAAGTGAGAAAGATTACAATTTAAGTTTATTTTTTAATCAAGCTCAAATTGATTTGATTCTACATTTTCTCTCAATATATTTATATATTTATATTTATAGATGATGTGTAAGAAATAAAAGATCAGCAAGATGATTTATGAAAATAGAAAAAGATGGAATGATGATTTGGTGAAGACCAAGATTTCAAATTACAATCTGATATGATCCAACATTTCCTTGGTACAAAATACGAAAGTCCAAAAAATTCAGTTAAATTCAATGCTCAAGATCTTCAGGGTTCATCAAAGTTGAATTTTACAGTTTAAAAAATAGTAAAATTGCTTCCAAGTTCAAGATTGCTCCAAAAATTGAACTATTTCGTCTTTAATAATGTAATTTTTTTCATATCAATTTCTCTGTGTTTGGCCAAAAATTGATGAGCAAGTTTCAACAATCTATTAACTTTACTCCTCCACTAATGACTTGTACAGTTGGACAAACGGGATTGTATGTAAAAATGAATCCAAACAGAGAAATAATGATGATTGCTGGAAGATAATTTAAAGTCGATTCCATTTCCTTCAAATATTTACTTCAGTGTTCCTATTGATTGTGATTTCTGTAAAAAATTGAGGGTGGAAAAAATAAGATTAGAAATTTTGTGTGTGTGTTAAACTAAATTATGGCTAATTACAGTCTGATATTGTGGTTGTTTGGATATTCCTAATGGATTCAGATGATCGTTGAGTAGTTACACCCGGTTTAACACGACATTTATATTGAAGGCGCTTCTCATCATTTCTCCCAATCAATCTGGATGCAAGTTTCTCATGAGAGCTGAAAATAAGAATCAACAAAACAAAAATATCATTAGAATGATGTCTTAAAAAAATCAAAAAAAATATCAAATGAAAATTTGGGTAACGATAAAACGAAAAAAAGGTAAAGTTGAAGATCAACTCTTAACAATTCTGTCAATAATACATATTGACTTACTGTTGGAGAGATTAATGATCCCCAGTGCATAATATGATACAAAATTAACCAACTAATGATACAATCAAATGACTTTGCATGATTGAAAACAAGATTAATGTAAAACAAGCAGACAGTAAACAAGATTGATATTTACAATGCAAATGCTAATTCATTTTTGTTCATCTACATTTTGGTACAAATTACCGTCCAATTGTTGACTAAATTTGTCAGGTTGACCCGCTCTAGTCCAAGTTGGTTCATCATTTTCATCATAATCACCACAATTATCATCATTACCATTAAAAGCTTTACCGTCTCAAGTTACTCAAGGAAATCTTATGCATTTAACAGGAATCACTATTATTGAACGTTAAATCCTCTAAATAAACGGGCGTAGGTCAAACGTGCCAAAAGTGATCTAGTTTTTGGTCTTCTTACTTTTCTTACTTTCTTTCAATTGTTTATCTTTCTTTTCGTTACCTTTACTCTCTTCCTTCCTGCCATCAATTCACCCACACTAACCTTCCTCTTTCATTATACCCATTATTTTAGGGTAACTTTGAATTGAGTTTTTTTTAACATCAAAACTCTTCTTTCTTCTTTCTTTCTTTCACCCTCCTTTGATGGTCAAGGCTGGTCACCAGGAGTAAAAAAGCATAATCACGGTTCACAGAACTGAAAGATTATTCTTGTATCTTAATCAGCCAATTTTCTTAACACACATACATTCATACATATTCTCAATGAATAACTTTGGATGAAAAGCTTTACTCTTCTTGCATTCTTCTTCTTTCCAGGAGAAAGGTAACTTTGAGCATTTTTTTTGTAATCTTGAAAATGAAAATAAAGGTCAAATTGTTGCTGGTTTATATACAAAATTGGGCCAAGAAATGATTAACCTAAGAAACCAGTCAAAAAATAAGGCATTGTATTTTGATCAGTGTAACGGAAAATAAATATGCCTGAAAATGATGTTCCAACTCTGCTTTTATGAGTATAATGATGATAATTTAAAACTGTATGATTACTGTAAAAATGAGACTAAAAGCAATATGGATCAAAGCATTTCAAACCGGACATCCTAAAACAAAGGAAATGCACTAAGTGTTTCAATTTCAACTTTAACTAAATCTTGAAAATAAAAATAAACTGAAACAACTTGAAATGAATTAATTTGATTTTGTTAATACTTGACCCAACTAACAAATTTACAACCAATTCGGTCGCCAATTTCAACCCTAGGATTAATGTATCATAATCATGTATATTGATTTCAAAAGTATCAAGTTAGTTAACCAATACAAGATTGTATCAAATTGTGTATATACCTGATATCTCGACTTGAGTACAAAATTGAGCTTCCATTGTATGAGGTTGTCGTTGTTAATGAGGATGATGCTGTAGTCCCTGAGTTTCCTTCATCTGCAGATGGAAATTGTTTACATTTCAATTTATCAGTGATTGATTTGACAAGCCAATCTTTACAGGAGGACATGAAATCTTCACAATACTCGCGACAGGGTGGAACTATTTCATCCTCCCAACATTGTGGTTGAACAATTTGACAGATAAATTCTCTAGCCAGGGGATAACATTCAGCGTCCACAATTTGTCGATAAGGAATAAGGTCTGCTTCCAGTGATGTTAAATTCCAGTGGCCTCCAATATTGGGATAAGAGGTGTAATTATATTCCAATAGGTTTGAACAGAAGGGCAACTCAATGGGCACACAACGTCTAGGTGGGGGAGTTGGTTCGGTGGTTAAACCTTCGAGTAAACCTGGAAAGCCAGGTTTAGCTTCCCATGGTGATGGGTTCTCAAGAAACTGAGCTGAAGCTGGAAAAGAAGGCGATGAAGTATAAAAAAGGCCTCGACGACCTCCTTCCGATTTCCTTTCCGAGATGTCAATTGAATTTGGATCAATGGTTATATTTTTAAAAGATTTTTTCCTATCAGCTCGAACCTCTTCAATAAGAATAGTATAAACATCGGCTGGACTTAGACGGGGTCGAAGTAACGGTGAAAAGACTAAATTGTAATGGACAATTAGATCATCTGAGCGGACCTTGGGTGTCTTTTCAAGAGCTAAAATCTCGGATCGACGGAAAGCTTTAGTTAAACCACTTTCAGAAAATAATTTATCCAACCTGGTTTTATACTTTTTAGCCGTATCCTTGAATTCATCAGAAGATCGTTTCTCAAATTCTGGACTATAAGAGTCACCACGAGTTACAGTAAATTGACCTTTGAAAACTTGATCTAATTAAATGAAGAGACAAAAAAAACAAAACAAAATATTAAACATTAACCATTAGATGTAACCCTTTACGAAGCATAAAGTAATGATAAAGTAATGATTACGCATAAGAGCAAGTTGATGTGATAGGTCAAACAAATGGCGCAATTTATGATTAGGAAAAACAAACATAAAATTACAATTAAAGCTTGATTTTGTCTTCATTTTAAAAATATTTTCATTGTTTTCTTAGGATTTTATTTTTCGTTTGTCTATTATTTTTAATAATTGTAGCATTAATTTCTTAAATTGACTCAAAATTGAACAATAGAAATGATGAAAACAAAATGGACAACAGTTAATGAGTTATAAGATCATTAAATAGTGTGCTTTATAATACAATTGAAAAATGTCAACAACAGTTTTTCAGGTTAATTCACTTTTTTTGAATCAACGCACACACAATCAAGTAAAAATGACTACCAAAGTAAACAGTAAAGAGTTGGAAAAACAAAGGGTCAACACATTAATTGTTGATCATTCACATTAATAACAAAGGTAATAATGCGAGCAGTTTAATTTTAGATTGATAAAAATAAAATGAGAATCAATTTGAAGTTAAACAATTTTAAATGTAAGTAAAAGCTTAACCATTTAAGAGCAATAATTAAGTCAATTTCAGCTGATAATTAAAACCAAAAATGAATCCTTTTTCTTATTTTAAAATGTTCACCTATTGACTTTTAATCACTTTATAAATGGTAATAATGATTAAAATAAATTATGTGCTTATTGATAGATACTAACGGTTGGAAGGGTTGTTAATCAAGCAATAAAAATGAAGCAATAAAGTTAAATTGGTAAAACAAAATAACAATTTAAATCAACATTGAGTAGTTGAGTAAAAGTGTTAACAATGAAAAGAGATGAGTAAATGATGTTGACCTGGTCAGTTAATAATTTGGTGAATCAAATTAAGGATGAGAAGCTTTTTGTTCTCATTCCAAAAGATGATTATCAAATTGATGATCAAGACGCTCAAATATCCTTTAGCTTCACATCATATTGATCAAAATCCAAATACAATTGACTGGTATCGATTAATTTTGTATATTTTTGAATTACCATGCAGAAGAGATGCGGATATTGGTTAAACTGTATCAAATATCTTAGAGTTGTAATGATGAAGTTAAAAATAAACTGATTGTGTGAATAATCCTGAATCTAACAAACGATATTTGATATTGGTATTTTCAGCTGTTTCACCATCTTCTGTAGCTACAATTTGATAATGACAAGAAAATGTTAAACGTTAATTTTAATCCAGTTACAATCACGTAGAAGTCACAATCATGATGATGAAGCAGTAAATTGATATCACTAGAAACATGGTAAAGTTTGGCTTGGGTCAATATCTTGTCATGAGTTTCCAGGTTTTGTGAGTTTCCATCGGTTCTGACCTTTTCTATGCCCATTTCAAGTTGCTCATAAACTTGTTGAAATATTTATGTTTTGAAGGAGAAACCAAAGTTTGAGGTTAAAGTTAATAACATACATCAATAAGAGACGGACTGAGAGCCACAAAAAGAGGATTGTCTAGTTTAGGTTAGGTTTAAATACCATTGACGGTCATTGATCGATTGACCTGAAAGTAAGCTTGTTGTTTAGATGTTAATGGACAATGAAAACAAGATTCAAGTTGAAAAAAAAATAATCAACAAATCGGGACAAATGAAGGTCAAAAAAGTCCAACGGTTTCCATGATTGATTTGGATTTACATTTTTCCTCATTTTCAAACATCCAACAAATGGTTGATACTTTTAAATTGAAACTATTTTGTTTCATTGTAATCCATCATTTAACATTCATTTAAGGTGTTTAATTTGTACCATTGAATGGTTGGATAAACTGACCATGTTAATGTTTTGTTAATTGCTATCTACATTTACAGCTATAAAACAGGATTTAAGTCACGAAAAAAAAAGATGAAAATTGAGATGAAGATGAATAGTTGCTGATATTGAACGAGGTCTAATTGTTGCTTGGTTTGGTTTAAATTAAGATGGTTATTGTTTAGCTCATGTGTTGCTCACAATTTGAATACTGGATGCAATTAAAATTAATGATTATTCATTCCTAATTGGCGACTTAACTGACAAAAAAGGCAAATCTTTGTCTTGACCGTTAAACAGTGAAAGTAAACTGTACAATTGAGACAATACCATTAACATTGAATTACTTCAATTGTTTAAGTGTTTATTAATAGAAATACAATTCAACTGTACATGACCTGATTTATCAACAATTAACCATTTCACGAGATAATAATAGAGAGGCCAGAATAAGTGGTTCAGTTTAAATGTGAAAGTTAAAGTGAACACAATCTATTGATTTAATTGCAAGACATTTATTCCTAAACCAGGAGACTCAATTTAGAACAGCTTCTTGACCAAATAAAGTCCAAAGTAAAAAATGTGAATTAAACATTGATAACAATTAACTCTAATCTTAACACTTTGCTGATCATTGTTAGAACCATAAAGGCTGGTTTGTTGTTGATTATAATTGCTGAATAGCTGCTGTTCATTTCATTTCCTAATCAAACTCGATATGATTTTACTGTTGGTTTATTGTTGAAAGTTAGACAAAACACATACAAATACACAATAATGGCAATAATATTAAAGAGAAACATTAAAGTTCATGAACTGATCACCATTCAGTATGATAATGGATAACCTCAAGATCCTTGAAGGCATGTAATTCGCACCCTTACAATTGAACATCAATGAGCATTTGTTTCCTAACAATTTAAGTTGATATTTTAATTGTTGTTTCACCATTTGATCATTTTACCTTCAATCTTCCAATGATCTTCCTACTTTTTCTTCCTTCTCCTTTTACATCAAAACCAACCTGCTGTTTGTTTCCTCACTTGCACCTTAACTCAATAACAAGCAACACCAAAAACATCACCAAAACAAACAGATAATACAATGATCCAATGAATCAACACCAACAAGCTAATCAAGTGGACCAGCCACGCGTTAATTTTGTTTGTTTTTCCAACAATTATTGTAAATTGTGATCATTTCATCAACTTTCATCGGCTCAATATGATAACAAATAGGTTTAACAATGAGTTTTAATGTTTCTTTGAGCGTAAATTGTAAAATGTGAAAACAATGTAAAAATTGGGTTCATTTTTGGGTTTCATTTCAAGTTATTTAAACCCATTTTCTTGATTAAATCAACAAAAAGGTCAAACTTACCTTTAAGTAAAGCATCTTCATATGAACGAACTGTAAGATTGAAACAAAATAACAAAAATTATTAGTTGGTTTTAATTGTTAAACTAAAGATTAGGTTAGGTTATCAGATTAATTAATTTAAAATCAATAACAGTTAACTAATTATGGGTCAGCTTAATCTGTAAACCAGGAGCATAAAAATTAGCAATAATTTAAGGTAATAATTAAGTTAAAAGGAGAAGCAAAAAAAGATGTTATAAACTGAAATAAAGTGCACTTTTTGAATACATTTAGTTTCGTCACTATCATCTAATTTTCAATGAATTAACATAATTTTGCATATTAAAGGTAGTAAATTGGAATCATTATCAAATTACGCTATTTAAACTATTGCTTTTGTCCGACATTGTTGACGGAAGTAAACCTTGTCATTTAATCATCTTGTTCATGAGTTTAGGGTTAACATTTCATCTTTTCACTAATTTTTTGTGTTTGATTAACCAAAGAGCACAAGTAAATAAAGGTTACCGTAAACTCATCATTAAACAATTGAAAAACAGTGAATTATTAACGTTTGTTACCAAGACAATGGTTGACCCAATGAAATTTAACCAACAACTAACACCGTTAACAGATACAATTACACCTTCAAGATGACCGAATAGTCATCATTTTAATTAACAGTCTAAGTGACAATTTCAACAACTTATTGCTAAATGTGACTCCAGGTTAGGAAATGTTTGTAAACTCATCAAAAAAAAGATGAATAGTCAAAGTTGGAGAAATGTTTTGAAATGGTTTTTCAATGAAATTTATTTTAAATTTGATCATCAAAGTGATGACCAAAAATGTGTTTAAAATGTCTGTCTTATGTCATTCAATGAAAATGATGATTGAGACTCAAGTTTTGGTCATCTCTAAGCTTGAGATGCATTAAGAAAGCTTTAAGGTTGAATATTGGAATAAAGTGATTGAAGGTAATCATGATTGGAATAAATGTTTACATGAAATTGTACTCACGTCCATAAAAGATTCCTGACGATGCTCCAATGGATATAAGAAGTATGGCAATAAATACACATATACAAGTTGATGGTGTACATCCTTCAGTTTTGGTGAATTTAATCTCGTGTTCACCTGAAACAACGAGATTCCCTGTTTCAGATGAAACTATTTTATTACCATTTGAGGGTGAACCATCAGAGGAATAGGTTGACATGGGTGAACCTCCATTGTGACCTGATAATAACGTTTGCTGGTTTGATTGTGAAAGTTGATGTTGTTGTTGGGATTGTGAGAGTGATTGATGAGATTGAAGTGTTGATGTTTGATGAAGTTGGGAATTGGTTGAAACCTCTGAAACCTTAATCTCAGTGTTAACCACCATTGGCGAGGTTTCCCTTTTACTGATTAAACTATGAGCATGTGGAGGTGGGATTGAATATTGTTGACCAGTTAAACTTTGACCGCCATTCTTATTAACTTGACGAGCAATCAATTTATCCATAATTAACTATTTGAACAAACCAAACAAAAAAGAAACCAACAAAAGAGATTCAATTGATTAAAGTCCAAAAATCTGAAATGAAAAACAAACAAAACATTAAGATTCAATACTTTATAATTTAAATCATTTTCAGTTAAACTCGTAATCAGAGTAAATCAAAATTTTCAATTTTCAAGTTTACTCTTCAATTGTAATCATTGAGCAAATCGTTTTGATCAAATTAAATTAATTCTTAATCAATCTGACAGTTGTGCGCTTTATTGATATTGTAATTTTCACTCATCAATAGGTTAATACTTAAATGTAATGAAAAATAAGTCTAAATGACTATTAAAGTCTTCCTGACAACCAGACAAGCAGAGTTTACTGAATCAAAAAGGAATCAAGTTCAATCGTATAAACAATATTGACCTGAATTTGGGTTTAAAATTGTAATAAGGAACAACTATAAAGCTTAATCATGATTCTCATCATCATGTTAAGGTCATAAAGTAAGCAAAACAAATGAGTTCTTACAAACAAACAAAAAGGTTGAATCGGAAACTGATTACTAATATTAGGTGTAAACTGTAGAGATGACAAAGGTTAAGATTGGTCAAAACAAAAACGGTAAATGTTCAATAGCAAGTTAGGCTAACAGTTAATCAAGAATAATCAACTTCTAATGGTTAACAACAATTACAAGCTGTCAATAATTCTCATACTGTGAATAGTTGATTGTTGCTGTTTAAGTTGAACCAAATGTTTTCGTTGTTAAACGCATCCAACAATCAACATCTCAACGGGATAACAATTAAAGGTGAAAAATGTAAAAATAGTTGACACAAGTAAATGTTTAACAATTTTTGTAATTATAATCAAATGCACTATGCAAATTGACCTTTAATGATTCAACATCATTGGACAATTTTACAAATCATGTTAACCAGTTAAGAAATTAACTTTTAATCCAATGGTTGCAGTTTGCATTACCAGTTATTAGACAGTTGATTACAGTTAAAAAATATATTTCAATTGATGGAATCATAAATAATGATAATGTCCATGATTATTTAATTTTTAGCTTTCCATTTGAAATGGAAAGGATATTGAACGGTATTTCATTTTTGAACGTGCACTTGAACACCTTTCATGATAATGGTGAAAAAGGATTCTCGGAATGTTGATAAAAATGTTCAATGATGGTTAATGTTCATCCATAATGAAAAGAAACAAGTTTTCACCTTTTCTACTTTTTATCACTTAAAATTCATATTCATTTCATCACGATTCACCGAAGTAGCGATAGCAAGTCCATTATAATTCACTGAAATATAACATCATTTGATCATCTTTCATCTTTATCCTCATCTTGTTACTCAAAATAACAATACACATGTTAATGGGTCAACATCAGGTAAGTCTTGGTAACATTGAAGGACAATAAGATTAATGTTGATAGGTTTTTTTCGGTTGATTTGGTTGATAATGAAGAAGATGAAAAATGAAGTAAAAAAAAGTGAAACAATCATCAAGTTTTAATCGACATTGTTAGCTGAACCCGTTGGTTCAAAATTATCATGAAATGTGTAAAGATTTTGCCAAGTGTTGAATGGAAACAAAAAGCTTAAGTTGACATGAAAAGTATTATATCAATATTGTAACATCAAGTTCATTACAATTTGTCTTCTTTACAGAACAAACAAATATTCAGATTGAGAATGGTGATAATTCAGGTTGAAATAATTCACTCCTCAATCTGTATTGTTATTGGTAGACATCAATACAAGTATCAAGTGAATAGTGAATAAGATTGAAATAATGGAGATAAAACTGTGAATAAATAAGGAAGTTTCAAGTTGATTACAATTGTCAGAAAAAAAAGTGGTTAAAAGCTTATAAGATTAACAATCAAAGTAACGGGTAAACATAACCATTGTTTTATCCCAAGCAAATCGGTTAAGGCCTATTTTACCGTCTCTCAACTGGTTAATAAATTTTGCGTTTTTCAACTCAAGATTGGCGTTTTTTGCTTCTCCTGTTCATAAATGTGGCCAAACAAAATACAAAATGTTTTCCTTTTTTTTTTTTGATTGATTGAATGAGATGCGTGAAAATACTGTTACTAATATGGTCTGACCTTTAAGGGTTAAGCCCAAGTTGTTGTTCAACTGATACTTTTTGATGAACCCTTTTAATGCAAACATTTTGTGTTTTGTTTATCAACCATTTCTAAGCATCGTATATCTGCAAACTGTAAAAATAACAAGCAACATTTTGGGTTCAATTATTTTTGTCTTTTCATGTTTATCTTTGCAAAAGCAGTTGATACTTTGGTTGGTTTGTAAACAACAAAAGTCATTTTTAAATGGTAACATTAAGATGTTTCTCCAGGTAAACCTCAACAGGATATATTGTATTCAAATGGTGACTCTTTCAATGAGACTGCCATCAAGAACGATTCAAGAGATTTACATTGAAATATCATTGAAAAATGGTAATGAGCAAAATTTGATTATAAAGGATTACATTAATGGCTTGTAGTAAGATTAGGATTAAATGAGCGTCAAATCATTTGGCATCGATCATCAAAAATTTTATTCAATTGGAAAATTAACAGTTTTTTTTGATTATCTCAATAAAGTATTTTATATAAGGCTTTGAAAAAAAGGTTTATCAAAAAGCATCTAACCTTGCAATCAGGCCAACCTCTGCATGAATCTTTCTTTTAATATCTTTCATTGAGCATTTTATTATTTGCGTGATTATCATTAGTACTATCATTATTCGTTATATCATTGATCGAATGATTGAATGCAAATTTATCCAATAAACGGATTGACTGGTAAAATTGAGCTTCAAATTGTAATCTTTCAATTTTCCATTCTGTAACATTTGATTTACTTTTCACACATTTTATTTCATCAATTTGATTTGCCGAATTCATTGTCAATCAATTATCACTATTGTTATGCATTGTTAAACTATACAATTAATCAGAATCTTTGACCGCTGCAAAACCTGAAAAACTTGGATATGTAGTAACAATGTTTTGGTACCGTTTAGTTAGGGTTAGATTAGTATGTTAAGCAAATGAGTTAGCAATCAATTTGCAAGGCTAAACTTAGGGTTAATACTGGTACTAACTAGAAGCTTGAAGATTTAGATTAATGGTGAAGCTTGAAAGTTATTGAAAGATTAAATTGGATACATGATTATGGGTTGGTAAAGCTATTAACTTTGTAATATGGTTTTCCACTTAAAACATTGTGCAGTTGAGCAATTTACAAAATAAACTTTAAACTGCTGAGTTGCTGAGCTTGTAATAAGTCTAAAATTTTGAACCAAATAAACAAGTAACAGATGAAGTGAAAATGGATGAGAAAACGGTTTACATTTCCTGGTAAATCTATTTATGGACATACCTTTAGATTCATGGTGGACATGGAGATATGTGAATGTGTCAATTAAAGTCCTTGGTTAATGGTAAAATAACAATTAAAATACGCAGAGAAAACACTTGAAGCTCGTTTATGTTGATGTTAAAACAAAACGGTTGAAACGGTAAATGCAAGTAATGGTGAAGACATCTATTTATCTTGGACAGCAAAGTATTAATAAATCCATTTTGGTAATCATAATGAACACTTGGATGAGAAGGGAACACAATAAAATCAACAAAAAGTTATCACAATAATAACCAAACTAAAGATAATTGGAATGAGAATAATGAAGAAAAATGATTTTAAAAGGTGAGAAAATGTTCACAAGGATTAGTATTGGATAAATACTGATTGAAGAAAGGAAAAGAAAAATGTTTCAAAAAACGGTTAATCTGATCAATCAGATTAAATAAATAAAACTAATTGTTCAAATTTAAACTAATAAACAGCAGTTATTAACATTAAGATAAGGTTACTCTCAGAACAACAATCAAGTAAATGAATTCAAAGGTAAAAGTCACTTTTCGCTCGCCAAGTTGAGATGAAGTTTATTCACTTTTTAGCGCGCCATCTTGTGTTAACTTGAAACCTTAACTACTTAAAACTTAAACACAACTTAAAATTGTATCCTTCCTCTCTGCATTACCCTACAATTTTTAACCAATATCATGTATAGATGAGCGTTTCAAGCTCATCCAAATCATACGTCAATCCCTTAATCAATAAACTACTTTTAATCAAATTGTAACTCTTGAGTAGCTTTTAAAACTGATTCAGATTATGAAGGTTTCTTTGGTAAATTAACTCGTGTTAAATACCAAAAGATGATCATTTGGACGGAAATACTTTCGGAAATGTGTTCAATTAAGTAACCAACAAATTAACCATTTAATGGACAAATTGTCTTGACTGTATTTGAGATTTGTTTTGATTTTTGTTGAAACGTAATTTGCTTTTGGATACAAGGTTAGTTTTTTGTTATAACAATAGCATTTACGAAGTTTCCGATGTAACAGTTAAATTAAGTGACCACTGTAAATTGCTAAATATTGGCAAATGAACACGCGATGCTAAATAACTCCACTGGTAAAATACTTACCTATTTAAACGGCAAAACAAATCTTGGCTGGCTTAACATGCAATGTTACATATTTGCTTGTTACAGAAACATCAGAACATCAATATTTTTTAAGGATTAAATTGTCAATAATATATTCGGCGATAATGGAAATAATAATAATAATTGTACACGAATGAGATACTAGTTAAGTTGGAAAGGTAAAAAAAGCATAGTCATAATAATATATTACAAAGCATGACAAAGAAAATAAATGGAGTAAAAAAAGCGAAAGGTGAAAAGGAAAAGATGATGATGATGAGAAAAATAAAAGGAGTTTCTTTATCACTAGGAATGCATCATTGATTCTTGTAGAGCACTTTTAGAATATGTTTCAAGAGAAAAGGAAAATATAAAAAAAAATGAGAATAAGTTGCAAAAGAATGTGAATAACAAGGTTTCATTGGTGTATCCGTTGTCGTTCATTTTTGTTTTTGTTTATGTCTTGGTGTGAAAAATTTTTCCTCAGAAAACAAATTTCTCCTTTTTCTCCTTCTGCTTGGATTTAAGGGTGACTCTGACCTTTGACTTTTCCAGGTTGAGGGTAAATTTCTGTATAAAAAGTAAACATTATGAGTATATGGCCAAGATGTTGAGCCTTTGGTACAGGTAACGTTGAATTTGTGTATAATTACCACGGTAAACACATGTTATTGAATGTGTTTCGCATATAATTACTACTTCTGGTTATCCTGTTATTAAGACTGAGAAATCAAGATTGAACCTTCTTGTTTGCAGATGTATCAGAAATAGTTGAGAGGCCAAATAGTTGACTAATGTTGATCATGATTACGGTAAGCTATGGTGGATTAGATGAAACGGCAGAGTCAATTGAGTGACCAAAAAACAGGTCTTGCACTTTTTCCCGGTGAATGGATTCTCTTTTCTGCTTGAGATCAATTTTTAACAATTTGACTTGTTCCATATACTACAGGTCTCACTTTTTCAGGTCTTACTCTGCGGTAATAATTCAATTTGAGCTGTTCTGTGGAAAGAAAGTAATCATTTAGATTGAGAAAGAAAAGGATAAATTGATTTTGAAGTTCAAGTTTACTAACCTTCATTAAGTTTTTCCAGTTTTGTTCGTGTTCAATACAAGTCTTAAATTTATCAAACTCATTTTGATCTAGGGTTTATGAGTTTTCAAAAGGTTTTATACATATATTTAGTAAAGAGAAGAAGATGAATTCATTAGAAGATATAAGTGATCCATATTAGAAAGCAAGAACCAGAATGCTGAGAATGATGGTGTAAGACGAAAGCTCTTTACCATGAGAAGTAGCATTAGCACTGATGATATGGTTTAATTTTTCTTTCTGCATCTTGATGCTTGCTCCAACATTATTGTAGTCCACTTTGACTTATTTTGAATTGGTTGTCCATTCAATCTCATGCTGAGGCTACAAAGAAATACAAAGTAAAATAAGATACATGTAAGAATAATAAAGCTTCTTAATAGTAGTGGTCAGTAAGATCATTTTGTTACCTTCTTTAGAATGAAAACCAGTTAAAGATTGTTTAAACGTTAAATTTGGCTTCCTGAGAAGGAATTTGAATGATTTAGCAGAACAGGATAAATTATAAAGAAGGATAAAAAACGATCCATTACAAAAGGAGTTTTAGTAATAATCTAAAATCCTACAGATAGCTTTTTATCCTCATAATGTTATAATAATGCATGAACCAGGTAACATTTTCAATTCAATTTTTAAAAGAAATCAATCACAGCAATTAAGAACCATTCAGGCTGTTGTCCATGGAAAATCGGGTTCTATTGCACTTATCCATATCAGAGGTTACTCGTTTGATCATCAATGTTGAACGGTTAATTGGTAAGTAAAACTGGATAAGCTGGGTAATATCTGGTTCCCTATGGATATTGAGTTATGACAGTAATGATCCAATTCTATGATTATCAATAGTTTTTCCCATTATCTTGTGATTCAAATTATGATAATCAAGGTGTAAAATGATATTTATGCCTGAAGCGTTGAATACTGGTATTACTGGGATTTTTGAGATGAATCTTTGATTTATAAAAAAAATTAGATGGTGACGTGTGATATGTTATCTTGAGTAATTTTTTGTACTCATTTGCGCCCAGAAATTAAGTTAAGAAAAATGGTTCCCAAAGAGCAGTGAAGAGTGAATTCATTGAGAAGAAAGTAATATGCACTGTCGGTCAACCATGCCACTTATGAATTAGAAATTTTAACGTAATATTGTCATCTCTATCATCGTTTTTTATTTATCTCAAAAACTGAATGGTAAAGGATCAAGTTGCACAAAGTCACCCTCTTGCTCCATGACTATGCCATAGACCCACAAATCTACTCGCAACATAATCATATTGTAAGCAATTAAGATCTTCGTTTTTTGTGATATTTTTTCCCATTCTTTACCTCTACATCATCTTCAAAATATCTTCACATGAGAAGGGTTCACTGAGGTTGAATCAACTGCCATTTCTAGTCAAAAAATAATAGCAAACAAAGAGCCTTTAAAGGTTGATACAAAGTGACAACATCTTAAATTTTATCTTGCATTGCAAGACTTGCAATGAAGATTAAAATTTTGTTTACTTACATGATGTGTAATATATTTCTTGATTTCGGAATTCAAATTGGTTCCAGAGAAGCTCACAAGCAATTAATTAAAGTTGAGAAAATTTCGAAAGTCAGGTTGCAGTTGAATAAAAGAAATGGTCATGGAATAAAGTTATCGCTGGTTAAAAACAGATATGCTTCATGACAAAGCAGGATATTATGTTTTTCACTTGTTAGGTAATTTATATTTTTTACATAATCAGAGTGATCATCCATCGATTTGGCTTTATCTGGTATCAATTAACAGAAAATGGCGTTTTAATCTGTTACCATAGAGTATTAGCACATTGGTATAATGTTAATATTAGAGAGATAATAGCTTATTGAAAACAAAGGAAAACTATGAGAGGGAAAAAGATAATTTGACTAAACAGTTCAAGCTAAGCTCAATCCATATCTTTTCCCATTCTATGTATACATACTAGTGTTAAGCTACGGTTTTGGATTTGTTGTTCAATACTCAGTTTGGTAAATTTAAATTCGTTGTTCGGAGATGTTGTCCATTCTTGCGTTTGTTTTTCTCTTTCAAGCGGTGACCTGTTCATCTATTAATGCGAACATTTCATCGGCAGATGAACCTCTTCCAGTTGTTCTTTGGCATGGCATGGGTGATACCTGTTGTAACCACGGATCTCTAGGAGCTATCGTTGATTTAATCGAACAACAAATTCCCTCTATTTATGTGAGATCGCTTCGAATCGGGGATAGTGAAGAAAAAGATTTTAGCAATGGATACTTCATGAATGTTAATGATCAGGTATCATTAGCTTGTCAGTTGATACGATCAGACGAGAAACTGAAAAATGGTTTCAACTTAATTGGTTTCTCTCAAGGAGGTCAGTTTACTCGAGCTTTGGTCCAACGGTGTTCTCTTCCAGTCCGTAATTTAATTACCTTAGGAGCTCAGCATCAAGGTGTTTTCGGATTACCTCGGTGTGAGGCAGTTACTAATAATTTCCTCCATAATTCTGTTTGTGATTTTGTACGGAAACTTCTTTCTTTAGGCGCTTACAACAGTTTTGTCCAAAAAAGATTGGGTATGTTGATTTATCAAAGCTTATCAAAATTCTTGTAACAAACGGGTGACTTTCTTATCAAGATAGCGAAATGCTATCAAGATTTTAATGGTGGTAGATTCACTAAATAACTACCGCAACTACATGATTGGCTAGATTAAACCATATCTACTATCATTGTTCAATCTATTCATAGATTTCTAATTGTTTCCTTTTTTTGTAAAATTCATGTTTCAGTTCAAGCTGAATATTGGCATGATCCATTGAATGAACAAAAGTACAAGGAGAAAAGTGTTTTCCTAGCTGATATCAATAATGAGAAAAGTCCCAGAAATGAAACTTATCGTCAAAATTTGATTAATTTAAACAAATTTGTGATGATAATGTTTGAAGATGATTCAATGGTTATACCCAGGGAGAGCAGTCATTTTGGCTATTATGAAACTGGAAATACTAAAAAGATTACCCCATTAGAAGACAGTTTACTGTACACGGATGATCGATTAGGCTTGAAAGAGCTTAATGAATCCGGAAAGTTAATTAAATTAACTGTACCTGGCGATCATTTGCGTTTCACTGATGATTGGTTCACCTCAAATATTATTGAAGCTTATCTGAAATAGTTACATAAACTTCAATAATTTTCACAATGGTTGATCTTGCAGCATTCACTTCAACAAGATGGACAATCAGAATCATCAAAGAAAAGTAAAAATTTTGTAATAAAAATCATACTTTTTTATGTTTTTTGTTTATTATCGAACGGTTAACAGAATTAAATTTGCCAATTTTTGAATACAAAAAATAAGTTATTTTTCTTAGTGCAACAAAGACAATTTGATTGGCAGAGTGAACTGTTGTTCAAAAGGATTATTTTTAATCTTCTACCGTCGATAAAGTCATCATTTGGCCAGCAGAAGATAGAAAAAAAAGGTTTAAAGTAAAAATAGTAATGCGTTAAAAATAGGTGTTAAAATTGCAAGGTTAATAGATAATAGATAACTTGGGAAGTAAAAACAAGAAAATTTAAACCCTTCAGTTTCCTGTATTTTAGGTGGATTTGAAAGGTTATAATCACAATTGACACTCTAAGAGCCTTGATCCCATGGAGGTTTTTATGGTCTTGAAGTACTTTCTAATATAACTTAGACAGATTCATTCTTGTCTTAACACTTTACTCTGTAGTAACAGATTTGGCGAGATTTCTTGGACAATCAACATTGCATCCACGAAGTACAGCAATGTGATATGAAAGGAGCTGCAATGGAATAACGGTTAGAATTCCTTGTAAACAATCAACAACGTGAGGAATTTTAAGATGTTTGTAGGCCATGGTAGGAGTTTCATTATCGTTTTCTTCGCATATAACAATGGGTCTACCTCCTCGAGCGGTAACCTGTTGAGATAAGATGAAACAATCAGATATTTATTTTTGATTCATAAGAAATTTTCAATTTGCAATCAAATCATAAATCAATATCATTTCAAGGTAATAAATTACTATTTAAGAGATAATAAGTTATAAAGACATAAAAATATGACAAGAAAATAGCAGATTTCAACAATTTTCAAAATGATTTTGTCTCATTTTAAATGATAAACTTGAAGCAAAAGACATAAATAGCGCAATTTTTGAAATGATTGCAAGGAGAAAGTGAGAAATACCTGTTGAACTGCATTCATGCATTTGGTGTACACTTTATCACGTGTGACGATCATTATGACTGGCATTGCTTCATCAACTAATGCTAGCGGTCCATGTTTAAGCTCACCAGCGAGTACACCTTCTGATGGAATGTATGTTAACTCTTTGATTTTCTGAAATGAAAAAAAGAATAAATAAATCACCATTTTGTAATCTTGTCATTAAATGAAGAATTCAAAACATTTGGGTAAAGATTAGAAACACAAGATATTTTCTTATTTTTTATGTTACTAGTTCATCATTAACAGCTAGAGAGTGAATAAACAAACACTCAAAATGTTGAACCAGACTTACAAAAAAGAACATGCGAGAAAAGATGAAATACTGATAATAAACAAGATGACTTACGAGAGCTCCCTCCAAACAAGTCGCATGATTATAACCTCTACCCATAATCATGATTGATCCTTTAGTGTATAATTCCTCAGCTATAGCTTTGACTTGGTCATCTAGTTTTAAAACAGAATTAATCTGATCTGGTAGCATTCGCAATCCTTGAATGATCTCACTACGACGTGGTCGCATTGAGATTCTATCTTCACTTAGAACCAATGCAAACATGACAAGAGAGATGAATTGTGAAGTATATGCTTTGGTTGAAGCGACACCTATTTCGGGTCCTGCATTAACATGAACACCACAATGACTTTCTCTACAAATACTACTTCCAACGGTATTGGTGATTCCAACAATCAGTGCTCCTCGTTGCTTGCAGTATTTTAAGGCCATCAAAGTATCTGCTGTTTCACCTGATTGAGATATGAAGAAACAAACATCATCACGATAAATGGGTCTTTCATTATCCAAGAAATCACTAGCAAGTTCGACCATGACAGGTAATTCAGTCAATTCCTCTAAAATAGTTCGTGTCTAAAAAGAATGAGAAACAAAATTAACGTTGAAATGAATCTTAAATGTGAATTGAATAGAATCAGAAGTGTATTTGTGAAGATATAGCAGCCAATACTTTGATTAACTAGTATTAAAAATTGGAAGATTTGATAATACACTAAATCGTGCATAAATTAGCAATAATGCTCCGCAATTCTAAACTTTTGATCCGAAACAGGTAAACTTACTGCAATAGCGCTGTGATAACTTGTCCCACAGCCAATTAAGATAAGCCTACGGCATCTTTTTATTTCTGGAATGTAATCTTTAATTCCTCCAAGGATAACAGTTTCATTCTCAAAATTAACTCGTCCTCTCATTGTATTGAAAACAGATTCCGGCTGTTCAAATATTTCTTTTTGCATAAATGAACTGAAATTTCCTTTCATAATCGCTTGAATCTCTAATTTGAGAGTAATAATCTCCCGTGTTAACGGTGATTTATCATCAAAATCTCGACGGACTCTGTGAATTGTAAGACCTAGAACCAAAGATATAAGAAACAAGAATGAAGATTAAACTCGAGAAAACTCTTGGACAATAGAAGACTACGTAATAAAATGGAACATGAACGTTGTGCATTTATATGTTTAGTCTTCTCAGAATTAATAAATGATAATGATATTGTAAATAATAATTACGGCCATCTTCAATAGCAGCAACGTCATCATCTTCGAGAAAAATAACTCGATTTGTATGTTCAATAAAGGCACTTGCATCAGAAGCATAAAAATATTCAACTTCAGCATGATCACTTAATGGCGTGAATTCTGTCGTTGAATCAGATCTTTGTAATTTAGTCCCGATCAAGCCAGTTGGTGTAATATCTTTTTGCCGCTTCAAATCTAAGAAATGGAAGAAAAAAATAATGCCAATGAGATTGTTATTGTTAATCAATCAATCAAAAAATGAATTACAGATGATATTGACGTTTATGACCATGAGTGAAATGAAACAATAAAGATGAAATGACGCGGAAATAACAATGTTCACTTAAATCACTTGGTTTTGATTCCTATTTTTTTATCTAGCAACTCTAAATCAAATTTCTTTGGCTAGTAATTAGAGACAATTTGAGCTTTTGATATTTAGAAATATTTCACAATTTATAAGCTAAAATAAACGGTAGTAAACAGGACGGTAACCAAGTAACTTAATTGCAATGAATTTATTTAAGTGTCTGTACCTGTCTGAAGATCCATTTCACGTAAACCGCTGGAGCTTCGTAAGCGCACCAAAATGTCTGTGATATGGTTTGGTATTGATTGGGTAAAGGTGGAAAATACAATAACGAAACATGCAATGGGAAAGGTTAAAAAATGTTAATTAATTTGATTTAGGATTAAAATGGTAACAATAAAACGTGGACAATAATTTGTGAGAGCAGTAAATGTAGTTGATTAAGAAATGGTGTTAAATACCAGATAGAATAAATATTATAAAATATTAAGTATCATAGCCTTAAATTTTTATCTAACTACATTATTGTACCATTATAATAAGATACATTGCTATCATAATTAAACTGTTATGTTAAATTATCAACAAATTAACCACCAAATGAAGATACTGATTAACTAATGGCCAATATTTTTATGAGAGATGCAACTGAGATACTTAAAGACGATAAAAATTGATACTTCTTGCCAATTCTGTAACACGGTCTTTTTCCATCGCTAAAACATGGTTGATAATGAAGAAGATTTTGTTTCATATATCTGAAATATGATTACAACACTTTGATTACAAATTATTCACTCGAAAAAAATTAAAATAATTTAATAACGTAATAAACCAAGCCTTATTTTTAGTGTTAATGTCCGATCATTCATTATTTTTGTATTCTACTTCTTATTTAACAACAATTTAACTTAGAAATTGATTAGCACATTAATTGATGCTATTGACCGGTTTTTGGTGCAAACTAAAAGTAAAGGATAGTCGAAGCTAAATTGAACAAATGGGAAGAATGAAATTGATTTAAGATTGCAGAACGAGAAAGGTTGAATAATTCAAATAGAAATTTTTTATACGGCATTAAGATTTAAAATAAAGCTCAAAAAATTTCAAAATGAATACGCAAACATACATATCAACATGGAAAGAGGGTGGTGGACCCGGAAAAGTTGATTTGATTCTCATTCTGTAAGCCATTTTTAGTTGGAATATTAGTGAAATTGATAAATTTGTATTGTGAGGTTAACGATAAAAAATGTGTGTCATGTCTACCCACCTTTGGAGCTGAACAAAACCGGAATATGATCTGAAGAAAGAGAAGATTTGGTCTTGATTCCAACCAACAACGGGCTTCCTCGTCGAGTAGCCACACACTGTCCGGGATATAAGATGCTTTTGAAAACTAGGGCAAATGCTCCTTCCTTCAAAGTAAAAGTAGATAAAATGGAACAACAAATTGATCAGACAAGGTAGGTGGTAGAAAGATGATTATAAGAAAATTTTGAATTGAATAGAGAAATATGACTTCTCAATTTTTTTAAGAGAAAAGAAATAATTGGTTTGATAAAAGTGAACTGATGATTATATTGGATTGAGAGAACGCGGGAAGAACGGGAAGATAATTTATCATTGAATCTAGCAGAACTAGGAAGCTAGAAAACATACCAATTGTAAGGCCACTTGTTCGACTAACTCTCGAAATGTTAAATCGGGATGGTTATCATGAATGTGCTTGATTAGCTTAGCAATAATCTCTGTATCCGTCTCTGATTCAAAAGTGAGTCCTTTCTTAGTCTGAATGTAGAAAAGAATAAAAAAATTAGAATAGAAATACGATACAATTGATGATTAATATAATTATTTGATGTGCTTTCAAAGAATTATGAAATCTGCAGTGATGACATAATACGTGTATATTTATGATTGTCATAAAGCAATAGATAGTCTTTCATTAGTATTTCTGTAGAATCATTTTATTATTCCTTACCAAGAACTGTTTGATATCTTTATAGTTAGTGACAATTCCATTATGAATGACAACAAACTCTTGTTTCTCGTCTGATCTTTGAGGATGACTGTTAATAGGACTTGGAGCACCGTGAGTTGCCCATCGGGTATGAGCGATTGCAACATGAATATCAAGAGACTGATCGACATTTAAATCATCACGGGACCAGATTTCATTTTCTAGGACCTTAACTTTTCCACTTTGACGAATAATTTCCGTTTTTCCTTCAGCATTGTCAAAAGCAATTCCTGAAAGAGATCAAAAATTGGTAAATGTTAAATCCCTGTCAAATAAAAAATTCACAGCAGAAAGAATAAATCGAATTGTTTTCTTACCTGCAGAGTCATAACCTCGATATTCAAGACGCTGTAAGCCGCTAATGAGAAATTGTAAAATCTCTTTTCGCGTTTTTGGTTCTAAGTAATTTATGTAAGCAAAAATACCTGATAAAGAGAATCAACGAAATGAAGAATGGATTAAAATAAACAAACGAATAAGAAATGGCCAAAGTAAGATTACTTACCACACATTTTGATAGTCAGTTAATAACGAAGACGAAATCGAGTTGTAAATCACAATTTAGTATTGGAACACAGAGTTGGAATAACACAAATAAAGAAATTGAAGCACAATTCGAAACTATACTAACGTGTATAACTCGTTATCTCATATGTCGAATGATGTAGTTTGGTGTTGGTTGTTTATCAACTGAAGATTACTGAGTTTTTCTGGAGATGGTTGAAACACTGTGTACAACATTTTTAACCAACTTATTGAGCATCCAAGAACCTCCCCACGATAAATCTGGACAAGTTAAACAAGTAAATTGAGGTGGACACGAATCTGGAACAGAGTCAGTAAAGAAAGAGAGCGAAAGAGATTGAAAGAGGAAAACAGAAAAAAAACAGAAAAAAGATTATAGTTGTTATATCGCCATCTATGATACTGTAAAAGAACAGGTAGTTTTGGTAGAAGAAGAAAGTAAGATTGAAAGCTGAAATCTCTAGAGGTTAGAAGTGAAATTGTCTGGATAGGTAATCCAGAACTTCTTTCGCCACTAATACTGATGTAGACAGAAGTCTTAAAGTGCTTGAGCCCTGAAAGAGATTATAAATTTTCAAACAAAATACAGCTGGAAAAGGTGAATAACTAGAGTATACGTTAACTCTTAAACCATTGAGAAATTGCTTCGTAATGGCTTTTAACAATTATTTTGCGGTGAACGCCGATTTAGTTAAGTTGTTGAAATTATCTGTTTTAGTTTCATATTTTTATAAAGAGTTTCATATTTTTATAAAAAGTTTCATATGCATTATAACTTATAAGGTCAGTTAATAGTTCAACTTAGATAAGATTCATTGTATCATTCTGTGATTTGCGCAAAGTGTCTATTCTGATAAATCCAACAAATTATCAGTTGAAAGCTAATAATGGATTAATTTGAATTGATGAGTGTATTAGAACAAATATCAACATTCACTTTCACACAATTAGAGCGATAACAAATGTAATACATTAAATTATCTGATTGTACCAACATTGTAACTGCTACTGTTGACAAGAAAAAAACACCAAATATCTGAAGGTATTAGATAAATCGGCTTAAAGACTATGTTTGAGTTTGAGATAAGGTCTATTTTCACTTAACTGAATTAATAAAAAACTAAACTCAGGTTCAGTTTTACTTGAATTTAAACAGACTGTAAAGTACCAGTTATCTGGATCTTTTCGAACGTATATTTATGTAATTTCCCCTGACTTTTTATTCAGCTTTGGAAAGTTTCTTTTACACTTAAAATCCTTGAGTTTACGACTGCGATTGAAATCTCACCATGAATGTGAAGCCTAATTCCATCATGTTGCATTGTCCCAAATTTGTCTCAAATGTCTCAATGTTTCCAGACATTACTCTTTTAATCCTAATGTTGCCTTTACAAGATTTGATTTCATAATTGTAATCGCTACAAATTCACCAGATTCATAAATCTTCAAGTATTTTACCAAATACCATGAGTTATGTCATCAAATAAAGAGAAACAAATATCAGATAAATAAGTCTCGTCTCGATTAGCGTAAACCATTGAAACCAGACAATTTTTCATCACTTGAGAACTAAAATTACAAAAAAAAAATGATGCAAGAACAACCATAAATATCATCAATGTGATAAACTTACTAATCCAAAAATACTTACAATTTAATCCACAATTAATTCATCGAAATCACAATAATCACAATTTCTTGTTTCCATTGAAATAATTGCAAATTACAATACTCGACACCAGATGACTCTGTTCTCCACATTTACCGCAAAAAAATAGTTGAACAATATGGATACAAATCTTGATTCCATCCGGGTTGATTAAAACTGAGAGAAGGCCAATGAATCAATTAAAATCAATTTCCAATTAGCAGTCTGGCTAGATGGAGATGAAGCAAGCTATGTAAATAGTAATTTCAAAAGAAGCGAATTAAACAAATAAATAAGAAGAGAAATGCGAAATGAAAACAATGAAGATCAGATAATGATAATTAAAAGATATCAGATATGAACTGTACTTAAGTCTATTTTCACGAAAATTGATGTGAATGTCTATTCACCGGGAATGACACATTTTACTTCTTGTTTTTTTTCAGTGTACATAAAACAAAAACCACTGATTGATTGTTTACTCATTTGATAAATTGTTACCAACACCATTGGATCAAATTATGACATTTACATAACCTTTAACTCTTCTCTCGACTGATACTCATCCAATTATAAAATCTCAATTTATTACCTTTTCCCCTTTTAGGTACAATTTTATGCAACCTTTGATATTCACCAGTTAATTCTGGAGATAGAGAAATTTATCTTTCAAGATTTGTTCTAAATTCTCACGTGAATCTCATAAAGTAATTTACGGTAAACCTTCACTTGATTGTAGATATTTGATAACCACCATCTACATTAATTAATTTTATCTTCAGCTTTTTGTCACTTGTTTTTTGCCACCAAATCTCATCCAATTAATGATTGATTTATAAATATAAATGGTAGTTTAATAGAATACATTTAATGTGAAGGTATACAGTAAGACCAAAAGGACTCAATTCTCTTTTTTCTCATCTATTTTGTCTTCCATCTTTAATCATCTTTTGGAATTTATTATTGTGACAGCTCAATCATGGATAATACCAATAATTTGGATAAACCAAAAAAGCTCGACTTGGAATCAACTAATACTAAAGATCTTAAGTATCCTCGATCAGTGTTTTTTATCGTTGGAAATGAATTTTGTGAACGCTTCTGCTATTATGGCATGAAAGGTAAATCATCTTTTTCTTCATTTTCCCTCTCATTTTTTTGCAATTCAATTGTTTCAACACGTGTCTGAGTCCACCATGATCTTAGAATCGACCATTCAGTAACCCATACTCATTTTTTACTTCTTGCCACCCACAATCATGCTTATTAAATAGGTTATCCACTTTTATTTAAGATTACATTTTTTGTCTGCATTACTTATTGGCTAAATGCCAATATTAAAAGCCTTATTTCTTAACTTTTATTCAATCTACTTCCGTCGTTGTTTATTTTAAGCGTTGTGCTAATTGATCAGCCAAGTCTTTTAATGTTATTTGTGGTTATTGTTTCAAGTTGAACCAGCAATTTACAGAGGTATCTTTTCATCGATAGTTATTAATGTCTTTTATCAAACCCTTTTCAACCAAGACAAACGAATTAAAATCAATGAATTAGATGAACAAATATCTGTATTTCCTCTCTGCGTTACTTTACTTTACACTTCCATCTATCATTATCGTATTGTTGCAATCAAATACAAACCAGTAAATAGCATTTAAACATTTTTGTAGTTTCAAAACTTATCATAAATCATGCAATTAGTCTTAATAGCATTTCAAACATACACAATTACAATCATGATTTACTGATTAAACGTTTTAATTATTTCCAGTTCAAGTATCAACTAAATGACAAAAAAAAACTTAGAAAGGTAAACAATTGATTGTCTACCAAGAGAAAGCAAAAAAAAGTAAAAATCATTATGTAAAAAATTGATCCATTATCGACTGGTAAATAGGACTCTAGAACTCATTGTCATTGCAATTTTTCCAATTTCCATGATTAACATTATTCATCAAAATTCACAGACAAATCCCAATGACAATATCACTATTTGAATCACTTGACCCATCAACCTCCATCACCATCATCATTGCCACCACCATCATTACCAATAAAAGCATTACTATCATTACTATTGTTACCAAATAGTAGTTCAAACATTCAGGGTGCGTCGCTACCTGAAAAAAAAACCAAACCTTTTGAATGTTCACATAAAACTACGGGCATTGATAGTATCGCACCTTAACACGTTCCTATAGACATTTCAAGCTAAATAAATATAATTATTTATAATACACATATATGTATTTTAAGCCCTCATATTTTTACAGTCCATAATCATAATAATAGGCATAATAAAGTGCAACTAACATCAAAATAGTATTGTATTAATATTGCATTAGTAGTTGAAGTAAACTATTTTTTACTGCTTTTTCACCTAAAAAAGGTTGTTCCTAAAAAAAGAGTTTTTAACACAAAGTCTATGACATTTTTTTTACCTTTTTTTCACTTTGCCCTTTCAATAGAAATGCAAAGAAAGATTTGCCCTTTGATTTCTTCTTTTCTTCTCTTCATCTTCATCTTCTATTACTTTCAATCTATTTTATTATTACTATTATGATTATTGTCCAGCATAATATTTGAAAGGTAAAACTGGTGAAAGGTTGACTGAATAGCATTTTAATCATGATTAAAATCACATCTCAAGACACACATTCCTTGCTCGTCTTACATGCAAAACAAAGGACAATCTCGTAAACAAAAAATAAACAGGTAAACCAAAGGTTATTTGAAAAAAAAAATATTTTCTTACATTCAACTGAGTAGCAATGATTCTTCTTACCTGGGCTACCTTGAATTTCTTTCTGTTGATTGATTTTTGGCCTCAGGTATTAGTAGGTAAAAACTGTAAGAGTTGAAGGCGCGCGTCCCTCTCTCACGCACTCTATTGATAATAAAAAAATATGAATTCAATAGATTATGTTTTTTTCTTGTTTAACCATTTTTTGCCCACTTTTTTTGTCCTCGCTCTTTGGTACCAAAAAAGTGCCCAAAAATGCCTGATGCCCACCCATTGTTTGTCCACAGCAAAACAACAACAACATGTTACCTCTGACCGTGTTTAAAATCATGTCTTGCGGTTATATTAGGCAAAATATATTATGAGGCAAAACCATGCAACCATTGTCTGTCTGTTCTGAAGATTCACCTTTTCTAACCTTTAACCTTTTTCCAGTTGAAATTGTCCAATTTCTTATGGACATTTGTACCTTTGCAATGTGCACTTGAAATAACACAAAACAAAATCATTAAACTTTAATTGCTTTCTTTTCATTCTCACCTTACGAATCCATGTTTGGTTCAATTTGAAACTTTTTTGTTTTCAATTCAATCTCTTGTGGCTTGTTTTTTTGCTCTTGTAATCAATTTTGTCAGCTTGAAAACTTAATTAACTTTGATTTGGCTCCAATCACAATTTCAATTACCAGTTGCAAATATTGTTAATGATTTGAATCACAAATTGGTTCAACTTAACGGTGATCAGTTGAATTTGATTTTACTCTATTTGGCAATGATTTTCAATCTGCTTTTAAATCAATAAATCAATTTCCAATTCTTGTTTTTCACTTTCAATTGTCAACACCATATTTGAAAAAAAACTCAAGTTTACTGTTTACAAGTTTTAATACGTTACTCCAAGTGGTTCAAGTTACGTTGTCTCCAAATTCAATATTGTTTAATATAACGTTTGTAAGCTCAGGTAACTTTAATTACAATAATTATAGTATTAAATAATTAGATTAACAAGAAGCTCATTTGAATCTTGTAAGACGAGCAAACGGGAAATGGCTTAGGTTACTTTTTACTTTCTGAAGCTTCTATTTTCAACCTTCTCTAATCATTACCTTCATTGTTACTTACACTGTTTGTCATTTGATTATCCTAACCTGTGATTATTAACTAATAGTTTAATTAATCACTTTGATTATAGTTAAAATCGGTGATTACATTGATGTTACATGAATAGATGTTGAACGCGCAAGCCTTGATAATTCTTGATCAATATATCAAACTTATTATACATTAAAAGCTATTAGTGTAGCTCAAAAATTAATCTTCACCAGTAGTCAGGTTAATCATTTAACAGTTGACGTTGTCAACACTGATTAACATTGAAATTATTCCTTCTAATCATTAACAATCCAAACCACCCAAATGAATGGTTAAAAATTAAGGAAAAAATAAAAATTAAAACTTGGTTACCATTTTACTTTCAATTTTATGGTTATGCTTAAACAGACTCACACATAAACAGGTTTACCTGTTAGGACGGTGTGACAAGCATGTTATTAACAAAATACTTTTACCCAATAAAATGTTTAATCACTAATCTTAACCAGGCAAAGGTAAAAATCCTTTGACCCTTGGTCCAATAACCCTCCCTCTTTACATTCCCTTTTCTTCCTTCATCTTCCCATCATCAAGTCTCAACCTTTTTTACATATTTCATTACAAATCCATTGATTTTGTATCATCATTAACATCACAACTATTAATTAAGGGGAAGAAGAAACAGTTTCAGGCAATTTTCATGCATTAATCAATTTATCTGGAAAACAAGTGAACACTTCAACTTCAATAAGTTCATAAGCAATATTAAATCATTAATGCTAATTCACTATTGTCATCATTAATATTGACAACTTGTTAATTGTCGATAAAATGAACCTTACAATGTTGGATCATTTTATCAGTTCTTAGGTTTTAACAGTTTTGCAAAAACGCAAAATTCGTAAGCATAATTTTATGCATGGATTATTTATTTTAGCATGGATTATTGATTCATTTAGATCATTTTTTTATCAAAATCATCGATTTCACTTGTTGATATACTTTTGGCTTTCTGAGAAAATGAAATTTGCACTTTTACCAAATAATCAGATTCAAATTGAAAGTTAACTTTTATTTAAAACGCATGAAACCAATTAATGGTAAACCTTGACATGTAATTCAACCTTTTCATCTGATCAATTCAAACTAATCAGATCACAAACAAGTCTTCAATTTTCATCAGTTTTGCTCTTTTCAATTTTAAAAGTCAACTTTTTAGAGTCAAAAAAATTGCAAACGTGATTTGAATTAACAGAAATTTGAAACTTTTTTTCTCAATTTAATGTCAATTAATTGATTTCTGGTGAATCTCTCTCTCTCTCTCTCTCTCTCTTCATCCTTAACGCCACATTTTTTATTGAACACAAAACTTGAATAGCAAATGAATGATGACTATTAATGTTAGGATTATCATATTTTTAATAGACTATTAATATTTACTAAAAAAGATCAATGGATAACTACTTTAATTGTGCATTCCAAATTTAAATAGATTTCAGAATCAACAGGGTTTAATTTAAATTGTATTAATACTTTTTATTTCTATTCTTTTCATCGAGTTGAACCCATTATTTGAATTGATTCAAGGCAAAAAAAAAAGGTTTACTTTTTATAAAATGAAATGAATGGAAGCAACATACAAAATAATATTGATGATGATCATCATGAAAGAGCCCATCGTTTTGATTTGATTCAGTTTCTAAATGTTGCAGTGTACAAAACAAATGTTAACCTCTCATTGATTGTACAATCAATTGTACAAATGAATGATGATTAATGATTGATGTTGATGGAAGCATCTAAATTATAAGATTTAATAAGAGTGAGACTCAGACATAAAGTAAATGAACCTTCATTTCACAATTAACTTCACAATAAACCCTGAATAAATGCCAATGTAAATATAACATTTTTTACAATTCTCATTAATTGTTATTTTCTTACCCTTTATCCATTAAACTTGCAACGATTAACATTGGCTAATTTCAACGAACCCAATCAACAGCCGTTCTGGTTTTATATTTCACCAAAGTTTTAAGACTAACCGAGGATGAAGCCACTGAATCATATCATGAATTTATATTGCTCTGTTATTTTACACCGTTAATCGGTGCCATTTTAGCCGACTCTTATTTAGGAAAATTCAAGTAAGATTGAAAATCAAAAATGTCGATGAAATCAACTAATCTTCACTCTTTTATTCAGAACCATTTTGTACTTAAGTATACTTTATGCAGTGGGTAATATAGCATTATCAGCCTCATCATACTTTGAGCATAGGTAAGTGGATAATGATTTTTCTATGACAATTAGTTAATCAAATTTTTTCTTCTTCTCTAGTTTACTGTCTATATTTTCATTGGGATTAATTGCATTTGGAACTGGTGGCATTAAACCTTGTGTAAGTGCTTTTGGAGGTGATCAGTTTGTTGCCGGACAAGAGGACCAGTTGAACAAATTTTTTGCCATTTTTTACATGTCCATTAATTTGGGAAGTTTGGTTTCAACCTTTATCACTCCAATACTTCGCAGTGATGTTTCTTGTTCCTCGAGAGGTGATTGTTTCCCACTTGCCTTTGGAGTTCCTGCTATTTTAATGACCGTTGCGCTATTGCTGTTTGTTGCTGGTAAACCTTTTTATCGAATCATTGAGGTTGCTAAAGGAAATGTTATATTTAAATTTTTCCATTGCAATGCGGTAAGTCATTTCATCATGACAATAATGAACATCATCCAAACACGAGCATCAACACCTCATTATCATCTTAAAAACACATCTAAAACCCTTTATCTTTAATAGAACCACTCTAAATAACATTTCCAGTGTGTAATGTATAATAACAAGTATCACTGAAGTCAAACACTTCATATCACTAAGAATTGTGTAATCATAACTCCTTTGAGCTAATTCCATGTGATCACTGATTTATGATATTCTATTAGATAATCTAAAGTAATTATGATTACTAATTGTTTCTTTTTCTCTTGATTAGTATGCAATTGGTGTTAAGTTGGAATCACTTTACACCTCTAAAAAAGGATTGGAAAAACGAGATCATTGGTTAGATTATGCTGAAGATAAATTCAGTGTAAGTATCAATCTTTGTCAGCATTTTTGTTCATCTCGAAATTGATTTTAATCATTTTTTTTTCTATCTAAACTCTTTACAGCCTAAACTGATTCAAGATGTTAAAACGGTCAATCGAGTACTTTTCCTTTATCTGCCCCTTCCTTTATTCTGGGCTTTGTTCGATCAACAAGGTTCACGATGGACATTACAAGCTCTTAAAATGGATGGTATTCTGTTCGGTGAAACAGCATTAAAACCTGATCAGCTTCAAGTGATCAACCCTGTTTTGATTGTAGGCATGATTCCAGTTTTTCAATACATCGTTTACCCGATCACAAATAAACTTGGAGTTTTTAAAACGCCTCTTCAAAGAATGACCATCGGTGGTTTGTTGGCTGGAGCTTCATTTATAGTAGCTGCTTTGCTTCAAATAAGCCTAGAATCTGAAGTACCAAAAGCTCCATCCTCAGGATATGGCGGCATTACTTTAATCAACAGTTTACCATGTGCAATCACCTTATTATCAGTCAATTCAGCATTTCCAATGACCTTCTCTTTGGCTCCTGGCTCGGCCATTAGAGGACCCAATGATATACCTATTGGTCTTTACCCTTTTACCGTGCAATCACAAGGAACCTGTTATCTTGGTAATGATACTTCAATTGAACTGGCACCTTTTAATATTAAAATTGATGATCAAGAAATAAATGCTATTCATTTAATTCCAAAAAAGTCCGAATCAACAATTAAGCCAACTTATTCTTTAGCTGTTAAAATATATCCTCATTCATTGATTAAACCCGTCAAAGGTGATGCAGCAGTCCAAATCGCTTACAATTTACCCATTTCAATGAAGGATGGAGAAAACACTAGTCAATCAATTTATTTGTCCAAGTCACTCAATGAAGCCATAAAAGATCCAAAATTTAGCTTTAATTATTCAAATGGTCTCACTGAATATCTCAAGATTGAAACCTTCTCTGGCATTGAAAACTATAATGTTTTAGTGAAAAACATTTCCCAAGCAGATTACTCAATCAAAGTCCGAAACGGAGCTTCTTACATTCTCGTTGTCTATCAAGATCCTATTACTGGTCAAGTAATGACACTTTTATTTTTCTCAAACTACGAAAATAATTTACTAATTTAAACATTTTTCAATTTCCAGGTTAACTACAAGCTCAATAAAGTGGTGAATGAGAATCATGTTAGCATGCTCTGGCAAATTCCTCAATATTTTGTAATCACCTGCGGTGAAATCATGTTTTCGATAACAGGTCTTGAATTTTCTTATTCTCAAGTAAGTCAGAAAATTTCGACTTTTCGAAGATTTTTTCTTTTTTTCTTCAAAAAGATTCATCGATCGTAACATGAAAAGCAAAGATAACATGAAATGCAACTCGTAAATTATACTGTTGACTATCCATTGACGAAACAACAGAAATTTTTAAATTCACATTGTTGATAAATTATGTCGAGTGTAAAATGGCAGATTTACAAAATTTGCCGGAAGAGGAAACAGTTATCAAATGAAAGTGTCACTGATTGTATAAACTGAGATTTGTTGTGTGAAAGCTTTTCAATAATTTTCACTTGTTCATCACCTTGATGATCATCATTCTCTTCTGGGCGAAAATTATTGTACAGGTAAAACTCAGTTGGAATCAAGAATTAAAGTAAGAATGAGAAAAGATGAACGTTAACAAGAAATTAAGTAAAGAATAAGTTATCCAAAAGTTACCTTATTTTTTTCAGGTAACTAACGAACTGTCATTTCTCTTTCTAACTAATCTAGTCTTGTATTCATTTCTCTATTCCCGGGTCTTCTTGTTGTTCGCCTCTTTCCTTTGCTCCTCATCTTTTTATCTTCTTTTTCCTACTTCTCAAGGTATCATATCTAACCATCTTTTAAGTCATCTTTCATCCATCACAGTACGTCAACATTCAATCTATCATTCCAAGAATTCAAAGAGAGAATGAGATAAATGAATTAATAGATGGAAGCAGAGGGAGAGAGGGAGGTTGAGAGGTAGAAAGGTAAGGATAAGGGGAGACTAATCTAGAGACCAGGAAAAAATATCAATATCATGATAATGCTAATGATTATGATGATGGTAAGCAGTAGCCTGAACAAGTAAGGTTTAGCGGTGTTTGTAAGCTTTTTGGATTAACGTACGTTTTCCTAGCACATTTTATGCTCAATAACCTTGCTTCTCCCGCTGCGGTAAACGTGGCTTGTTTCACATTTTTACCTTTTCCAAATTAGACCCTCGCCAGAATCTGTCTTATCCTTATTTTTCATCTTCCGAATTTATCTTCCCTTTCTACATTCTCCATTTATGTTTCTCTCTCCCTCTTCTCCTCCTCTTACCTTCGATTATTATTGCATATTTACTGATGATTCTCACTGTGATTTAGTCTGTTGATTGTGTTAATTCTCTATCACCAATCATGATAAATTTACTTTTTCCATTGAAATCAGGAAAATGATTTCATCTTATTTATCACAACCGTGTTAAAGGTTACAAACAAGATTCCTTTCAAAAAGCTCTTAACTTTCATTTCCAGATTCAGCTTTTTGTCTTTTTTTTCTTCACTTTTCAAACTTGTCTATTAATTAATCAGTTTAAGCTTCAAACTGTCACTTAATCTGATTAAACCTCAAAACCAATTGATCAAGTTAATTTCATTTTTCAATTTGATAAAGTTGTAAATTGTTAAATTGATTTTGATTTTCCTTCAATTTTAAATATCCTTTCAATGACCAATAATTGCAATCAAAATCTAATATCGATGAAAAATGAAACAATTGCAAAAGTTATTTACTTTCATTTAAGCTTCTATCAAGTAGCAAATGAACGCAATTGACAGAAGTAAAAAGATGAAATTTTGATCGGTTATACTTTGATGAGTTAATAATATGAAAGTGAAAAATAAAATTCTGATGAAATAATTGTCATATCAGTGATGTTTTCAAGAGGATGATGATAAATTGCCTGGCCACATATCAACAAGCGTCACTTTGGTCCGAGATTTGTTATGAACAGGTGAAGGGAGTGTTCATTGAGCATTTGATAATCCCAGCGTTGAAAATGTGAAGGCAAAACTAAGGTAAAAAATGTATCTCAGTCAATTGTATGTAATTAAATGAGATGTTGAGTCAATGTAATAGCTGTAGGCAATGATCTGTAATAACAATAATCACAATTAACTGAAAAGTTACAAATCAAGAAATTATCAAATGAAAAATGATAGACAGCCAGACAATTATCATCAACCTCATCTTACATTCACTTCTCTCTCTCTCTCTGTTATTATTTGTTTTAATCTGTTTCATTGATTTTTATCGTTTGATTGTTTTCAAGATGTGGCTTATTATCATGAATTGTGGACTTAAACCTCACACCCAATTGAAGATGATTGAGCCCAGAATTACATTCACAAATTTTCTTCTCATGATAAGGAAAACTCCTACGCCTCTAGGTATTAATTATTACAATTAATGCTTCTGATAATTTACTCTCTTCTGTAAATTGTTATGAAAATGCGAAAAAAACACCAATCCTTAGAAGGTTAAAAAATACCTTTCAATATTGATTGGTAATGCTAATAAACTAGATTATCTGTTTTTGGGAGTGTTAATGTTATTCTGTTAGTCTTCATCTTTGTTTTTTTTTTACTTATTGTTTTTGCATTTATGTGGAGGAGGATGCTATTGATGATAATGATTATGATGAAGATAAAGATTATAATTATAGTTATATTTGCTATAGAAAGAGCAAAGGAGTGTCAATTGATTATCAAAGTTAAACACTCCTCCAGGTTTGTATTTGTGTTCATTTTTTCCATTAATATGGATATTTACTCAAATCAGGAATATTGATTGGAGATCAATGTTGTCAACAATTTTTGCTTCTACTAACGCCTACGAAACTGTCTCAATCAATTGCCAAATTAATCTTAAAATCAATTTCAGAATCAATGGCAACTATATTAGTCTAATTTAATGATAAATAAACGATATACAGAATTGACCAGCAAAATTGATAGTTTCTGTAAATTTTATGTTGAATGTATTTGATTAAATTTTTGTTAAATTTTCTCATTTTCTTGACTGATTCGCTAAGACAATTTGATGTTAACATCTTTAATTATGAGCTTATTGTTTCTAAGGTAAATCTGTAAAAATTGATGGAAAGATGAAACAAAAGCCAAAATAAGGAGAAGTTGTTCGAAGGAGTTGAGACGAAAGAGGAGGTGGATGAATGTTCAGTGAGGAGGGTATAAATGATAATATGTTTACTGGCAAGGGAATGGCACGGCACCTCCGCACCCTTAGGCCACCACCTTCGCACCGTAATCTATAGAAGGTATTCTTTTGATTATTATACCTAAAATGGTGATTGGACTTAAGTAGCTAAAATACAAGTAACAATTAGATTGGGTTGGTAAATGATACACTCTCTTTTTTATCATCTGTATATGATAACAATTGTTACACCATTCTAATACATTATGTTTTACCTTGATTGCCATCATCAGATGATGTTCATCAGAAGCATCAGTGTTACTATCATCCTCCTTCTTTTTCTACCTGATTAGCTGTTAACCTCTCCTTAGCCCTGAAATATTCTGCATTTGAGAAACAATTTATATCTCATCAGTTGTTAATAAATTTTTCTCTTTTCATTATTCCAATATTACTTTCATATTTCATCTTCATCATTCACTCTTTTTATCCATTTTTATTCGTTTTGCTCTCCATTTTTCTCTCTCTCCTCCTTCTTCACCTTTCCCCCTTCTCTCTTTCTTTACATTTATTTCTTAAGGGCATTTAAGAAACTAAGGAGTGTTGATCACACCTTAAAGAAGATGAAAACTAATGGTGAAAAAAAAGAGATTATGAAGAAGAGATGAAACAAACAAAATGTTCTGTATTTCCAATTAACCATTATCAGAAGCTAAACCAACTACTGCTTCATAGTTTCATATCAATTGCTACTAACTGCTACTAATGCTACTACTACTATTACCTGCTACTTTAATATCAATCAGTGAAACTTTTGTTCATTTCTTTGTTAAAGCACAAAGACTCATAATTTTAAAGATTAGGAGCGACAAATTGTTTACCATTGTCAATGGTGGTATTTTTGGAAATATTTAAAAACCATTTTAACCAATTTTTCTTGTTCTGATCTTGCCACTTCAATGAAACTTTTCCCATTGACAGATTTTTCCTTCACATTCAACCTTTTTATTATTCTGAATATTTTTTAATGTTGATTTCATTTTATGAGCTTACTGGAATCACGAACTCAACTGACAAGAAATACAGTTTTTTTTATGATGGATAATTAATAGCATAATTTTAATCGGTATAACATGCATAAAGAGATTAAATTGCTGTTGAAATGAAAAAATGAAGCTTGATGAAATATTAGCTATCTTTGGACGATCATTTTCTTTGGACAATTAACAATTTGAAATGTTTCTGTGCGAAACAAAAGGTCAATTGTGTCCATCGTGTGATTATGTTAATCTGTTTACCTCGTTTACCTTCTGTAGACTAGGAAAGAGTTGTAATCATCATCTTTATCATTATCAACGAAAAGCAAAAACAAAATAAAAAATAATCATCTCATATCTTTGAAAAGTTACAAGGTAACCATTGATCAAGGAATTACTTTAATTGCTAACTAAAACTATTGTATACAGTTAATAACAGGTATTGATGAGGATACAATTTGTACTAGCGATTAAGGATACAAGTAGAAAAAACAAGACCAAGAACAAGATTATAATGATAATGTGATAGAGGAACTGAAAATATGTACAGAAAAATACAGTTTTGTTAACAAAAAACAAGATTGGTGCTCATTGCTATTATATTGGGTTAAGCAAAAAGTCTAATAGATAATTGGTAAATAATAACATAGAAGCTAATAAAATGCATGTTAAGATGATATTTTCCCCTCTCATCATCTAAACTCTAACTTTGTAATCGTTTAAGGAAGAGATGAAGATTGAAGGTCAAGAAAAAAAGGCATTTTGCTTTTTCTTTCCTTGTGTAGGAGAGGTCACTGTATTTAGATGACCAAGAGATGAGGGTGGAGTGGGTCAACGTTGTAAATGAAAGGTAAAAAACAAAACCTATGGTTTACCTTCATATAATTATCATTATGGGAGAGGAACCAACATCCGCCCTAGTCGATTGCAAATTTTTTGTTACCAATGCAGGTTGGCAACAAAGAGAAATGTTTAACAACAAATTTGAAAGTCCAACAAGTTGTTTCCAAGTTATCTTTGCTCATCTCATCATTTCGCAAATTAATGTTACGATTAATTGAAATTGACTTTACTTTTACAGGCTCCAACAAGTATGAAAAGTGTTGTCTCAGCAGCTTGGCTACTAACAGTTTCATTTGGTAACCTGCTTGTTGCCATCATTACCAAATACATCAAATTTAATAAACAGGTAAAAACAAAAATCGTCATTGCGGGTATTAAAAAATTTATCGTCTTGCAAACGATAATAATGATAAATGTTAAGTGAGAGAGACATGAGAGACTGAAAAGGATCTATTATCAAGGAGGAAGCTACAAGAAGGAGGAGGAGGAGTAAGAATGTTCAGAAGGGAATTATTGTTATTTTAAAGTTTTCATGTTGTTGCCATTAACTATTACTGTTGTTACAATCATAATATTAATGTATAATATCATAGTATTTATAAAAATGTATATGTGAGTTAGAGACTTGAGTTAGCAAAATTTGTACTTGTTCAGTTTGGGCTGATGCTTCTGATTACTTTCATGCCCTTTGCTTAAAGACGTTATAAGATATTTATCGTTGAAGTAAAAAGGTAGAGAGAGAGAGAGATGAGGGAGAGTTGAAGATAAAGAGGATTGAGAAGAAAAAGGAGAGAAAAAAAATGTTAACATGGATTTTAAGTATAGGTTTGATTATGTTTTTTTTAATGAAAATTGTTGTTACAAGAATCATCTTCTTTCTTCAACAACCTCCACAACAACCTTACAACCCTGAAAGGTATAATTTTATTAGTACATGATGTTGTCGTTGGTAGTTTGTTGCTGCTGGTTGCTCCTTTGCCGTTGTAAGTCGGCCGTCAGCAGCAGCATCAACATCAGAAAATTCATGCAGGTTATCTTTCTCTCTCTCTCTCTCTCTCTCTTTTGAATTTCATTTTGTAACTCACCTCGTGATGGATTTGAAAAAATATGATGAGGGAGAAAAGCATGAAGAAAGGAGGAGGAAGCAAGGATGAAAATGATGATAGTGATGTTGTTGTTGATGAAGTAAACGATAGTTAGGAGGAGATGGAAAATAGATCTATAGCGATTAAGCATAAATTGCTAAATTCCATTGTAATCATGAAAATGATGAAGAATAAGAACAATAATGATAACAACTTGGCTGAACACAAAAAGAGGCCAAAAATAATTAAAAATATTAAGGGGGGAGTTAAGGAGGAGTTGGTGGCTTGATGTGGTTAACCAGAGTAATGTAAACTTATTATAATTAATAAGTTTATTATTATTTTTAAAGGTGTGCCTTTGTGTGTTGGACAATCAATATGATGAACCAAATTAATTTCATCTTTTTTTTTCCTTCTCTTTTCTCTTTAGTCGATCGAGTTTTTCTTCTTTGCGGGTTTAATGATCTGTGATATGATTATCTTTGCCTTTATTGCATGCCTTTACACTTACTCGAATCAAGCCTTGGATGATGGGAATTCTGATAGCCCCGGAAACGGGACTGTTAAATCAAATGGACAAGGAGTAACCGTTACATCATCATCTCATCCACCTTCTTCCTCTTCATCAGTTGAATCTCCGCATACCAAGCACGACTCGCCAGTGGACCGTATGCGAACCCAATCAGGATCAAATGAACTTCAAGATACCAAACTTTAAAACATTTTTTACATTTTCGTCTTTTACCGTCGTGTGTTCAAGCAAAGAAGGAACAAAATCAAAAGTCAAACTCAAGTCTATCAGAAATCATTATTATTCAATTCGTAAACAAGCCTTTTAATTCACCCTCAAACGATCAAGATGTTAAATGTTGTGAATGAAAAATATTTAAGGGAAACAGAAGAAAAGAAACAAATGGATAAAGCAAGAAGAAAGGCGAAAGATAAAGAAGAGATGGAGACCAAGAGAAAAATCGCCAACAAGAATCGAAATTCAGATGGAAGAAAACAAAAGATCTTTTTTTTGTCGCTCAGAATCAAATCTTTTTACATAATATATGCTAATAATATACACACAAATCTTAAAAATATATACAAAAAATAAACTCATCCTCAATAGTTAATCAGGAGGAGGTAAAAATTTATCGATTCTGTTTCCATGATTATTTATTTTTAGGAGTTTACAATTTTCCAACCTTAGGTTGTCCGAAGAGTCTCTCATTTGGTTAAATTTTCAAGGAAGTTAGTTACTTTAACGTTGTATAATAATGATAACAATGTCCTTTCAACTCCTTTAAATGGACTTTAATGGATCCAAGTGACCATTGGTGGTCACAATGTTAGGTAAAAGGTCAATACATTTTGTCAGTATTATAAATAGTAATAATGCGTTGACAGTTCAATTGTATTTAAAGCGAAAAAAACCTTTTACTTGGAGGACAAAAAAAGCTTAAAATCAATGGTCATTGCATTATTATTCAACTTTACATTAGACTTTCAGCGTTTCCTCTCATTCCATTGGTATAAATTGCGTTGACAGGTGGCACCGGATATAAGATGATATAATGTCGATATTACCAGTAGTAATGATCATCTTCATGACCTTTGACGACGGTGACCGTTAAAGTGAATGTCAACAGAGGTTTGAAGCTTCAACAGTGTTGTAAGAGAGTCCAAGAATTAATTTCACTTAGGCAAGATCAGCTTATACATTGACATGTATTACCATATGACCTTTCACCTTCCTCCTTCTCTTCCTCCTTTTTACCTCCTCTATTACCACCTTCCATCTCGCTCCTTTAATCAAATTGTGTCTTCCTTCGCTTTACTCTGTACAAACATAATCAAAACATCTCAATGTGCGTTGTCCAAAAATCACAAGCAAGGCTGCCTCCAAATGAGTCGACTTGCACTCTTGTTACTCCATTGATATACTTTATAAAATCGTTTCCCACTCAATTTTTTGTATATTAATCATTTGAGATCCATCTTCGTAATTTATCCGCTTTTAATAGTCAAACATTTGTATTAAATCACCGAAAGTAAACAATATAACATAGGCAAAAAGGGAATCTACAACTGGAAAGGATATTGGCAAAGAGTGAATGAAATGAAAAAATTGCATTTATTGAATCATGCTTACCTGTTGATCCAAGAGTTCCAAAGCTTATTCTTCAAACTAATTACATTTACATTCAAGAACAAAACTGAATTGGAACAAAATATTGGTTGAAATCATATCGAAATGCTTATAAATTTGGATACATAAATGCTATTGTAACGCTTTGTGCGGGTTTTACTCGAAACTCAATGCTTTTTAAGCTTTTTATGCTTCTCATATGTTATGCTTTCTGGGTGCACTTTATGCCCAGATGCATTAATCTGTATTTTAATTACAATAAAACCATTTACAAGTTAATTTTGAGTTAATAAACCATCTCAATAATTTACCCGAATTGATTAGCATATTTAAACCAAGATTAATTTGCGATATATTTTCATTGAATTTTTTTGATGTACTTGTGATGTTCACCTTGTTAGCCTTTAACCTCATGACTTGACTTTTTTCAATTCAATAATTGTCCCTGTTTAATGAAAGACTAGTGTAACAGTTTGTTAATTGTACCTGTTAAACAATTCGAGCTACTTGATCATTTGCAAGCTGCACTTGGACAATGGTTTGGTTACGCCAACGTTTAGTGTTATTTTAATAGCCAAGAGATGAATTCACAGAAGAAGGTGAAAATAAAAAGATGATGACGAAGAATTGTGAAGATGCAAGAAAGAAGAAGAAGAAGAAGAAGAAGAAGAAAGAGAAGAAGGAGCGAAAAGCGTCGTCAATAAAAAATATGGCCTTAGGGTTGAGGCAACAATTAACTGAGGTAAGTAAAGTAAGAGTAAAATGCGATGAAGAAGAAAAAAGAAGAGAAAAAAAATTGAAGGAAAGAAAAGGAGAAGAGAGTAACTTGTTCCTTCTTCACTATCACCATCGTCTTCATCATCGTACTCACCATCGTATCCACCATCATCTTTATCATCTTTCTCTTCATCATCACCATCGTCATCGTTATCATCATCTTTATCTTAACCTTCCTCTTTCAACCTTTACCTTGATTCCAGTCATGTATTTCTTAGGCTTTGCTACCGAAATATCTTAACAAAATAGCCTGTAGCCACCTCACTCTCTGCATCCCTACTGCCTTCTCCCTCTCCCTCATCATCATCATCAATAGCAACATCATCTTCGTCTTCATCTTTCACGATCTTTCTGCTTGAGCCAGTGATGATGATGTGACTGTGTTTAGAAAGCCATGTTTGTTTGAACCGTTGGCCTAAGATTCATTGGTTATCAGTTTCTGTACCTTAAAAGCTTAAGGGAAAGCCGTGAGATTCCAACCACCCTCTAGGGTCAACCTTCATCATTTTTATCCTTCTCATCATCATCATCATTTTCCTCTTCTTCTTCTTCTTCTTTTTCAGTAGTAAATTCAGCTTTTCCTTTCAGATCTTTTCATCTTGTCCAACTTTAACTCAGTCTTAATAGCAATCATGATAAACAACAAAGGTAAATATGAAGTTAAGAAGAGAAGCACAAAAAAAAACAAAACAAAGAATCAAAAAATGATGCAAAGCCATTTCTACTTGCTGTTATCATTTTTGATTATTATCATTACTATTATTATAAACATTCAAATTGTTGATTCATCAACCATCATGACAACAGTTCACTTGATATCATGATTCATGAATAACCAAAATTGCAACCTGAAATTCAAGGTGAACCTTTTCTTTGGCTACCATCAAATAATCAAAAAAAAATATATTTATCTATCAACACAAACACAAGTCAATCTCACAGGTAGCATTCAACAAGGAAGAAAAAGAATGGAATGTAAGAAGATGATGAGGAAGAAGAAGAAAAAAGGAGAAGAGGGAGTCAAAAGAGAGTGATAAAACTGGTTGAACGACAGACTGAATGAAGGAGAAGATGATACCCGTGATGATAATGATGATGGTGATGAATAAACGAACGCAATAATACCTTGATTTGATTTCCAATGAAAACTTTTTGCAGGAGTGAAAAATTAAAACCTGATTTCCAGGCTTAAAACAAATGAGACAAAAAAAAGGTAAACAATTTCATTTTGTGTCCACAAAATTATGCAAATTAAATTTAATCAGTTGATCATGGTTTCCATATTATCCATGAAATTAACATTAAATCTTGATATTCATTTCTCTAGGCTCATAATCTTGGATGAAAACCAATTTATCCCGATTAATCGGCTGTTTCATTATCGTTTGATTTCGCATTATAATTGTGACAAGAAACCAATTGAATGGCTGTCGAGTCCAGTGACTAAAGTTCATTTTGAGTATCAACTGTCAAATGATCAGCTCTGACTTCATATTCAATCGTTTTGGATGAATAAATGTTCAAATACATCATTGAGTTATTTTGCATTAAATTGTGACAAGAATTGAGTTGAACTTGTACAGTGATCAAAATCACTAAACAGGGTTCTAGGTGAATAAGAATCATTGGTCTTGCACTAATATGATCCTTCGATCAAGCTGAGGTTGGAGCACTTGTTCATGTATTAGCTCTAGGATTAAAATTATTCAATTAGTGGCTAAAGTTGATCCTAATTTGTTCAACTTATACACTGAACTGACTCAAAGGTTTACAATGTTACATATGACTAAATAATCAACGGTTTAACCGATGAAACATCGGGTTATTTTGCATTACTATTGTAACGCAAAATGAAGGTAAACCATTTTAATTGACTGATAAAGTTTCACTTTTTTAGCAACAGTTAAGATGGACCTTGATTCACAATGGTATTTCCAAGTGAATCCACTTTTGCCGTTGTTTTTGCCAAGAAGACAAACATTTGCACAGTTGAGCACAAAAATACTTGAAGCTAAATTACATTGTTTCATCTATTATTATAAAAAAAAATGGAACGGAAAAGAGTAAGAATGAGAAAAGGTTTAAACCAAAAAGGTGATCCGTCTTGATACAATTTTTGGCCGCCATGGAAAGTTTGGAAAGTTTCACAATGCAAAATGTGATCCGAATTGAAACAAATTAATCTTAATCTTACCAAGATTTCCTTATCCTTTTACCAGGAAAAGAAAAGGATGCGAAAAAGCTAATCTAACCTAATCTAACCTAAAACCTACTCCTCCTCCTCCACCTCCTTAATCATTTGTCTCTGTCGTAGACACAATCATGGAAAGCTCATCATCATTAACAATTAACATAAACACAAACCTTTACTTTTCGTTTGCTTGCAAAACGACGAGTAAAAATATTCTTGGAATGCTTCAAAGTTCTCAATGTTGATCTGAGACAAAAACTGTTTGCAAACAAAAGCAGTTCACCTAAGCAAGGCTTTAAAAAAGCTTTTGTCTTACCAAGTCTACTGTTATTATAATAATCATCATCATCATCTTTCCTCCCTTATTCACGACGAAACAAGTCTAATGTGTATAATCAGATTCTCATCATCATCCTCATCACAACCACAATCATCATCTTTTCTTGGCCAAGTGACAATTTAATTTAAATGATTGCCAACAACAAATTTCAAAACAATTTCTTCATCTTCATCTCGCCATCTTCGACACGCACACTTATTCATCTTTTAATCCATTGAAACCAAATCTGAATCATCGCCATTTCCATCAATTTATCATGGTAAGCAAACAGTTTGTAAATCACAGCCAATTGTTATTCATCAACTGAATCACCTTAACAAACAAACTGTACATTGAACCAGAAAAGGAAAACAAAAGTAAACTTGATTTATCTTTGATTAACCAAACCATTTAATGATGAAAGTTAATAACTTTAGCCATCCTTTTCCACCTCAATCATCATCATCATCATTAATTAATACAATTTAAATTGCTCATCGGAATCTTGCCATTGAAATGTTATTCTTTTCATCATCCCTTAATTGCAAGTTAAACAACAGTTAATCGTTATTGCAAATGATAATGGAAACTGAAATGAACAACAAAAAAGATCGGCATTTCTTAATGATTTGCTTTTGATAACCTAAAGGCACAAGCGTCTTGGTTTGGCCTGGGAAATGTTTGCCCTTTCATAGCTTGTGCACCTTTTAACCCTTGACAAAACAGTCTCACCTAAAAAGAAGAGTTTTAAATCAAAAATCAATTGTTTCATCAAAAATGGGATTCCTTGACTCACGGACATCAGTAATTTACTGTTATTGAAATTGATTGGAATCAATTTTTCTTCATCATTTCAATGTTGTTTCAGTTAATATCTTGAGATCTTATGTTGGATGAATGATGAATGATGAATTAAACATAAATTGTGTTCCCTTCCAACTCAATATCAGTTTACAGAATAACAAGGAAAACCAAGAAAAAAAAGTTGATTAACCTTTAATCAAAAAGTTCTGCTCCAATCTGACAATGATACAAAAAGATTCTGTAGTTTACAATTTCATTGCATTTCTTTTCAGTTATTCATTGCAGTGCCATTGAAGGCTCGCATATTCAACCAGTTTCATCATTTTCATGATTCAAGTTGATTTCGTTCAACACTCTCTCATCAACAAGTTAATCCAAATTTAGACAAGTCAAACTTGAAGCTTCATTTCGTTCAAAGCTCAATTCCAATAATGAATTTCCATCGACTATTTGCAATTGATTATAGTTTACTCAAGCTTCAATTTCAATTGCGTCTATCCTTTACATTGATTCAGACGAGAATCAAGATTTATAAAAGTGCATAATCGAAGCCATTTCATCAATGTAATTAAAATTGTGTCCACCTTTTAACTTTTCATTTCTCTTTTAATGATATTCCAATCAATCAGCCTGATATCATTGTTGCTCATCAAAAAGTGTCCAAAAGGGTACCTCTAACCACTAATATCCAGAGTCCAATTAGATTAAAAATGATCGTCTAAAGGCCAACCTTGTCTAATGACGATTCCTCCAATATTTTGTCTTCTCTGTTGAATAACGCTAAAAACTTGACTCTTCAATTGAACTGATAATTGCTTTAATACCTAACGTTGATTTGATGCTAATAAATATTTCAACATTGAATATAAAAAATTGTTACCTTCTTTTGCAAAAGGCATTCATCATTATCATTCAATCCTATTGATAGCAAGTCCATTACAATGAAGGTAAGAAAAGGTATGAAAGGCAATGTAATTAATTGTTAAGAAGGTGGAAGATTTTGTTCTCAAACATTTTGCAAAAGCGAAAACAAAACGAAACACAAAAAAAAAGATAAAACCTTAAAGACGCTGATGATGTAGTAGGAGGCCTTACATTGAATGACGTTACCAAAGCAAGGCCATTAATTCCCTGGGCTAATATTAAATCCCTGGACCCTTAAGAGGGCGTAAAAAACATGTTATATCTTAAAGGCAAATAAATAAATAAGTATCTTTATAGCTGGAACAGCATTTAAATTCAACTGCAGGAGCGACAAGAATCCAAACATGAAACAAATAGCTGAAGCAAACGTAACCAATCTTCAAAAAAAAAAGTGATCCAATTGTGGACAGTTTAACTTAAAAATAAACTATTTTCTTGCCTTTGCTTTTACCATGAAAATAAAAGCGCATTTTGATCCCTTTAACGTGTTTAACTTGTTTGCAAGATGAACCATCAAGTCCAAGGTAAAGATGAAAGGTGAAGAGGCAAAAATAACTTGAACCAATTCTTTACCTTTTGTTACCCAGGAATGTGCAACCAAATGTATATGTAAAAAAAGGGTCCAAAAAGATGGGTTAACCTTGAAGGTTCGCATTTGTTTTTTGCTTTCGCCTTCATTCACATAACCTGACAACTTGTGTTGATGTAGGAGGATTCAGGCTTAACCTCCCTCCTTACACATTAGACTCTCAAGGTGCAAGTGAAAACATTAGCCTTTGATTAGGATTGATTGAGGGAGGCGGAGGAGAAGATGAATCGAGACACATTTTCAGTGTTACCTTCATCTTGCATTTCAAGTTGCCGCATCAACATTTTTTACCTTTACTTTTTCGTCAGACAAGTTTACTTGTTCTGTTTTCCTCTCGCCAACTTTTGCCAATTAAGCTTGGGCTAAACTGTGAAAGGATTATCAATCTGAATGAAGCTTCAAGCTTGGCCATTCTAAGCTGGTCATCAGCTCAGAGAAAGTTTTGCACCTCACAATCCTCCTCCACTTTGCCTTGAGGCTTTTTACTTGTCTCTTTCCTCTTCTTTCATCCTCATCATTTTGAAGGTAACAGCAGACATGAAATATTATCAGAAATAACTAAACTCACCAAGACTAAGGTTTATTTCTTAAGGCCGACGCCTTCGTAAATTTATTTTTCCTCTTTTCCCCCTTTTTCTTTCTTTTCTCTCTTTCTCTTTGTTTTCGCTCAGGTAAGACAAGATGAAGATAAACCAAGAGCCCCAAGAGTGAGGGAGTAAAAAAGGTCATCTAGTCAATTTCGGCTTTTACTTCAGGTCACTTGTCGGTCTTTTACTCTTGATTTTTGCCTTTTCTTTTTCTTCTTCTTCTTCAACCTTTCTTTCATGTTTCATTTTCTCTCTAAGATTGACTTGATTATTTTAAAGTAATCTTTTGCTTCTCATCATCATTATCATCATCTTCATCATCATCTTCTTCTTTCTCTTCTCTTCTCTTTTTATCTTCTTGTTCTTCTTTTCGTGTAAATGTCAGTTGGTGGTTGCTTGGTTATTCAGGTAAAAATAAGATGAAAACCATAATTCGTGTTAACCAAAAGCAAGAAGAAGTTTATCGATAGATAGAGTCAGATAGCTTCCATGTAATAACATGAAGTATATATCATCTCGCTGCTATCAACCACTTACCACCCTCCATCATCATCTTACCTTGTCTTTCTTTCTCCTCATCTTCCTCCTTCTTTTCATTATAATTGTAAAAATGAAAAGAAACATGATGACTGTAAGTTGGAAGCAAAAATAAGAAAAGATTATGAAGACACCTTGAATCTCGGCGTAAATCCGGCTTCGTGATTGAGAAGAAATTGATGATGATGATGACCACGGATTGAGGGAGAAAGAAAAGGAAAGAAACTGGAAGACAGAGAGGGAGGTGAGAGGAGGAGGCAGGTAAAGCATGGCCTCAGAACTACCTGGTTACAAGGAACCAAAAGAATGGAGCAAAAAAGTAGCGAAAAAGAAGAAGCTGCAAGAAGAAAAAGCGAAACAAGAAAAAAAAAGTTGAATCCAGAATAAAAAAAAAAGGCAAAGACAATTAAAGATGAAAATGATTGAAACCGATGCAAAGTGCAAAGAAATTTCATCGAAGAAGAAAAAAGAATCTCAAAAGGTCAATTTCATGGTAAACATCGAAATGAATTAAAGAGAAGAAAAGAGAACAAAAATTTCACCCAAATTTTTTTCTTTCCCTCAACCAACTTGTCGTTTCCCATAACATGTTGACTCTCTGTAAATCTTTTGGTCAAATTTTAAAAGGATTGACCTGCAAATGACCTAATCTCCAACCAAATCCAAGATCAGTAGGAGACATTGAAAGAGATCATCATTTTTGCTTTTCTCATAATTCATCGTATTTTTTTTGTTGCTTCATGTTTTTTAATGCTTTTAAAGGTTAAACTTTTCTGTTTTCCTTTCACTTCACAAACTTGTTACCTTTCACCTTATAATGGATAAAAAAACACAGCAAATTATCAATGAGATCATTCAATGATAATCTGGACATTTTACTTGGACAAACCTTTACAATTTCGTGTGTTTTCCTCGCATTTGTCAAACCCAGTGTAAGGCAACATTTTTGTGGGTAAACTTGTTTTACAGGCGATTGAACTGCAATGTAAGGTTTAGATGAGTAAAGATATACGAAGATGATGGGAATAATGATTATAATGAGAATCAAGATTCGATTATTCCTTCTTTTCTATTCCTTTTTACCTGTTAATGTAACGCAACAATTTAGATTGGTTAATAGGATTTAAACAGTTGATTATCAAATGAAATTGAAACCTTCAACAATCTTCCTGTTCTCATCTTCTTCTCTTGTTGTTAATCAATTTAACCCGTGGACCAAATAACAATGTCCATTTATCTTTCCCTTAACAATCACCTTAATCTTCTTGACCCTTTCCATTTTAATCTTTATTCATATCCAAAGGTAAATAGTGAATTGTCAACAAACAGTCAACATTGTAAAGTAACCTTTAACACACAATGGAACCATCTTTTTCACTTTCAGTGTTCAACATGAATCTCTTTCTCATGGCAATGATGATAATGTATCAGCGTCTTTCAAATTGCTGATTAAATTGTGATTTTAACCAACAGCAAAAACAAAAATTGGATTCATCAACAGTTTCAGCTTTAAAAAGCTGAACCAGAAAACCTAAACTTGCCAATTTGAAACACAATAACAACTACATTGTAATACATTGGCAACTCAACAATTTAAGACAATTAATCCAATTGCAATGTCAATGTAATAGAATAGGGAAAAAAACATTTTAAAAGGTAAATGGAAAATTGATTTTTTCAATTTTTTCACACTTTTTCCTTTCGCTGTAAATCAATGGCTTTTCAGTCTCTTTTATTGTCCACTTTGTTGAGACAAAAATTTTGCATAAAAAAATTTTAATTGATCATTGGATCTTCTTAATTTACCTCATTTCATTTCTCACAGTTAGTTGATAACTTAGTCAAGTTTTGTCTCTCTTCTTTCTCAATTTAACCATCATTTCATGCTTCCTTCAGGTAAGGATAAATGCCTCTTTCAAGGTAAGAAACTAGTTTTGCTTGTTAACAAATTCAATCAAAATTCTGTCTTTTTATTTTGCTTCTTTGCCATTTCCATGATCATTACATCAGCAAATCAATGTAATAAACGGCAAACTAGATTTAAAGGTAAAACCAAAGCTTAAAGATGAGAAAAAGTTGCCTTTCAAGTTGTAAAATGCATTAATGTTAATAAATAATATGGAGGCGGTGGTGAGGGTGGAGGAGGTGGAAGAAGCACACATAAATTGCCGTCAATTTATGACTTGTTTTCACCATGACAGCCTTACAACTCGTCAATACCAATCTTAAACATTCCAATCTCTTGGAGTTGACCAAAGAAACTGGTCTAATTTATGTGCATTTTTGGGTTATTTTGCATTATTATTATAACTTAACTTTTCACTGTGATTACATTTTAGTGTTTACAACGATATCTACTTGATAACAGGACAATCCATGGTTTGGATTGAAGTCAACAAGTTAAACTTGATTTGATTTTGAAATTTAAATGCAAAGTGTTGCTGTTGAAAGATGTTGGCTCAACGATTAACAAGCTTTACTACTTGGCACCAGACAAGAAGATATTATCACAGAAATTAAATTTAATCAATTGAATAAGTTTACAATAGCAACTATGAATGACTAAAGTTGATCAACATTTCACTTTTAAAATTGACTCAAAGTTTGAATCAAAGGTCGATCACAAATAATCAGAAAACTAACCTTCATTACTAAGGCTTTTGCTAAGCAAAATCCTAACCTAACATAACCTAACCTTGCCGGTTGACTCAGAGTCACTGTCTGGTTGCATCAAAGGTTACGATGATAAAAATTGGAAAACATTTTAATAATAAAAATTGATTTAATATCAATAAATATCTTGGCAACATTGAAAAGGATTTATTACAAAACTCATTTTCCAACCCATTTTCATCAGGTGAATGATGAAAACGATGATCATTTCATGTTGACGTTGGAAGACTTTTGGTTTCATCCTACGATTGAATTACCAGTTGAATGTTTCCTTGTTAATGCAACTCGTCAGCACATGAAGGTTAATAAACAAACACAATGCAGCTACTAACCACAGTTATCATAATGATGATCAATGTTAAACCATTTGGCCTGACAAAGCGATAAAAGATGAACTTTTTTCCCTTCTTTCTCTTAAAAAAGTTAAAAAAAAAAGTTAACTTACAATGAATCTCTTTTTTTTTGTTATTTAGTTAATTCAGTTAACCTTTTACCTTGACTTACCCTCACCCCTTACATCTTACCTATTCACTCTGTTAATTAAGCTACCTTCCATGTAAAGGTATCACTGGACCAGCTTCCAAAGTAAATGGTCAACGGTTCACTTTGCTTTGCCTTTTTTTAGTTACCACTTACTGGTCACAATTATTGGTCAACTAATATAAGGTAAATGGTCAGCAATGTAACCTTGCTTTTTTTACCTTTTCTTTGCTTCCTTAATCATTTCTCATCGTTCCATCTGATTTACTGTCTACCATTTCACTCACAAAGGTAATAAAAAGAAATCCTTTTCTTGTTCTTCCTTCAATTTTTACCTCTAACCTTTTACCTCTTAACAGATAAACAGTTGTTTTGCAGCTTCTTACAAACGGTCAATGAGCACAGAGAAGACGAAGAAGAAGGGGAAAAAAACTGTCCTGTTAGGCCAAAAGTTGATTATCAATTCAAAGTCAATTAAGATTCGAAGTGAAATAAAGTTTTCATTTAGTTAACCTGTTAAGAAGTACAATAAAAAGGTTTTACCAAATTCCTATTCATTTTCTGATCATTCAATCATACTTTTGATTGAAATAATTACACTTGAATATATTTCCATTGTCAACTCTATTGAACATTTCAATTGTAAAGTTTCATCTAAAAATGTTGTCCAACTTGAAATCACTTAAAGGTCATTGTAAAATGGTCAAAAGGTAAAGTCTAGTTGACATGTTAACGGGTTTACATGGGTAAAGGGCATCGTAAAGTGAAGTTAATAGTGCAAAAGTAAATGCAAAAATGTGCTCAACATTGAATAACAAAATGGAAATGAAAAAAAAAGAGATTTTCTTTTCTTCAAAAGAATCGTAAAGAATTGGTTATATCATGGTGAACCCTGACCACTACTGTAATATAAATTTAATCAATAACCACGCTCACAACGGGAACCAATTTAATGGTTAAATGTGGCGAAAGCGTTAAACCTTTTCAGCATTAATTGAATTTGCAAAAGTTTTGCAAAGTTTCAAAAGCGAAACAAAGTTTACAAAAATTTTCAAGAAAAAATGAAACTTGAAATGAAACAAAAATTTTCTCAATCAAGATCATGAAAAGTGGAGAAAAGGATATTTTGATGAAGAAAAAAAAAATATGAAACTTTTGTCCAAACTTCAAAAGAATCTGCAAATGTGTATAATTAGCAAATGATTAAAGTTAATCTTTTCAATGTTTGTTTGATAGAATAATTTGTGAATAATTTTCAGGGAATTTTACAAGTTACCTTTTAGAGGTAAATTGTTTGACAGGTTATAAAAGTTTAGTAAAAGTTTCAAGTGAAGTTGGGAATGAAAACGTTGCAAGATGACCATGAAGATGATGATATTTATAGGCTCTTTGGGAGTCTCATCATGAGGAGGAGGTTAAGGTACATGATTTAAGGAAGATCCGTTTTTTTCCTCTTCTTCTTCTTCTTTTGTTGTTTGAAATGTTTAACTTGTTTGTGAAAGTTACACTTGTTACTTATTGTTTACCTGAGTTTACCTTTTGGCGCTTGTTCCTCTCATTGTTGCTACTGTCATTCCCATTGTAAACAAGATTGTTTCCAGTTTCATTGTTGACGGCTTCTTCTATATCATTATCAAATCATCGATTCACAATTAAAATCAAATCAATAATCAATTTTGTAGTCGCAAGATTATTCGGTAAATTTTTGTTTCTCTTTTTCTCTTTTTTTCTTTGACTCAACACAATACAATAGAACGAGCATTTAATCGAGTGCAATTATAATTGTTACATTGTGTGATTGATATACATGAGGCAAAGATGTTGATCAATAATGAATCTTGTTGGTCTTTGATACAATTTTACAAGTAAATTTGGTTGAACAACAGAAGAGAGAAAAAATATTTAGGTTTTGCTTCAATTGAAAGTTACATTGTAAATTTACATTAGTCAATTAAAGGTGACAAAAATGGTTAATTACAATTAAAGGATTGAAGCTGTAAAGGGGTTCATCATTGGCACATTTGTTTCAAATGATTTTAGGTTGATCCAAGTTTCAAGCAAATCTTAGGCTCTTGTCATTGTTTTGGTGCAAGACAGTCAACTCATTGGGATTGAATCAACCTAACCAAGTGGGCTTTACGCTCACACAAGTTGATCATTTGTTGCCCTTGAACATCACATTATTACATTGAACATTACATAGACACCTACGAAGTAACCTTAATCACTTGAGATCACATATTTAGTGTTTAATCAACTTTTACAGCTTTAATTGTTGCAAAAGAAGTTTAAGAGTTTGTTGTCTATTGTGACAAGTTGATTGTGAATTTGGCCGATTTGGAATGTTAATTATCTTAGTTCGGGATTAAGGCCGATTGGGAATGTTGGAGTTTTTACTTTTTTTTCATGTTTTTTTTTCTGGTCTCTCGTCAATATTAACAATATCAATAAGGCAAATTTGTTTTGGATTTTTGTTTGTTTCTTTAATAATTTAACTTTTGGTGGGAAAAGGGTTGATGGGTTAATTGGTGGATTGGTCAACATTGAGTTACTAGGTTTATGGTCACAAGTGTGAGACCATTAAATGTTATTTACAGGTGATTGTTGGTTCAAATAAATATGTTGATTTGATATCACAATGGGGAGAAAAGGGAATGAGGAGAAATTGAAAATAAATAAAAATAGCGAAAATTGTTTTCATGGGAATAAATTTTGGTCCAATTAAAAGTCCAGATTTTTTACGTTATTCAATATTAATAAATTAAAATTAACAATTAACTATAATACATTATTTATATATAAATAAATATCATTATTTAAGATGGAAAGTGAAAATTTGGCAAATGAGGAATCGTGAAATGACATTTTATAAGGCGATTGAGAAGAGGTAGGAAAGGATGATGAGGATTGTTTGATGAAGGGAGATGATGATGAAGGTGGAAAATGGAAGATTAACTAGAATTTTGAGGGGAAAAAAAGATTGGAATTGAAAGGTGAAGAAGAAAAAATTTGTTGTCTTTGAGGTGTTCAATTGTGTTCACCCTTGATTTGCTCCTCCAGTGAGTATTGAAGATGTTGACGAGGAAGATGAAGATGAAGATGATCCAGTTGATGGACCGGTGACTCCAGTTAGTAGAGATGATACTTTAGCTGCATGCTCTTCATAGGAAGATGAACTATCAGGAAGTTCATAGCCTCTTGAATGAGTCCTGAGATGCCTGGTGATCATGTCACGGCGACAAGCAGCATACGGACAGTGGGGACACTTGTAGGGCTTTTCACCGGTATGGGTCCTTTGATGGGTTGATAGGTGATCCGAGCGGCTAAATACTTGGCCACAGGTTCGACATTTGTAGGGTTTAAGGCCAGTGTGTCGCCTCATGTGACGAGTCAACATATCACTTCGAGCAAAGGGTTGCTTACAAACACCGCAAACATAATTTTTGGTTGTATTGTTATTGTTATTATTGGTGCCGGTGATTGTGGTACTTGTTAGGTTAGAGGTTGTTGAAGCATTGTTTGAGGTTGATGATGAGGATGAGGTTGAGGTTGTTGTATCGGTTGAACCAGATGAGGTTAACTTGTCTCGTCGAGAGGTGACTGTTTGATAGTGTAATGAACGGTGTTTACAGGCAATGTGTTTGGCTAGTCTGTCGTGAAGGGCAAAGGTTTGCTTACAAATTGGACAAATGTAAACTGCTTGACCATTAACGGTTACACTCTTGTGACTTGATGTGTTATAAACAGTGTTGTTGTTGGTTGTTGTGATGCTTTTATTACTATTAATTAGATTATTACTTTTACTCTTGTTATTGTTGGCTTCCAATTCAATGTTCAATCGGGAACGATGAACACTTTTAGCTTTGTGCAGATGAGCATATTTCGAGGTTCCAGTTGATGTTAAGGTTGTTATTGTTGTTGCAGTTGATGAGGATGATGAGGTTGCTGTTGACAGGGAAGATGGTGGTGTAGTTGATGAAGATGAGGTTAATGAAGTTGCTAATGAAGTTGGTAGGTTGGTTGGAGTTGAGCTTGAGTTTGATAGTGAACTTGGTAGTGAGGTTGATATCGAGAGTAGTGTTGTTGGTGAAGCTGTGGTTGGACTTGAGTTTGTGCTGGTTGAGGTTGAGGTTGGCGGTGATTTACTTGATTTCACTATCAACTGAAGAGGTGCAACTAAAGTGGTTGGTGTTGTTGTCGGTGAAGATGAGGTTGAATTGGTTGACAGGGAAGATGAGGTGAGCGAGGATCGAATAGACAAGTCAAGGGGAAAATCTTGAGGTGTTGATGCAACCGGTGACAATTTCATTGGTGATTCCGAGATGAACTGGTAAAATTTAACCAAAGGTAATCCCAGGTCAGAGAAGTTTCTATGATCAGTAAGTGAATGATGATGGACATTGGTGTGATGGTGTATCGGTGAGGTATGATGATGGTGATGATGATGATGATGATGGAAAGGGATTGGAGTAATGCTAAGTATGTTGGGTATCATCACAGAAACAAGATGAACAAGTTAGAAGAAGAAGAAGAAGTAAAAGATTTAATTCGAAGAATTAATTAAAGAAAATTGAAAGAACGACGATAATCAAGTAAAGGTTGACAAAATAAAATATGCTGATCGTAAAGGAGAAACGAGAAACAAAAAAAAAGAAACAAAAAGTTACACTTGAAATTATGTTTGAATGTAAAATGAAAGCAAAAAATAAATACAAAAAAAAAGTAAAATGAGAGACCCGATTGAACGCTAAGTCGATGCAAGATTGAGGTAAACTACAAATTTTAACTCGTATTTTTATCCTACACCTTAACCTATCCCACTCTCACTCTCCCTCCACTCACTCACTAGCTTCTTACTTGACTCTCTTGAACAACTTTAAGATGATGAAGATGAAGATGAGGGAAGAAAAGTTGCTTCTAAACGCCATCTTTCGGTTTACTTGGTACGTTTCCCAGTCTCACCTTGCAACTGTACTGTTAGTGAACGTTACCTGCCTGAGGAAGAGGGTTGGGTGAAGAGGGACGAGTCATCTAGGTAAAGGTGCAAGTGAAACAAAGCCATCAACGGAAATGTTGAGCTAAGATACGCATTGTTCACAGGTATACGTGCTTGATGGAAGGTGAAGTAAAATTTGGATACAATTAAAAATTAAATTCACATTAACAGGGAAACTTGCAATTGAAAGGCAATCTAAAATCTAGTCTGATTAAGCGATCATCTAAAACTGATCTAGACTCGAGGTTATAAAGTGAGGCTGATAAAATATCGAAATTAACTGTTTTCTTCTGCAAATAGCTTTAGGTATAATAAAATTAGCTCTGAATTAAAGTCAAAATTTGGAAGGATCGCTGTGAGAGAAAAGGTTTTTAAAAAGTGAAAATTAATTTCTGCAATTTACTGATGAGAAATTGTCTTTTAAATCAAAATAATCAGAATCATTATTTGTTAGACTTTCATGGTTCAAGAACCAAATGCCAAATCAAATTTCGATTGTATTTTCAATTACTGAGAAACTTTCATTTTCCTCTACTTTTTACATGTTTAACTAATATGAACAATAAAATATCTCACTGGTAGCGATGTCGAGGCTTCGCACTTTTGTTTCGCTGCCTTTTTAGTTGAGTTGACAATCTTGGTTTTGATTTGTCTTGAACTTATTGTGTTTAGATGATTTGATTGCGAATTAATTTTATCCTTTGCAAAGGATCAAGTTTTTAATGCGACTTGAGTTCATGGCAATCTCAAGAAGCTTCAATTGAAAAGGTTATTTGGGTATAAAGGTAACTTTGATTTGCTAATAAATTGCATTCTATTGAAAATCATCGAGAATTAGTAATGACCATAGCTAAATTAAATGCACGAAATGCATGTTTTCACGAATATTGAACTTTCTCTAAACCAATCGTGAGAAAAAATCGATACAAATTTCGACCAAAATGAATCTTTATTTGATCATTTATCTTTTCCTTTTACAACACTCTTTAATTGGCTATTTTTAAACTAAATATTGATCGACACATTCAAGTCTTAGCTAATTAGAACTAAATTTTAATTGCAAATTTGATCGACTTAATATTTACTTTCAAACATTTCAATTGTTCATCTGAAAATTAAAGATGAATGCGTTCAAACACAGATAAAAACGTAAAAACAGATTCTTTAAAACAAAACAAAATTCAACTTTTGCATTGAAAATTTACATTCAACCAAATGATTATTACTCACCTTTCGATCTGGTTAACTTGATTACTTATTGTTAAATGTTTAAAATGGTCATTTCCAATCCTTAACTTGCTCAACTCTTCATCCTCCATAGGCTTGGATAACATTGGCTTCAAAGGTAAAGATGATGAGAGCAATAACGAAAGTAACATTAACAGCAAAATTGAAGCGAAATGGAAACAAAATTAAAAAATTGTTCAATGTTCAACTTTTCCTTTTCCACCAAAAAAGCAAGAATAATTGAAAAATATTGATACGTTTAAATTGGATAACATTGGCACAAACAGTAAACAATTGACGAGGAAAAGGAAAGTCGAGAAAAACAAGTTTAGTTGATCGAATGAAAAAGGTTTGATAAATAATATCGTAGTTGGTAAACAGTTTGAGCTGATATTAGAGTTGCTCTAATGTTAACTTTGGTTGAATAACTTTACCTCCCAAGAGTGAGGGAGGAGTGGGAGGAGATTATCACAGCAAGAGAGTTGAGAGTGAGATTCAAGGCCGTCTCTCGACCTTGAACTTGAAGAATGATAAAGTTCTGTAATAATAATGATGGCCGAATGAGTTGATGTCGTCAACTGAATATTTTGTTTTACTGCAAATGTTTCGTTCTTGTCCAATCAAGTTGTTTACAAAGATGATGAGCAAGAGAAGAGGCGGCAAGAGGGTAAAAAAAAGGATGAAAATTTGAGATTCGCCCATCAGAATTGAAAGTTTCTCATTTGATTATTCATTCAGTATTGATGGAAACCTGAGCGTGCAAAAGAAACAAGAAACAGAAAGAACAAAAGAGTTTACAGATTTTCTTCTTTTCTTCTTTCAATTTAAGTTTTTCTTCATCTTTAACCTTCTCAAGACTTAAAAATCGTTCTCACCCTTTACCATGTTCATCATCTTTTATCATCATCCTTGTTGTTCAGTTGAGATGGGAGTAGGTTCCATGGATGTGATTACCATGGTGATGAAGAAAATAACTGATGACGCAAATTCTTTTCTGGTTGCTATTGTAATTGGGCCTTGAAACATCCTTGAGATTCAGGAATCCCCAGGAGCTACTTTGATTCTCTCTCATGTTCATCCTTCTTCTTCTCTCTTTACCCTGCAAAGTTCACTGTCAAGGATGCACAACAGACACTAACAGGGAGTGAGAACTGGTAACACAGCGCAAGGCTTATCTCACTCCCAGATGATTTTGCTTCTTGAAACATTTCTCTTTCTCTTTTCCTTCTCCTCTCATCTTTCACCTTTTCTATCAACAAGAGTTCTGGGCTGAGATACCTCAACATTCACCAAGATATCTGTCATCTTCAACCAGTTCAGACTCCCAGTATTGATCGATAAACAGTAAATTTCCAATGAACAATATTCAATCTTTACTTTTCCATCTTCACTTCATCTTCTATTATTTATACATTTTACTGTTGAGGGAGTAAAAGGATGGAAAACGTAAACGATGAAAACCAAGGCAAAAAAACCTTGGACAAGGACATTAACAAATCAAGCTCGATTCAGTCTCAATGAATCAATAAACCCGAAACCTGGAAATGAAAGCACAAAGTTTCTTTTTAATTGAGAATCAAATGAAACTATTGATGTTTTTTTTCCAGGCAAAAAAGAAGAAATTATTTGCAAATTTTTCCAATCATGAAAATCTCTTTTAACCAATTCTCTTAATGGATTGACAATGAACCACTCAGGAATTGTGAATATTATTATTAACAGATAAATTTCCAGGGTAAGTTAACATTTTTATAAATCATAGGCAAATGTTGAACAATGTTAAACAATGGAAAAGGTCAAAGTTACCTTTTTACATGCATTTTCAACAGGGAATGATGACTTGAAATTACCTTTCATTATATCATCTCTTTACCATTGAATAATTCCCAGTCCAGAATTATGATAAGAACAGATTCCCTGAGAGTGAGCTTTCAATTCCCAGGATAAAGTCGAGGAGACCAAAAAAAAAGATAAAGAAAAGGGAAAAACAAGAAAAAAGAAGTGGAAATCCAATTAGAATGGGCAAAAGAAGGGAAAATAACCTTTAAACTGTTGATTTGTTTTCCCAATCACAATAATTAATATCGAGGTAAACATATTAAATTGCGATTAAAATTACGACTTTTCAGACTCTACATGATGTTCACATGTTTATTTCATTTTGAAAATCTTAAGGTTCCTGGTAACCTTTATCAAAGTTACGTTGGCGTGTAAATCAGGAGACATTAAACATTTAATTTGCTGTTTAACCATACAATGTTGATCCTGTTTAATTTCAGGGAAACTGGTAAACATGTTGATTGAAACATTCAGTTTTTCAGATTAAACTTTAACATTTTCATGTAAAATAGTTATTGGTGTATTAAGAGGGAAACAATTGAAATGTCAATGCATCATTTGATTAAAGTTTATTTAATTTTTTTGTTGTTGTAAAATGTTCAATTTCTCATTGTGATTAAAGGAACGATTTTTGGTCGATAATTCATTTAGTTATTACATTGTTTAATGTTCCCTTTCCGGTGTTTAATTGATGAAAAGGTGTGCATATTGGTTAATGGTTTGGTGATTTACCTGATCGTGAAGACGATTAACAGTCAAATTACTTTGTTCATCTTTTCATTTTTAATGCCTTTTCCTTTGTTCTTAACCATTGGCAATCATTATTGTATCCGGTCAGAGGTTAGTTTCATTGGGTCACGATCATCATCCTCCCTCTTCACTTTTGATGTTCACATGATGAAGTTGGTACTCATCCTTAATCATCGTCTTGACGCAATTTTCCCACAAAAAAGAACAGAAAGAGAAGATAAGATGAAGATAAAGGGAGGGAGGGAGAGGGTGATGTGAAATTTGAATAGTCTAAGATGGATGAAAATGTTCCGTTAACAAGTAAACAGTAGCATATTCACCTTGCTCGATACTGAGGTGAACACAAAGAAGGGCCTGGTCCAGGTAAAGAGACCTGAGCCCAACCCAAGTATATGAAAGGAAATAACATAAGATGTGAAGAGTGAGAGTGAAGATGAAAAAGTCTTTTTGTGTCTTATTTTTGTTCCCCAAGAAGAAGAGAAATAAGAAGAAAAAAAACGAAGCTCACTATTTTTACTCTTGAATGGTGCAACGGACAAAAAAAGGTGTGATTTACATTTATCTTCAACAATAAGAAGAGAAAAATTTATTTCTGTCTTCTCCTTCTTCATCTTTTCCAGTAATTCACCCTCTTCCCTCCCTCTCCCCACTCATTCATCTTCACCCCCCAAAATCTTAAAAATGGGCTCGGTGTTTATATCCTACAAGCCAACAATCATACCAATTGTCAACCTCGATTCAACCATAGAATCGGTTGATTCCTCTCATTCCAATAGTAGCAGTAATGGTACAGATCCTTCCAGGAGAGACAATATTAACGGTAATAACCCACATCATCTATATCAATACAATATGTAAAGTCAAAATATTGAATTTTTGTGGTGAAATTGCACCTAAACGGAAAGGGAAATTTTGCACAGCCTGAAAGCTACGACTAAGCTGCATGTCTGAAAAATGGTTAAAGGTTAACCAGAATCCAGGTTACTGAGAAGTGTACGTTTAAACAGAAAAGAGGAAAAAATGCAGAATTCGTATTTTATAACATTGTGATTGGAGAAAAATCTTTTTGGTTATTTAGGTTGATGGTTTATTGTTGGACTAGGAATATATGCAAAAATATCTTGCAAATAAAGAGTTTGGTGAAAAATCTGATGCCTCAACTGTAAAAAAAGAGACCAAGGAGACATGTTTTGAAGTAAATTTCGTCAATGTCCATCAGAGAAAAGTTGAAATACAATTTATTGTACTCATTGGAAATAAATTTACGATCAGTCGTAACAGTGTCTAGTAACATTGATAAGTAAATGAATAAATGCAAAGTTGAAAAATATTTTATTCAAAATAAGGTGTGTACATCTTTTGTCACACCAGTCGATTAACGGCAAACCTAAAATTTTACCGTTTGTGACCGACTAACCCACCTAAGATTATGGCATAATGTTAAGAACAGGATCGGGGGGCGAAAAGAGAGGTTCAAGAAAATTGTCTTTCATTTAAAAAAGAAGAATCAAAAAGAGAGAAAATTGAAATAAAAAACATTTCTTAAAAACCAAGTTGGACAATAAAGGTACTCACAGAACGAAAGGAAGACGAAACGGCGCACAAGAGAAAAGCTTACATCTGAAGGCGAGAGAAATATTTAACCTACATAGAAATTGAACGGTAACGATGATTAAAAATAAAGGTGACCTGAGTGTGGTGACCTTTTTGATGGTGACCTGTTGAAGGTGAACAGTTAAGGTTTGCCATTGTCTATCAATCTAGGTGAGGTTAACAGGATCAGTGGTGAATACACACTTATGGTGCACTAGTAAGGTGAACTAAAAGGACAATCAAAATGTGAAAAAAGTCCACAAAAACGGTGAACAATCGACGGTGGAGAAAAAAGGTTAAAAATAAAAGTGAAAACCATAAACCACCTTCTCGATGAACCCACCGACTCGTTGTTAGACAATTGTTTACCATTGTTTTCAACTTCCCTTCACTTTCACTCTTCAAAGGTAATATCATTCCCAGGTAAGAGGAGGTGGAAAGGTGAGGATGAACAAAGCTGAAAAGTGAAGGAAAAAAAAAGTGAAAGTAATATCACAAAATAAATCTTTTGTGCGTTTTCTTGAAAAGGAAAGGAAAGAAGAGAGAAAATTTTCTTAACAAAACGCTGCTCCACAAAAACGCCCCTCAAACAAACTCCCTCTTCATCTTTATCATCATCTTCATTCCGATCTTCACCTTCATCTTCATCTTTATCCCCGTCTTTTCTCACTGTTGACCCTCTACCCTGAATATCTGTGTGTTTATTTATGGATGTTATATATTTTTAAAGGCATTCATCTGCGTGCTTTTTGTCTCCGTGTTAACGTTATCGATACACAGTTTACCTTATTTGAGTACATTTCTTGTGGCGTGGGAGAATCGATAAATTGTAAAGATTCACTTTTCTACTCTCAATTGTGATCGGCTGATTATAATTTTCATTGTTGTCATATTCAATAGTTATGTATTTGTATTACATTTTTTTGTCATTTTTGCGTCAACTATCTCATTCCTTCACTAGTGATTGCTCTTGTTCATTACAAATTTCAATATTTTTCACTTTTACTTTTCACCTTATTTTTTTTTTACTTATCAAGTAGGTGAAAACATTTCTCACGATTTATATTGTTAATCAAAATTTTATTACATTTATATTAATCGCATTTCTTGTTATAAAACTAGTCAGGGATTTCAACGCATCTTAGTATTACAGTCAAATTGAAAGCGGTCAAATGGAGTGATCTCAGTTGAGAATCAATGTTAAAATAAAAAAAAGATTTTGTTTGATTTTTTATGTCTATTCATGGTTAAGATGAAAATAATTTAGGACTAAAACGTTATTGATAAACTATTTTCTGCCTTTCAAATAATTAAGTGGCGCTTGTTTCAATCAGTCTGGCAATTTTTTTCTTGGTTATCATTTGATCCTATTGTTACAATGTTTCAGTCATCATCTTCAAGTGTCCACAGTCTGGAAGTTTGGTGAAAGAATGATTATTGTAGGTGCAATTATTTTCGTAATATTGATAATCAAAGTGTTGAGTTCAATGGCCAAAAGCGAGAAAACAGTTGATAAATTGAAAAAAAAGATCTAATTCACAATGTGTGCTAACAATGAACAAATGATAAGTTTCAGCTTGCTTAACCTACCGGTCACAGAAAGCGGCTGATTTAAATGAAAATTAAACTCTGTTTTACTGAAAAAAGAAAATTTTATTTCTCAAAATAAGTCATTTTCTGGTTGGCAATCAAAAGTTACATCGTCAAAATAAGTTTTATGGGAAATTCTGCTTTCATTTCTGCACAAAAAGCAATCGAAGTTTCAACTTTGACCGCGTTTTATCGAAAACTATTCATCGGGTAGATTATTTAATGGCACCAATGGACATCGTTTTTACAAACCTCAAAGTCTAAACTCTTAACTCAAATTTTCGTGTCTTTGACAGCACTCTTTACATTTTATTTGCAAGCTTAACCAGGAAATTGGTTTATTTACCAAGAAATGGGTTGAGATGAGTTTTGTTTGTTGAAGTAACTGTTGCTCGCACAATTACAACCCAAACATTATGAACCCAATAAGCTAATTGAAAGGCATCAAATTGGATTGAATTACTAATTAGTAAAGAAACAAATTATTGAAAGAATGACGATTGTAGGTGATGCCATTCTCGAAATATTGAGGTTAAAAATTTTAGACCAATGGCCAAAATCAAGAGAACTATCGATAAATTGAAAAAAAGTATTTAGTCCATGATGTGTACAAACAATTTTTATGGACAAATAATACGAGCTATTAATAATAATAATAATAATTGTACAAAAAGATTCAACTTTGAATTTGATTTTCAATTTCAATGTTTCAATTTGTGTATACTGTGTTAATTGTGTCTTTTAGTAACAACGCTCAGCAAATTATGCATAAATATAAATCCTCGCTCAAATCGCTGATGAACGATATCCATTTTTCCGGCAAATATATTGAGATCAGGCCAGTGTATAGATAATTTATATCGTAAATTAAGGTTTGTTTGGACAAACTAAAAAATTGATGAATAACAAGCGCTGAATTATCGATTATAGTAATCGATATCGATAATATCGCCCATCCCCACCTCAATGCTTCTCATTTTATAGTTGATCGGATCAATTTATGTTGACTTATTGTTGGTTGATATTTTGGTTTTGATTGGTTCGATTCACGGAAGCTCTGTATTTTTTTTTATGTGTCAGTGATCACTTGAATGATGGAGAAGATTCTTTCTATGGAGACAACTTTCAAGGTATGGACCAGGAAGAAGGTGACAATGAATATACCGTTTTGCATCTAATTGGTTTAGAGGAGATGGCGGGTACTTCTACATGTAACTTATTTAAAATTATGCTGTTGATGCTGTGATGATCAAAGGAAATGGTTTATCAAATTTAACACATTCAATGATTCAATGATAATGACGCTATGTAAGAAAAGGCCTCACCTAAAAATCTTTATGAATCTTTATTTTGCTTCATTCACTTCTTATGCTTAATGTTATGTTTTTTTATATCACTCTTGTATAATATTTTTGAAGACAACTTTTAAAGTTAGATATGAAAAAAACTCCTCTAAGAAGTTGAATACAGTTTTAAATACATAAATAGGCAACTGTACTTGAACGGAATTGTCTAAGCAATAAGATTTAACTGTGTCTCTCTGTGGGTGAGGCCTTTTCAAGACGAAGGTGAAGGATGAAAAGAAATGAGGAGGATTCCCTTTTCACTAAAGATGATGAAAAAGAGGCCAAGAAGACAGAAGAAGGTTATCATAACGGAGATTTGGGAGGTTAAATGATGAAAGGTACCAACTAAATAAGAAATGTAAGTTCACTTTCATTTTGATACACATAAAAAGTGGGTTGACTATTCTCGGCCATGCTTTTCATTGCTTGGTTTTCCTTTCTCTCATTTTTGCTTACCTTTCTTTTCATCTAAGATTGGACAACATTTCAGGCCAACTTCCGTCCAAGACATTTCATATTACAGCATATGTCATCCTAAACGTTACCTGTTGATGGTTCTAAAGAAGGAAGATCAAAAAAGAGAGAGAGGACCAAACCCGCTATGATGATAATGGTAACAGGATCATTGTCTATGCTTTTGGATATTTAGTGCAGTTTTTTTACTCTCCGCTTACTGTTGTTGACATTTTAGGCTTTTATACCCTGAATGGCCTTTTACTTTACCCTTTGGACTTCTCTAAATTTATCGCTTATTTGGTAATAAATTAACACTTTGACCTTGCCTTCCTGTTGTTCACAGATATTGACCAGTTCTTATTCAATGCTTTTATTAATACGTGGAGGAAAAGGATTTACAACAATGATATATAAACCATTTAATAAAATTAATTCAGATAAATGTTATTATATTGAGTTGCTTATTCTTTTATTATTAAATCTATTAGGTTTAAATGTCACTGGAAATTGAATTTACCTTATAATTGTATTCCTTGTGAAGTGTTAATGGCTTCCTAATGAAATTCATTTTAATAAGCTGAACGAAAAGTTAAAAGCTTAAAATGGGAAAAGAATTAAAAAGATTACATTCATCGGAAAGGTTAAATTTTAAATCGATAAGTTGCTTTCTTGTGCCTGTAATCTTAAGCTGTTGAAAGATCGTCTAATTGTCGATTTATTACAGAGAAAGTTCGCCCTATTTTAACAGCAATTATAAGTAAGGTTTAACATTGCTAAGTGTCAAAGGCTTGGTCAGTGAATTGCATTCATAGGTGTATTAATAAACTTCATCTATCCATGTCTTCTGGGTGAGTAGATGAAGGTAAAAGTGTATATTTTTCAGTGTGATGACAAGATTGTCAAGAGCTAAAAGTAGCAACAATAAAGAAAGAGTAAACTCATCAGTAAGAAGGTATGTATAATAAAAAAGTGAACAGGTAAGTTAAATGTATTTTGTTTGAATGAAAAGCCAGCAGGAGTCAACTGTCATCGTGCCGATGGACTCAGTGAGGGTTCCAATCTATTTGACAAGATGATGTTAACACTGAATAAAAAAGTAAAGGCTTTCTCTTTGGATTTTTCAGACTTAAAATTAATTCTCTTTATGTTATCTCTTTGTCATCTTTGCACATCAAATCAATAGACAGGTCATTTAATTTTCTTTGTTTTGTTTTCAAACATTTTTCTCCTCTTTTCTTCATAAACACTCAATAAATGAAGGCTGAGTCTCTCCAGGTAAGCGTAGAAATTGTGATAACTTTCAATGGTTAAATGTTTAGTCAATTTGATGAGACAACGGCCTTTCCTATTAGTATCAATTGTGATCGAGATCTGTCTGACCCAAAATCAGACATGCATCAACTTCATCTTCAAGATCACTCTCTGAGGGGTTATCTTGATATCTTTGACTATTTTAATATCTTTTCATCTCATTTTTTGCTTGTCAACATCCAAAGAAATTCATATTAAGTCAGTTGATCTTGTTGATTATCATTGAAACTCTTTGAACCTTGAGTCAATACAATAGATTTGAAATAACTTTGTCCAACAAATATGCGTTATAAATGAAGAGTTGAAAAGTCTGATGTAAATTGACTGTCACTTATTGTGTTCAATACTGCACATGCAAAAGTTACAATGATTAAATTTTCAGACTGTTTTCAAAGTTATAGAATTTTGGAAAATAACAAAAGTTCTATAATGCTTTAAACTTAAGTCGACAAAAATTTTAAAATGTGAGAGCTTTGTAAAAGGGACATTTTTGTTCTTCAGAACACTTTAATCGCAAATGAATAACAAAAATGAGCATAATCAAACATCCATTTGGAAATCAAAATAAGACTGATCAAAGTTTTGGACTCGAACGTAACCATCTTCTCCACCACTGGCGTAGCTTTTTCCATCGGGATGGAAGGCTAAGGAATTGATAGGACCGAAATGACCTTTAACTCGAGCAAACTCTTCTTCGAATATTAAATGGAAGAATCTAGCCTCGAATTTACCAGCTCGAGCAGCAGTTGTTGTGACATCCATAGCTTCTTGACCACCACCTACTACAACATGGTCTCGAATAGGGGAAATGGCGGCTGAATTGACTGGTCGCTCAGTTCGGTAAGTTTTTAAGTGTTCTAAGGTTTCAGTATCAAAGATCTAAATAATGAAGAATAGTGGTTTAAATTAAGAAATGATACTTTTTAGTAATTATCGTGATTTGATGTGTGAAATGAACTTACTTTAGCCGTGGTATCTTTACTTGCAGTAATAAGCATAGTTTCATCGTTATTGTATTGCATATCATTGATTTGTCCACGATGAGCTTCTGGGATTTCTTGAAGTGATGATTTAGTTGTTCTCAGATCCCATTTAATTAAGGTACCATTTTCATGACCGGTAATGATACTTTCGTCTAGTGGGCCCCATAATGCTGCAGTAGGCTTTGAGACACCCATATCAGCGATAGAGAAAACATATGAATTACCTTTGAATTGGTCTGGATCATTAATGTCAATAATTCGCAATTGTGATGGAAGGTTCATGGTTTTGTCAGTCGTGAAAAAAATCTGCTTTCCTGAGTTAGAGAAACCAACAACTCGAATACCGTTTTTAGAAGCAAATTTATTCAAAACTTTTCCATATTCTAAATCCCAAAGGTTTAAACTGTTGTCTCCACTACCGGTAACAACTTTAGTTGAGTCCCAATTACAGTCAATTGTCCAGACGACACCTATGAATGATTAAAGAGCCAGCCAAATATTAATTAAAAACAATGATAGCTGAGCTCTGCGATCAAATACAAACCAGCATGTCCATCTAATGTGCCAAGTCGTTCACCATTGACAGAATACCATACATTGGGATTAGCATCTTTAGCACAACTGAAAAGCAGATCCCCGTCGTGGTTATACTTGATTTGAGTAATAGCTCTTTCATGACCTTGTAATGCTAAAGGTTTCTGAAAAATTAATATTAAAAATAACACAAATTTGAGAAAAAAAATCAAGGCAAGTGAACGGTTTAAATAATCAAACCATATGGAGGCACATGGGTAATTATTGATAGTTAGAAAGCATAAAATCTCACCATCTTGATAAATTAATGATTAGGAGAAGAACGGAAATAGAGTTGACCCAAGAATTGAAGATCAGTTAATTGATTGATAATTGATAATTTATTTAATTTATAATTAAAACACAATAAACAGAATCGTGTTGGCAAAAATAATAACACCGGTGCTTGATTTGTGATTCCTCTGATAGATGACAGTACATGACGGATCTGTATCGATATATCGATATTCAACGTAATTGAATATCAAACGAAAATTGAAGTAAAGGAATCCATATTAATTTGTTCGGATATAAACAGTTACTTATCCGGATTTTGGATCCCAAGTGATTTCAATTTAAATTGTTTAATTAATCACATTTCTGGCTTAACTAATGAATGACTTTAAGTAATTTGAGTACTAATATTTAGCTTCAATGAAAATCAATGAAATTTATGTATTTTACTGAACGAACAGCAGACCTCATTTTATTGCAATCTGTTTAGATTCGGATCTGAATGAGCTTGAATGAATATTCGGATCTGTAGCCAACTCTTCTGTTAAAGTGTCCAATTAAAATGACAATACTTGTCAACAAAAATCTATGTTCTTAATTTATCACCATTTATTGATTATTAATGTGTTTCTCATGATTTAGTGTAGAAGTATTAACAGTTGATCACCTCTAAAACCTTAACATCAAGTTAACCTGTAAACCAGTTGATTATGAAAAGAAACGAAGGTCTTGTACAGAGAAGAGTTACCCAAGGGTGTAATTCAAACACAAATAAGGCTATTAATGAATTAAAGGATGGTAACGATGGTGATGTCGGGAAACAGTCTAAATGTGAAGATGACAATGATGTTGATTCAAAGGATACTAGGTTAACTTTGATGGAGGAAGTATTACTGCTTGGATTGAAAGATAAGGAGGTGAGAATTTGTGTTCATTTGAAAACTAAATCAAGATTCACCCATACACCAATGTAAATGCTATAGATTATCTCACATGATTGCGGTCTATCTCTTGCTCTATATCCTTAATATTGAGTAATACTAGTTCCATTGATACTTTGCATCAATTTCCCATCTCAATATTATCTTTGCTGCATTGTGTTTTGCTATTTTCTTGCCTGGTATTTTACACGTTTACAATGTCAGTTGTTTTATGCACCATGGCTTTGATTTGATTTTCTATTCTTTTCTCATCTTGATTCAATCATCCAATTTCAGGGTTATACGTCATTTTGGAACGATTGTATATCAACTGGTTTGAGAGGATGTATTCTTGTTGAATTAGCTCTCAGAGGTCGAATCGAACTCGAAAAGGCTGGTATGAGACGACGAGGGTTGCTTTCAAGAAAATTAATTGTTAAAAATCCAAATGCAACGGGTGATGTATTGTTAGACGAGGCTTTGAAACACATCAAAGATACACAACCAGAAACGTTACAGAGTTGGATTGACTATTTAAGTGGTAAGTTGATTATTTCGTTAATCCATATTGCATAAATTTCATGAATCAATGGTGTAAAATTCTGATTTTATAGAAGCTCTTTATGTTTTTTTCTATTAGTAAAATAATATTGATATCTACTTGATTTTTAAATTATATTGGATACTCAAAAGAAATATAAAACGATTAATAAAATTATCCAGTTTAACCTTTAGTTGACCAGTTCACCAAACTTTATTCTATCAGCTGTGATTCATCAATTCACTCACTGAATTATACATGTCTACAATTCTTCCCTAAAATGTTGCTTCTCATTTTACACTTTGTTCGGATCAATTATTGTTTACTGATTGTCCTATTTTTTTCTCCCAACTAGGTGAAACCTGGAATCCGTTAAGGTTAAAATATCAATTAAAAAATGTTAGAGAACGTATAGCAAAAAACTTAGTTGAGAAGGGAGTTTTAACTACCGAAAAACAAAATTTCCTGTTATTCGATATGACCACTCACCCATTGGTTGATTCCGGAATGAAATCCAAGTTAATAAAAAAAGTTCAAGATGCCGTCCTGAGTAAATGGGTAAACGATCCTCATAGAATGGATAAAAGACTTTTAGCCCTTATTATATTGGCACATGCATCCGACGTTTTAGAGAATGCTTTTGTTTCTTTATCTGATGATGATTATGAAATTGCTATGAGAAGGGTTCGTGAACTCTTAGACCTGGATATGGAAAGTGAATCAATGAAATCGAACTCTAATGAGACTATGTGGGCTATATTTGCTACATTTGTTAAATAATTTGCAATTTCCAGCTTGCCAACCATAATTATTTCAACACGTGAGAGTTAATAAAGTTAATTTTGAAGAATAAGCAGATAATGGGGAAAGCAGAGGAAAAGAAATTCGATTGGATATGATAATTTCTGATTCTCATCAATTAATAACAAGCACAAGCAGCCTTCAATTATCTCTTTATCTCTATCTTTATCCATTGTCCTTTTCATTCATTATTTTTCCTCTCCTTTCCATTCCCTTCATTCATCCTAAAACTCTTCGAGTTATCAAAGCTCATTCTTCGATCCCATGATTTTCACAAACTCAAGTACATATATAAATATATAATGCTGCGATCGAGAGCTCAAATTCATCATTCTTCAAGATTTTATATTAAGCTTGTATATTGAAAGTTCCATGCTAATCAAACAAAATGATCCAATATTGTTGACTCCTGGAAGAATCAAAATCGTCAAGAATGATAAAGAAATATTGTAAGCAAAATGTATCTATTACTATTCTATAGTTAACCAAAATTTATTCAAGTTGTTAAGACGATGAATAATGTATGTTAACGCCAAACAAAAAAGGATCCTCCAAAATTGCGAGAAATTTTCCTTTTATCGATTTTAACAATTTGCAAAACGCTAAACAAACAATTCACCACCAACAAATTCATCAGAGAGCCATACACAACATTCAGAGTGATTATTAAATTGACTGATTAAAAGTAAAAAATTATAAGTTGCCCACCTTTTCGTTCTTATTTCCACTTCACATTTTTAATTACTCTAAGTCGTGTCACTTTAATATCTATTTCACCAAAAAAAGCAAGAAGTGTTTCATCGGTTTGATCATTAAACTTCTAAAAACACGTTTGTACTCCTTCAAGTCAACAACGAGTTTATCTTTGCTTGGAACAATTGAAAATAAGGCAATTCAATTTAACTTTTGAAATAGTTTTGTCGAGTGAATGCATTAGTTGTTCTGCCGGACCAATAAATAAGAAATTGAATCAATTTAATTGATTTGAAGAAAATGATTTGATTTAATTTTCAAATAAACATGTTTAGCGCCATCTACTATTTATAAAGCTAACTTCTAACACTTCTTTTGGGTGTAAAGTCACAGCAGATGCGCACTGTCATTTTAGGGAAACCATTTTGTCTAGATTTTTTTATTTGAAATTCAAGTAATATCTTTTTTTTAAACAATTGTTTAAATATCTGATTTCAATTTATGTGATTGATTGGTTTTAACTTTTAAACACTTAGCTCAGATCGTGGTGGATCAATTGTGGTCAATTGTAATAGTGACAATAACGGCCATTCTCTAAATCAAGTTTGTGAACCCCTGATGGAGGAGAGCAAAGAAATCTCCAAAGGACCTGGAAACGCTAAGGCTAAAGGAGATACACTTCAAACTAAGAAAATGAAATCAAATGATGAAGTTGACATTCGGTTAATGAGTGGTCGAAAGGTATGTACAATTCGATTTAATTGTCAATGGTGTTATTTAAATGTTCTTGCAGACCGGTTTTCAACTCTCTTTCTGTTCCTTTCTCCCTCTCTTTCTGACTTCCTCTTTCTTTCTCTTTCTATTGGAAGAGTTGGAGATTATGTGATGTATGCATCATATAGGAATGAGAACTAAGTACATTTACCCTATGTTTTATTTGTATTTATATTATCTTTTTTCCCTCCTAGGAATCAAAGAAAGATAAAGGCATTGCAGGAAGTCGCAACAGTAAAAGAAAAAGATCACCTTCGCCACTTGTAGACAAAAAACGTAACCGTGCAAGGCAAACAAAGACTAGAAGTTCAACACCGTCATCTCACTCTAGTGCTAAAAAGAAGCCTCTCAGAGGAGGAGAAGGCGATTCAGATGAATCATTTGAGGACACTGATGCCTGGTCTCCCGATCAAGCGGGTCAAGAAACTCAAGCCTCTAAATCAGCAAATTCAAGAAATTCATTGGCTAACAACGCCTCAAACTCCACAGAGGCAAGCTTGTTAGCAGACGTTGACATTGCTGATCGGGAAGAGAAAAGTGTTACTCCTAGTGAAAATAAAGTGAATAATACTAGTACCGATAAGACAAAAGTTGGTACCATTTCTCCTAACAATAATTGTGACAAAGTTGTTAAAGAAGAAGATGATGACAATGTTACTGATCAAACTAATTATATTATTGTTCCAAGTTATTCTGCATGGTTCGACTATAATTCAATCCACGCCGTCGAACGAAAGGCTCTTCCTGAATTCTTCAATGGAGCCAATGAATCAAAGACTCCAGAAGTTTACCTTGCCTACCGTAATTTTATGCTTGACACCTATCGTCTTAACCCAACTGAATATTTAACTGTTACTGCTTGTCGGCGTAATTTGGCAGGAGATGTATGTGCGATTATGAGAGTTCATGCTTTTCTTGAACAATGGGGGCTCATCAATTACCAAGTTGACGCTGAATTACGACCGACTCCTATGGGTCCTCCTTCAACAAGTCATTTCAATGTTTGTTTCGATACACCTTCAAATTTACAACCTTCTAATCCTTTACGGGCTCGCCAAGATACTCCGGTTAGTAATTCCTCGTCACAATCTGCAAGTTCCCAAGAAAACAAAGAAAACAAAGAGAACGAAGAGCATAGCTCCAAACCAGAAGTGAATGGCAATTTCGGTTTGAGGACTGATCAGTATGAAAAGAAAAATGCATACTTCAAGAACAAGGGTGCAACAAAGATAACCAGAGAATGGGAAGATCAAGAAATACTTTTACTTCTAGAGGCAATTGAAATGTACAAAGATGATTGGAACAAAGTCTGTGAACACGTTAGCAGTCGAACTCAAGAAGAATGCATCCTTAAATTCTTGCGTTTACCCATCGAGGATCCATACTTAGATGAATCAGACGGGGTGTTAGGACCCTTAGCTTACCAACCCATTCCATTCTCTAAATCAGGTAACCCAGTTATGTCAACTGTTGCCTTTTTGGCATCAATGGTAGATCCTCGTGTTGCCGCAGCGGCTGCCAAAGCTGCTATGGAGGAGTTTGAAAAGCTCAAGGATGAAGTGCCTTCTGCTTTGCTTAACGCTCATATCAAGAATGTTGAAAATAACGCTTCAAAAGGCCTTCTTCCAGACTTAGACTTATTCGACTTATCTATGAGCGGCATTGCAGGTACAGACGAAAAAGAGAATCCTGCCAGTAATGTAACAGATGAAGAAAAATCGCGTTCTGATGCAGCAAAAAGATCTAGAAGTGATTCAAAAGATGGAAATAAATCCGGTGTAGATCTTAAAAATGAAAAAGTTAACGGTGTCAGTCATCCCAGTACTGAACAAGGAAAAGAAATCGAAGAAAAATCTAAAGATCTAACCACTGAAGAAAAGGAATCAACCCAAGATAGCGGTAAAGATGTCGAAATGAAAGAAGTTAGTAAAGAAGAAGAAACAAAGGAATCGAGTGAACCAAGTGAACCCAGTGAAAATGCCTCGAGTGATTCGGCAAAAGAAAAGTCGAACGAAAAAAGCAACGTTGAAGAACCTGATAAAGATAAAGATGCAACTAAAAGTGACATTACCAGTTCAGACAAGGAATCTCCTGTCGAAGAAAGTTCTGCCAGAGATGATCAAACGGCTTCCGAAAATAAAGACAAAGATAAACCAATAGCTGAAGCAATGGAAGAAGGTACTGATGATAAATCAAATGAAAAAATCTCATCTATTGAAAATAAAAGTTCAACAAAAGATAAGAGCTTAGAGAGGACTAAAACCAAAAATGAAGATAATCAAGAAATTATGAAAGAAAAAGTTGTCAAAGAAGTTCAACTATCAACCGCAGCAGCCGCTGCTCTAAGTGCTGCCGCTGTTAAAGCCAAGCATCTAGCCGCAGTTGAAGAAAGAAAAATTAAATCATTGGTGGCTCTCTTAGTAGAAACTCAAATGAAAAAGTTAGAAATTAAATTAAGGCATTTTGAAGAGTTGGAAACCATTATGGACCGAGAGCGTGAAAATGTAAGTTTCTTTTCTTTTTACAATTAACCCTCTCAAAGTCGGGCTTCGGGTGAATAGTTAATGGTTTATTTTGTGGTTAAGTACGCGTATTGCTGACCAATCTATTGTGTAAACCAAAAAGTTGCAATCTTATTATAAAAATCAATTAATTTGGTGAAATTTATTATCTATCTCTTTAATTTGCACCTATCATTACCATTATTTAATTATTAGCAATTAGATAAAATTTGCCGCTTTAATCTATTTTTTTGAAATTTAATTGCGATCAGAGGTTTAAAACTTCTGCTTAACCTGATATTAGCTTCGGCACTGAGCAAGTTAGTGAACGATTGTCTAGAAATGCCTAAATTTGAGAGGGTTTACTGAATTTAAATTTTTATTTTTCTATTGCTTTCAAAAGATCGCTTTTCTAATATTTTTTCAATTCTGATGTGTTTATGGTTTATTTTTTCCATTAGTTGGAGTACCAAAGACAGCAATTAATACAAGAACGTCAACAATTCCACTTGGAGCAGTTAAAAGCAGCTGAGTATCATGCTAGACATAAGGCACAGTCAATGCTTTTGGCGCAACAAGGAAATACATCAGTAACTGAAGAGCCACCTATTAGTCAGCCAAAACAAGCACCATTTTTCCCACCACAACCTCCTCCACCACCACCTACAACACCTATTCAACAGCCTCCCCATTCTCAGACTGCAATGACGGCTCAACCAGAGCCTCAGCAGCCACACATCCCTCCGCAACCTCACAATCCTCCTCCACCTCATTCTGCACCTCAACCGCATAATGCACCACAGCCACATAATGCACCTCAACCCTACAATCCACCACAACCATACAACACTCCACAACCCCACAATCATCCACAAACTTACAATCCACAGCAACCCCATAATCCCCCTCAACCCTATAACCCACCTCAATCTCACAACCCTCCTCCTCAACCTTACAACCCTCCTTTGCCACACAACGCACCTCCACCTCACAATCCTCCCCCACAACCTTACAATCCTTCACAGCCCCTCAATCCTTCTCAACCCCATAACCCTCCACAGCCGTACAACACTCCTCAACAACCCTACAATCCACCACAACCTCACAACCCTCCATTACCACATAATGCCCCACCACCGCACAACCCTCCTCCACAACCTTACAACCCTTCTCAACCTCTCAATCCCTCTCAGCCTCATAACCCTCCACAACCCTATAATGCTCCTCAACCTTACAATCCTACTCAACCTCACAACCCTCCCCAATCTTATAACCAACCTCAACCTTACAATCCTCCTCAACCCCATCCTCACCCTCCTGCTCCATCAGTGACTCCTGATTGTCCACCTAGACCTCAAACTCATCTTCATTAGACTCACAGAGGGAAATAGCAAAAATATTTCTATCTGAATCCAAAAACTAAATTTATTACAAAATCTACAAAAATTGCGAAGGTGTATCGAAAAAATCCAGAAGGAGCCTATATAGGATTTGACCATTAATGATATTTTGTCGACAATTGTACGGACACAAAATGATTAACTTTTAATTCTGATTTGTCTGATTTTGACAAATCAAGTGTAGGTATGAATAAAGTCAAAAATCAATATCGCAAAAATTGAGCAAAAACTTATTTTTTGTGTAATATATCATCCACACTTTTCAATCATTTCACTTTCTATGGTAATAATTTGCAATTGATATTTATAGACACTTAAATATTAAATTTAGTCTTATGAAAGTGACTTTAGTCCATAATATAGTAAAACTGTCAAATGTTTTAACTCAACAACAACTAACCACAACATCAACAATCAAAAGTAAAAACAAGAAATAAAACGCGACTTAACAGCATCAAACTACGGCAATAGAGAAAGGGCAGTTTGAGCAATAAAAAACTTATTTTTCCACGGATCAATTACAAGTGATTAAATTGTCAAAAGCATTCTTATTTTTCAGCTGTAGGTAGATGATTATGTTTACCACTATTGATCAGAAGTAGTGTTATTGTCAATGATTGATTAAAAGATCATCGTCACTTTTTTCCAAATATCCATGTGTTTGTATTTTTCATGTAGCATCATTATTATGATTATAATTTTTGCTTTTCATTCGGTTTAAATTAAGTAAAATCAACTGGAAATTGATGTGTAACAGTTAATTAATCATAACTTAAAGGCAGACAAAGAAGCTTATCTAGAAGAAGTCAAAAGTTAAACTTATTCCCACCAATTGTGTTCATGTGTACTTCAAATGATTTGAGTTGTTTTTTCATATAACTAATATTATTAATAATAATTAAGTACATTGAGTAATCAAATCAAGGTATTATGATTATTATTAGACAAAGTATGTATGTGTTTATATATAAGGTTATTTTTTCAATTCCTCGTGAGAGTAAAATATATTAGGTTTGTGACAGAATGAACGCAAAAAACGGTTCATTTTGATTAGGTTGTAAGCGTCACCAATTACCAGTTGAATATTGCTCTGACTGTTATTAATATCAATTATTATTAACATCAGTTCACAGATTTGATCACAAACTTGCTCAGTTTGTAAATTGTCTAACCACTAAAATGGATATTAACCATCATTCACTCGAGACTCTGAGCCAGTCAAGTTAACTTGAATTTTATTCAAATTCCGAATAGCAAGTCTTCTGAATTTAATACAAGTTCAAGTTAACCGTTGTGATATTGAAATTGAGGTAGGATAAAACACAAGAATTTTAATCCATCATTAATAAGCAAATCAAATAATCGTCATATATTTTTGTTAATTTCAAAAATATTTTTTTGACCTTTAATTTTGTGCTCTTTGCTGTAAAATTAGTCGCTAAAGACAAATAACAATAACCAGAGATGATTCAATTGGCTCGTTGTTTTTCAATTGTTTCAATAACAATTTGTATCTTTTTGGGAATCATTTTCCCTGGTATTTCGTCTCTTCCTCAACGTTCTGGTTCCGAGTTTATCCATCAACGTATCTTGAGGTCACAAAGGATCCAAAAATGTGGACGCAGTTTGATGAACATTCATCAGCTTGTTTGCTCTGGTGCAGCTCCGAGTAAACGTAATCTCAATGAAGATGGATGGCTTCTACAAGGTAAGTTATCATTTTTTTTCATTGATTTCACTGTTCAATGATTTAGTGGAGTTTTTAAAATATTAATACATTAAAATACAGAATAGATTTGGTAAAAGAATTAGACTTTATTCGGTTTCAATTATAGTTGTGTATTCTCTGAGTACAAATTATAAAAATGGCTTATCCATAAATATTGCAGCAAAATTTACATAACTGATCCTTTTCAATATTTTGTGATATAACCGATTAATTAAACCATTGAACATGAGTCTACTTAATTAATGGATAGTATTTCCTTGAAGATTAACTCACAAATTTATCTAACCTTCAGTGCAATTTTTTAAACTTGTAGAGACGAATATTTTTAAATAAAAGTGATTTTTGTGATTCGTTAAAATGAATTGTTTCACATTAGTTCTGTTTGTTTAATTTGCTCATCAAACAGATTTAGGATCTTGGCCAAAGGCTTTGTTACTTGATAAACCTGACCAGGACGAAAATGAATTGGATTCAAATGATTTCTTGGATACAAAAACAGCTCTGGCTCTCTTTGGTTCCAGCAGAGGAGCAGGTCGAGTAGAAGATGGTCCGCTATTCTTAAGAAGCACCCGTCAGAAGAGTCAATTGGTCGATGAATGTTGTCATAAATCGTGTTCAGTGGACGAACTCAAAGCATATTGTCATCCTTCGGGTAGATGATTACAATTACCTGCTCGAAGGAGTGCCTATTTCTTATAATCAATCAAATTGTTATTTGTTTCTCTATTTTTGTCTTGTTGCTTCAACTTCTCCTTATCCTCCGTCATTGTCTTGCAATTGCCTTCATCTAACTTTAATTTACTTTCTTAATCCATTGCCTTTTGGGTTAAATTTTTGTCCATAAACCAAATAACTATTGGTTAAAAATGAAGCGAAGCACATAAAAAATCGTAAACAATCATTTTGATCAATCTCCTTCTCAAACCATCAAAAATAAGACTTCTTTTTGTGATAATTAAACCTAGAAAATAAAAGAAAAATTAAATTTAATGAGTTTAATTTCGAGGTTAATTCAATTTAACTTTTCTGTAAAAAATATTTCAAAGACTAACATAAAATTAATTTTGAAATATCAAAAATCCTAGACATAATCTAATGGGAAGAATTTGCCTGTAAATCAAGTAAAGTCAATTTGAAATGTAAATTACACATAATAAATTTCAATCATAATAAGAGACATTGAGATTGACGTTATATTGATAAAAAAATAATTTGTTAAAAATCTAGGATATATTATAATGAAATTAAAGTTTCGAATAATCTTTATAGCCTTGAAATAAAGTATTTGATCTCACTTGTCAGTTGGTTAATTTCTTTTGACAATCGATTTTCACAGTAAAATAACATTAAAATTAGAGTCTTATCCCAGTGTGTTGGATAACAGTTTGATCATCGATCCTTAGGTCACATCTATTAAGGATGCTTGCGAAGTATATATAGTATAGGCTCGTGAAAAAATAACATAATTATAATGAAGCAGATTAATTTGAAGAATTATTCTTTTTCCTTGATCGTTAGTTTCTTCATTGATTCTGCGAATTTGGTAAGATCTTTTTCTTTAATGTATGGAGATGCGACAAATGTGCTTTTTAATCGAGTTTCTTGTTTCTTTTTGGGTAAATTTTCTGTTAAATCGTCTTCTCCAGTTCCAGTAAATGTTTCATGGTCGTTCTCTTTATTAATTTCATGGTCATTATCAGTTTCCACACGAGGAACCATGAGAACCTCTGCTCCTCGAGCTCCTTTGGTATCGTGATAAATTTTAACGCTTACAGGAGATACGGAAGTATTACTTCTCATCCAAAATGGTTCCTCATCTAATTGTTCTTTCAAGAAACATGATGCCTTGTAACATAAATTGGAACAGAATAACTTCCTTTCAGATAGATCATATACTTTGTGTTCAGCTAGCGAGATATGGTAGCGTTGTTTACATGGTTTAGGTAGATTTGCGAAACAAAGTGGATATCCACAGATATTGACCAAACTTCTCTCCACATTTACATCTTCATAATCTTGTTTACACAAGAATTTGCAATGTTCAATTAAACTTTCTTCATCAATCTTTTTATCAACAATTTCCTCTACAATTGAAACAATTTTACGTTTTCCTTCTTTAATCTTTTCAACCTTTCTCCTAGCTTCTTCTCGAGCGGCTCGTCGAATCAGTTCTTTTCTCAGTTTCTCCTCTTTAGCTAAATTTATCTCCTTCTTTGGCTTATCCTTTCCTTTAGATTCATTCACTGTAAGAAATAAAAACAATTAGCATAATATAAACGCAAAAAGTAGCACCAATAAAGGAGATAGAAAAAATCACTGGATAGATTGAGCCAAACTTCTTAAGCTACCTGAGAGTAAACAAATTAGACCAAGAAGATCATAAATACTCACTCTTTAATAAGTCATAAAAACTGAGCAATCATGAGTCAAATTGTCACAAAGACAGAATCACTGATTAAATAAAAAACAAGAACCAATCCAGTAGCAACAACTCGATTAACAGTTGGAAGAAACAGCTGTTTAACGCCAAATAGGTGGATCGATTAAGGCGCACAGTTTGAATGTGGATAATTAACAGTTAAGGTTAATTAGAAGCCATTGGTATTAAAATTGGTATAACATGCAACAAAAGAATACGAAGCTGATAATTCAAGACTGAATACATGGGAATCAATGGAAAAAGAGTTTGGGTATCAAATCAACTTGTTAGGAATTAACGTCATCAGTCAACAAAGCTGCAAGCCTAATTAAATTTGACATTTGATTAGTGTGACAGAGCTTAAAGTCAGAAGTGAATAGAGGATTACTCATTTAGATGCTTTTACATAATCAATAAAAATGTTTATTACTATTTCAAAGATAAAACAACCTTAAAAACATATCGTATGAGTCGTTAGCAACGCATTGATATACGGTTGGTGGGGTTTCACCACTTTTTTCAATCATCACTGTTACTACACGAATTCGATAACCATCAATTCTATGAACTAGTTTCATGCAATTTTTCCTAGGATAGGTTAAATAGAAAGAGTAAACAGGTTATTTGAAAACAAAATGCAACAGATATGAAGACATTAAATGATAACAAGATAGGTTTGTGAATTGATTTGAAAAGAGAGGGAGCGAAAGAGAGATAGAGAGAGATTAATTTTAAGATAGTGATAATAAGATAGTTAATATGATCAAAGAAGAGTAGAAATCATCCGTTCAGTTGTCGTTCATTCCTAGTGTTAAATTTGATTCTATTGTACAAGTTTACTTATGATACCTTACCTAATTTTAGCTTACATTTACGATTTTGACTTTGAAGATTTTCTTGATCTCTTTGATTGAAACCCTTCGGTGTTGAAATAAATTGAGATTTTCCTCTGAAAATGGCTTCCAAAGAAAAGGTTGCAATCATCGGAAGGTAAGTGGAAACAGTTAAATTGTAACAATAACAATTGTTTATCTTTACCGTTAATAACAAATAAACTTTATTCTTATTTAATATTCAGTGGTCTGATTGGACAAAGCTGGGCAATGATTTTTGTCTCTGCTGGCTATCGGGTTCAAATGTATGATCATCAACCGGAGAAAGTTATCACTGCCATCAAATCAATCGTAGATCAACTAAATAATTTGGAATCAAAGAAACTTCTTCGTGGTAATTTATCAGCCTCAGAACAAGCTGCATTGATCAGTGGAGCAACTACAATGTCTGAGGTTTTGCAAGATGTATTTTGGGTTCAAGTAAGTATCAAATTTGATCTTTACGAATCGATCTAATGTTAAAACCTAGTAATACAACTTGAGAAGCTCCGCGATTGGGATAGTCGCAATACTTTGTGACAATATAATTACTGAGAAAAACAAAATATTGGTAACGTTTAATTTTAATCAACTGTTTGCCTAATGTTTTACTTTCAGATATTATTATATGATAGGTTTATCCAGATGTCTTTTTCATCTTATTTTACAGGAATGTGTTTTTGAAGATGTTGCTCTCAAACAGAAAGTGTTCAAACATATCGATAGCATGCTCAAATGTGACCCCATCCTGTGCAGCTCAACGAGTTTCATACCTCCATCTCAATTTATGGGACACATTAGACATCGATCATCTGCTCTTGTTAATCACCCTGTCAATCCACCTTATTTCGCTCCATTGACTGAATTGGTTCCCTCACCATGGACTAAGCCAGAAATTGTCAGTAGAGCCAAAACTATTTTAACTGAAGTTGGTCAAAAGCCGATTGTGGTTAAGAAAGAGGTTCCTGGCTTTATTATTAATCGTATTCAAGATGCCATTTTTGCTGAGGCTTACCGGTTAATTGAAGACGATGTGGTTAGTGTCGAAGATTTAGATGCTGTTATGTCTGAAGGACTCGGAATGAGATATGCTTTCACAGGTCCATGGGAAACAGCTCATTTGAATGCCAATGGAATGACTGAATATTTTGAAAAATACGCTCAAGGAATTTTTGATGTTCAATCAACATTCAAGCCAGTCAAAAAGATGGAAGGGCCAACAGCTGAAAAAATCATCGAGGCGATGAATAAGAAGGTGCCTTTGGAACACTTGAATGAACGACGAAAATGGCGCGATGAAATGATGATTAAATTGTCTCAAATAAAAAAGTCTTCTCAATAATCAATTTATTACTAAAGGGTGACAACAATAAATGAGTTCGAGAGATGAAAGCTTAATGAAAGCTATTGGTTCTAGATTATTGAATAAAAAGATAAGAGTGGCGTTGACCAGTTATTCTTATCTTTTTATTCAATAATCTAGAACCAATAGCTTTCATTAAGCTTTCATCTCTCGAACCCATTTATTTTTGTCACCCTTTACAATCAGCACTGAAAATCATGAAAAGATAGATTCTCAGATTTATTTAGACTATCATGTAATAATTTTTTATCCCTTTTGATGTAACTAAATCCCAGCCACTAGTGCCTTAAAACTAAAACTGTTAAAAGTCGAGTAGTTTACTTGCCTGTAATGAGATTTTAAATAAAGCTTTGTTAAATCTTAATCTTTGCTCAACTGAATCACAATGCTGTTGAAAAACTCTGCAAAAAGTAGACTTTTCTTCATATTCTTGACGGTCGTCAGTAAAAACTGAGATCCGATGATTCAATCCATGAACTTCAAAAATAAACTTTAATTAAAAATCTCTACTCAATCAAATTAGTGAGCCTTCATGAATTCGCTTTATTAATTATAAATGTCTCCTAAATTAATAGAATTTTTAGATAAATGAAAATTAAGCCGAGATTTCAGATCAACAAAACCAGAATCTTGAATGATACATAATGTATAATAGCTCGAAAAAGATTAAACCTCTATGGAGATTTAATGTTAAGTCAGCGAGTAATCACCAAACAGACATGATATTATTAATAAAGGCAAATAACTATTTGTTAAAATAAGGTTACATTGATGTGTTTGTCTTTCAATTTAACAATGAATTTCAGCTAAAAAATAACTCGAGCGCGTTAAGCCAGCAGAGCACAGTAGCCATTAGAGATGCAAACGATTAGCCAGTTTGTCCAAACACAGACCAAAATCAGAAACAAGACTCATTAGCAAACTTGTCTTTCCAATTCATTTTCGTGATTTACTTTCGGACGATACACTTGATGTTGTTACATTTTTACTCGTTAATCTTGATTTGCTAATTGATTTAAGAGACGAATTATGAGACGATTTTTTTGTATCCAATGTTTTGGATGAATCAGTTTTCGAGCTCGATAGCTCAATTTGGGGTTTCGAAGGTTTCTCTACTGATTGCAACTTTTGTTTATTTAGTTGAATCGCCTCCAACTTAGAGTTTACTTTAGACTTGACATTCAATTCTAATTTAGATTCCCCAGGTATAATCGACATAACTGAGCCTCGAGATTCATAGGCACTTAATTTTTTAAAGTATACCAAGATGTAAAAACTAGACATAATGATAACGAATAAAATGACTAAGGCTGCGATGATAAGAATAAGGTAACGATAAGCAGAAGTTTCAGGTCCAGTTTTTGGAGTACAGTTAGTATCACATTGAGAACCGCATTCTGCTAGAATCAGGCAATCACAGCCTTCAGCATCTTCAACAATTCCATTGCCACAAACTGGAATCAGAACATATTCAGGAGCTTTATTGGCGCAAACATTGTTCCTTTCTTGAATATTTTTGGTTAAACATTTGATTAGTTCACCAGGAAGGGATTTAGCAGGAGTTTCATCGAGAAAATAACAGAGATCTTCGCCTCCAGAATTTGGACAACTCTTATCACAGCCACCAAGAAGTCGCGCAATCCCTATCCATAAATCATCATCTCTATTTATATTTTTATGTTTATCGTTGTAACGCCAATACACTGTAGGTATCTCTGTATCTGTACACAGTTTAAGTTTGCGCTCTGAAAATTTGGACATTTTCTGAAAAAACACAAAGATAACTATGATGGCATCAAAATGTCGATCCTTTAAAATATCGGTTAATTTATCATGAGTCCCTTTTAACAAGCTTTCCTCGCTAACACTTGTTAGATTGGATGGTAATGGAGGAACATGAGCCACTCCAGCAATGAAGGAAAGAGTTTCAATTTTGCTTAAAAAACTGTTAAGAATACGAACATGATGTTGAAGAAAGTTGATTCCTGCTGAGACATTTTTAGGTTTCTCGATGATAAAATAAAGTCCAATGTAGTTATTTATATTAGAAGGTGATACTTTACGTACTTGACCGGTTATATTTGAGGTATGAACATCAATCTGATTGATCCATATGCTTACTTGGGCAGACATATTGCCAGGCTGTTGCAACAGTTCTTCTGGTAACATGTTATCACCCAAATCGGTAAATAAATCATCTGATCTTTCTAAAGCATTTACAATACTCACGAGTATGGAATGGTAAAGTAAAAAACAGATAAACTCATAAATTATTACCATGAATCAAAAATTATCTAATTGCCAGTGAATAAAACATTAAACGATAGTCTCTGGTTACACAATTTTATTTATGTTCAAATTTGGGCCATAAATGGGTTTACAAATGAAAAACTAATTTAGAGTTAAAGTAAGGAAATACTCTCCGTTGTAGAATCAAGGATGATAAAGTAAAGTTAAAAATCAGATGAAACCATAAGAATAATAAAGGTTTGTTGCTAAAAGGCACAATTGTAACATTTATGCACAAATTGACGAAAATACTGAATGTAAAATGGGTAAAAACGGATAAAAAATGGTTTCTTTCAAATTTAGACTTTGTAGCTCTGAAGAAAAATAAAAACTGAATTCATTAGTGCTATCAAAAAATGTTTCCGATTGATAGTTTTCGAGTAAAACGGGCTCGAAGTTGAAACTTGCATCGCTTTTTGTACAGTTATGAAAGCAGATTTTTTCATGAAACTCAATTCAATGGTGTTGCTTTTTATGATGAACCAGAAAATGCATTTCAATCCATAAAATGAAACTTTGTGTTTCTGTTAAACAGATAACTTCGATTTGCATTTAAACCGATCGCATTCTGTGACCGTGAGATTTAGCAAGCTCAAACTTATTATTTTTCAATAAAAATTGTTTGTAAACTTTATGGATTAAATATTTTTTTCAATTTGTCGATAGTTCTCCTGATTTTGACACTTAACTTTTGGACTTAAAACTTTTAACCTCAATATTTCGAGTATAGTTGGACCTACTGTTTTCAATTTTCATCAATCCAATTCTTTACTGATTAATAATTTAATACGATTTGATAACTTTCCATGAGAGCATTTGGTTCATAATTTTAGGTCTGTAAGTGCGCGACCAACTACTTATTCAACAAACAAACCTCTTCTCAACCCAAATCTTGCTAAATGAAACAATTTTCTGGTTAGACTTTCCAATGAAATGCAAAAAGCACTGCCAAAGACTCGGATATGCGATTTAAGAGTTGAAACTTGGTAGGTTTAAAGGGGCGTAAAAACTGTGTCCATTGGTGCTATTAAATACTTGACCCGATGGACAGTTTTTGAGTAGAACGAGTTCGAAGTTGAAACTTGCATCGCTTTTTGTGCGGTTATGGAAGCAGATATTTTAATGAAACATATTTTGACGATGTTACTTTTGAAGACCAACCAGAAAATGGTCTTGTTTAGAGAAATACCTTTTCCTGTTTTTGAAAAACAGATCAAGTTCGATTTTAAGTTAAACCTGTCGCATTCAGTGGCCTTACGAGTTATTGAGCTGAAACTTATTATTTGTCGATAAAAATTTTTGTAACACACCAATAACCAAATACTTTTTTCAATTTATCAACAGTTCTCTTGATTTTGGCCCTTGGCCATAAAAGTTTGGGTCCCAATATTTAGAGAGTGATAGCACCTGGAATCCCCATTCTTTCACTAAACATTAGATTTTGTTATGGGCTATAATATGATATGAATTAATTCATTTAATAATGAATATTCTTATAATTAATGTGCATTGAGCTTAGTAACCGTTCAACTTAATAAATCTTGGCACAAACTTGACAACATGAGTAATAAATTGCTATAACTTATTTTGTAGGATCTTGAATAATTTCATGTGACATTGCATTATGAACCATAATAAAACCTAATGTTTGGTTAAATAAAAATGATTGTAGGTGAAGTCATTCTCGAAATATTGAGGTTAAAAGTTTTAAGTCCAATTGTCAAAATCAGGAGAACTATCGACAAATTGTAAAAAGTATTTAATCCATAAAGTGTACAAACAATTTTTATTGAAAAATAATAAGTTTGAGCTTGCTAAATCTTACGGTCACAGAATGCGATCGGTTTAAATGCAAATCGAAGTTATCTGTTTTACAGAAACACAAAGTTTCATTTTATGCATTGAAATGCATTTTCTGGTTCAAAAGTTACATCTGTTCAAGGAGTTTCATGAAGAATCCTGCTTCCAAAATTGTACAAAAAGCGATCGAAGTTTCAACTTTGAAGTTGATTTTCTCGAAAACTGTCAATAGGAAACGTTATTTATTAGTATTAATGGACTCAGTTTTTATTAACCTGCAAATCAACAGAATCTAAATTTTAAAAAAAAGCTAATTACTACTCGTTTACCCCATTTTGTGTCAATCGTGTTAATGAATGTTGTTTTATTAACAGCTATAATAAACAGAAAGAATAAGCTTTCAGTTGAGAAAGATGAAAAACTGTTTTTCCTGTTTAAATTGATTGTTTTTGAATTCCTTTTCATTGGAATACATAGTTAGCCTTCAATTTGATTTACCAGAAATGTCTTAGTCTGATCGCAACTGTGTCCATTTTAAAATGGTAACCATAACAAGAGTAACAGAAATACATGTACTTTCAATCAATCATGGATAACTGTCAACAGGTAATATTGATTAATATCTTGGTCAGTATCTTAAAAACTAATACTTGCTCTAGAAACTTTCCTTCGATCTAAGACAGATTACAAGTTGGATACTTGGGGTTCCCGGAATAAATAATGCATAATCTTTAATGATTTACAAGGAATTCAATGACAAAAAGACGCTTTCTAGACAAATCCTATCCAAACTAACCCACAAGCTTTTAAACCAGATTTTTGTAGCATCCAATCTCGAGCTCACTTCTAAATGGAAACATTATCCTAATTAGCTTTTCGCTAACATATGTGTTTATTATGATGATAAAACCTTGTTCAGTCATTTTTTTCTGAGGCCAACTTGACAGGCTCGAGCTTTCGTTTAAGGGAAAATAAAGTGTTTTAACAACTTATCTCAAACTTATTAACGTTAGAAGTAAGCTCAACATTGGATTGTGCAAAAATCTGGTTAAAAGGTGTCTCATCTTTGCGTTGGGAAAGGGTTTCTTTGTGGCTGGAAACCCTGTACCCTTGATTCTCAGTATTTAAATATTTATTGAATAATTAAAAGATTTGAACGATTAAAAAATCAATGAAACCTGTCAAGAGATGAATTATGAATTATGATTAACTTTCATTGATCCCAGTCTTATGAATGGTTGTTTGCGGACTCTTAGGAAACAAAAGGGAAATAACTAATTGTCATTGAGTTTAAAGTTAAAAAGTAATAAATTGAATTTATTCATTTCCAATATAGTGATCAATATTACCTGTTGTTATTGAAAGAATCGCCGTTATGGTAACCATCAATTGAGTGAGAATCAAGAAAAAAATGATTGGAACATTAACGAGAAGAAAAAAAGTTGAACAAAGTAATGTCCAGAGTGAGGTTTAAAATGTTATTACATCAATAATCAACTGACCACTGTAAATGGCTTTACAAAGATTTGAAATTCAAGAAACTGGTAAGTAAAATGAAAGTGTAACTCTAATTTATTAACACTGATGAACTTTTGCTTCAGGCTCAATAGGTAATGACGGCGAAGAAGCTCATGACATCTGTGCCAACCTATTGACAGTTGTTTCAGTCGTATTTGCTGTCCTCACTCTACCTTTATCATTATTTTTCTGTGTTAAAGTGGTCCAAGAATATGAACGAGCCGTTATTTTCAGATTGGGGCGTTTACTGGACGGTGGAGCTAAGGGACCAGGTAAGAATTATTGGTAATATTTAGGCACCAATGTTATATCATTGTTAGGATAGGACTAGATATTGGATTTACAATTGATTATTGCTGATCATAATCATTCTCGCTTTGAATTCATGTATTTAATGTAAAATTTATTTAGCTATCAAATGATATTATTATTGATAGCTGCTACCGGATCAAAAATTTGGAAAACAGAATTTGTGATTCAACCATTTTCAAAGTAGCTTTAATGAGGCTAGAAATCAACATGATTTCAACTTCAGTTGAACCGATGTTTACTGGACATGTTTTATATAATTTTGTTTGCAATATTCTGGCTTAAAAGCAAAAAAGATTGCCCAGTAAATTTGCAAGTTGGAAGCACACTTTTTTGCACAACACACAAATACACTTTGCTTGTGAAAAAATCGTAGAGAATGAATTCCTTTAGCATAAATGCTCAATGTTTAGTTTGTATAGAGATAGAAATGTTTTCCAGTGTAAGATGACAGTAAGATGTAAGCGTTTCAGGATAAGTTACCAAAATGGACTTGAAAATCTAATTGCATATTTTCTTGTTCCATTTCAAGCTAAGCTTCCTGGCTATCTCTTGCTCACGTATAATCCAAGTCTCTCAGACTATATTGTCTGGATCGGTTAATTTCAGGTTTACCTTGAACTTCGAAAAAAAGGATTTAATTTAAAAAAATAAGATTTATTGATAATTTCATTCGACTCTTTATCATTAAAAATCTGTATTACACAAAGTTGAATTGAAACTTGTCTTAAACAAGATCAATAGTATCAAACTAACAAATCAATATATCGAATCGTTAACCAGTTCTGCATTTAATTTTCAGAAATTTTGCATTTCTTACAAATTAACATTATTTTTAGACAATTATTGATTTTATTTCTCGAAATTTCTTCAACTTTAAATAAGTTAAACTGACAATTAACGCGACCATTGCTTTAAATTTATTTAATTTTTTTCATTGACGAAAGAGTTTTGAAGAGCCTTTTTTGAATCAGCTAAACTCAATTAACCTTCAGCTTTTTTAGCTGAAACTCATTAATGAAAGTTGATCAAATCAATGTTGCTTAATGTAACCTTATTTTATTTTGCTTTTAATATCATTTCTAATTATAATGTTTCAATTGTAAAATGACAACATTAAATTTCCATAGATGTAGAGTTTTTTCGAGCTACTTTATCAAGATATTTTTATCGATCTTGAATCTTTCTTTCTTTTGATTCAGGTATATTTATCATTTTACCTTGCATTGAAAATTATACCAAAGTTGACCTGAGAACCTTAACTTTTGATGTTCCACCACAAGAAGTATTGACCAAAGATTCGGTTACAGTTTCGGTTGATGCTGTTGTTTATTATCGAGTTTTCAATGCAACAGTATCAATATCCAATGTTGAAAATGCCCATCATTCAACTCGGCTTCTGGCTCAAACAACACTTCGTAACATCCTTGGCACTTTCAATCTTCAAGAGGTTCTCATAAGTCGCGAATCTATTTCAACTTCAATGCAGGTAAGTAAATTGCTTGTTAAACGAAAAGATTTACCGTAAAATGAGAATAGAAGATGAAATATTATAATAGGATTTCCAATATTGCATGTTTTTCATAATTTAGTCTGATTTTAGAGTGAGATGTTTAATTTGTGACTTTATGAAAGATTCAAATTATTTTATTAGATGCATGTTGAATCGATTTTTTACTTTTGGATAATACAATTGTAATTTGATTTTGAGTCAAACAAATTCATTTAAAAATTGTTTTCTCAATTTCAGGCTGTTTTAGACGAAGCTACTGAACGATGGGGAATCAAAGTTGAGCGAACTGAAATGTAAGTAATTTTTTGTTTTAAGATGAATCTAATTGCTGTATCATTCATAGTACGGATGTACGTTTGCCTGTTCAATTACAACGAGCAATGGCAGCCGAGGCAGAAGCAGCCCGAGAAGCTCGAGCAAAAGTGAGTTTTTTCTTGATCGACCTTTCAAATTGATAATCTGACCTCGCAAATGTTTACTTTACAAATTGATTTATTAATGAATTGTTATTTTAACAGGTAATTGCTGCTGAAGGGGAACAGAAAGCCTCTCGAGCATTGAAGGAAGCTGCTGAAGTAATCTCTCAATCCCCAGCCGCAATTCAATTACGTTATCTTCAAACATTGAACACAATTTCGGCAGAAAAAAACGCATCAATCATATTTCCATTACCAATCGATTTACTAGCAAAATTTATCAAACAATGAAATAATCAAATAATCTGGATAATAAAGTCAAACCCAATGATTAATTAAATTGATCAAGAAAGAAAAGGCTTGAATTAGAAATTGATTTTTTCAAACGTTGATACAAACTCTTATTTATTTGTTTCACCTCTGACAGTTATTCAATAACTTATTTATTATTCATTATTAATTATCAACATATGACTTGCATACATGAGTGAGTTAAACCATAGCATCTAAATTGTTGAACCGATTCGATTTTTTGTGAAGCATCACATAAATAGCTTCTAAAACAGTGCTTTTCGAAAGGTTTAGTCGATTTCATTTGCAATTAATGGACACAATTCTTGATAGTTAAGTCAAGTCTTTATTAAAATTTACTATTTACAATCCAATTTGGTGAAAAAATTGAGCAGTAATAATGATAGGAAAATTTGTAAACCTTTTCGTTCTTTCTTTCAATGCTCACATCAAAAAGATTTATCAGTTTTCTTGATCAATTTTGTGAGTGAGCAATTATATCTAATGAAGACTTATCCAAAAAAACAAATGATGCTCAATGCAATAAAAAATCTGATCTTTGAAATTGGCTATAAAAATGATTCTAGTTTGATTTGACGGAAAAAAATTGCATCACATGAAACATTTTGAGTTTTTTTCACTTAAAAATGAGTAAAGGCATCCATGCGATAGAAGTTTCCAATGATAGTGAGATGAACATGAAAATTAGCAGCTTTGATATTTTTGTATGCCTGGATTTTCATTGTTGATATTGAAAAATTGATAGTCAAGATGAGGTTACTAAGGCAAGAGATTGAGAAATGGAAATTGAGTAATTAAATATGGCGATATGTTTGTAAGAAAAGAGCAGAAAATAGAGTTTAAGAGCATTTTGAACAATCACGATAAAAAGGTCCGGAAAAAAACAAATTTCCTTGCATAGTCAACATCAATTTTGAAAACTCGTTGTCATAACAGTTTTGTACTCTTTTTTAGAGGGTCGAGTATGTCGGAATGGCTTGGGTGGTCTTGAACTCCTTGAAACGAGTTCATTTATCTAAATCAACAAAAAAGAAGAAAGAATAATAAATAAGATAAATAGCACAAACAAGATAAATGAGTAAAGTGAGAGTATATAAATATTGGAAAACACTCACAGTATTCATTTTGATGATACAAATTAATGTAGCCACGAGTAAAGCAACTGCAATAGCAACTTGAGCAAACGTTGCAATAATAATTATATTAGGAACATGCTTTTGGAGTAAAATTAATTGGCTGAGAAGATCATCACCAATTGTAGCTGACTAGAAAAGAGAAAAAAAATGACATCAATTACTGAAACACATGGTAAGCATATGGAATCTTACAGTTTCCCTCCAAAAAATGGGCAAGTTAACAGAAGCTGTGAGATTTTCAGTGAAGTCAACTTTGTCATCTTTTTCAAGCATCATATTAACTTGAATTCGTGCCTTTGTCTCAACAGGTATTCCAAGATTCTAAGAATACAAAAAAAATAACCAAATTAATAGCTATAAATAATGATGAAGATTCATTGAAATAATTTGCTTTCGATGAAAATAACATACTGGTTCGAGGTCCATATAAAATATGTGCTTCTCTGGGTCCGGGTGAAGACCTTGAATATTATCGGTGTAAACTGGATCAGCAAACAGGTAATGGGGAAACGAGATTGATGCAGGTGAACCATGAGTACAAATTGATGTATTAAAAATACCATTGGGTGGGCAACTGATTAAATTGAAGTGATATGAAGAAAAAGAAAGAAAAGGTTAGAAAAAAGAAACACTAATTGAACTGGTTCAGATGGTAAGATAAATTGGATCGGTAAAATAAAAAGAAAGATTAACAGAAATAGTTTTTTCCAAAATTGTATTAAAGCCATCTTTATGACAAATGTTTTCAGATTTTAACGAAATTAATTTATGAGGTTTGTCATTTGACTACGTCCAAATGATAATTTTAAATAATTTTATTGAAATAAACATTTTATGTCAATTTCAAAGATAATTATCATTATTTTTGTTATTGTTTTTGTGCTGGTATAAAGGGTCGATTGGGAAATTTTTTATAATTACCTCGAGTCAAGGCAATAGCATTTATTTTTCTGCAATGAATAGTCGAAGAGACTCGGACTTGCCCAATATCTAATTGTTTCGACTCCTTTGGTTGATTTGCGTGTGAGGTAGCTAAGGCTTAAAGACCTAAATGGAAATAGAAAAGGAAAATTTGATTAGATTCAAGTGTTTACTTGAGATAAATTTGCGATTCAATTGTGATCAACAATGTATGAACAAGAAAAATATGATCAAACTAATTGTTAATTGAGATGCAATGATGAGTGAATTTCTAATTTTGTCTTCCTTATGCGGTGAGAAACTAGTCATTCTAAGACTCCCAATATTTACTTAAGGGCTGTTTTTATTCAATTTATTCACAATGCTCAAGGTTTCATGAACAAATATAAAATTTCAATCAAGACTCAATTGATGATGATGATGATGGCTAAGCTTAGAGACAAGATTTTAGTTTATTGTTTTTCAATCATAATCACATCCGTTACAAAGTAAATTTTTCTGCAACAATTTAACCAAAGATTATTTTTTTAAAAACTGCCTTATGATGAACAAATGGTAATATATCTGATAAACTGAACGCAAAAATATAATTAAATTTTATCAATTCAGCAATAACTTAAGGCTAATGCAAGATAGAAGAGATTATATTGCTAATTAATGCCTGCCAGAAGATCTTCTTAGATTAACCAAATTAAAAGCATCTAATCGCAAGTTAACTTTATGTAAAACAAACAAACAATTTGAACTGCATGAAAAATGTGGTGAAATGAAACTGAAACTAATCATCATTATCTATTGAATATTTACATGATGACGATAGAATGAAAGGTTTTTCAAGGTTATAGTCACTAATTACTGATGCTTAGAGTATCTCGACAATTTAGGGAAACTATTTAATAACAGCTTTCTGAAATGAGAAGATTTCTGCACCTAGATTACAATCATCATCTCAAGTTGAATTTCCAGGAAAACAACAGGTATATTTACCTGCAGAGATCAGGTGCAAAGAGTTTAATTTCTTCCAGATCATTGGATGCATAAGGTGGCCTAAGATCACCAGGCCAAGTGGTTTCAAGTGAATTACATTTGGGATCATTCCAAATGTCCAATTTTCTTTCATTATTCCAAGAATGAATAAGGCCAAATTTATCAAGAGTACCCTTTTCCCCTGAGTAGATGGTGAAATGTCCATCCGTATTGGTGTTATTGCGATTTCCAAAAAAGCTGAAAGGACTAACACTCACAGGAGAAAGACCAGCGCCTTCAACAAAATCAAGAAGATCATCGTGATATCCTTTGAAAAGTATTTCGCCAACAGTGTGCTTAAGAAACAAATCATCGCCATTTCCAACGGCAACTTGTTCAATAAAACCGTAAACTAGATCATCATCTTTCCTTTTGGCTCGACTTAACATACTCTAAAGAGAAGTCAAAACAGAAAAACAAAATAGCTGGATGATATAAATCAATATAAATGATCAATTATCATGAACTTACAGCTAATGGTACATTCAAATGAAATATACTATCATTAAGGCTTCCAACGCTCATTTCCGGAATCGGATGATATCGAGCAAGTTGTTGATATGAAACTAAACCATCTTCATGATTCCATGTTACATTGATTTTTTCACGAACCTCTAAAAAAGTGTATGGGCCTAAATTGAATTGAGAAAAAGAGAAAATTAATGATTGTCTGAATATTAAGTTGAAATAAAGTGAAAGCATACAAATTATAGATAATTCTCAACAACTTTTAACCATATTATCCTTGTTATCCTTAACATGATTGATATGATGTTTTTAAGCCTCACAAAAAGTCTAATCAAGACTATTAAATTCAAATAGCAAATTTTCAGTCTTTATGTATAATTTAATCAAATTGAATAAACCGCTTACCCTCTTAGAGGGTTAAAAAACTGCAATTCTTAAGTAAATAAATACTGAGAATTTAAATGCAATAGTCTATTATAACTGATTATTGAGAATCAACTTGAATTTTAATCAAAATAAATTCAAGTTGTGATTGAGGAAAGAAGTTCTAACCTCGCAAAAACTTGTAGCAACCTTGAAAGTGTCAATTTAACCTAAGTAGTAGTTAAAGCTTGACAATTGACAATGGTTAATGATGATAAATTTTTCAATATGTATAGAAAAAGATTAATAAATTGTGAACAATTTCTGATATTATTGATAAGTTAAAGATAATTTGATTATTAAGCAAATGAGAAGTGAAGGAAAATCAAGTAAATAAAAAAAAGAAGAAACTGTCTCTTTTGTATCAAATGATAATGAGAAAGCTAACTATACTTATAGAAACATTACGATTGGTATTAACATTGAAGTGACAATATTGTTGGAAGCGCTAGCAAATATCAAATTGCGTAATTAATTGTCACACTAGATTGTATATTATGTATCTTATTGATAAAATAACACTTATGGAAGGTTTTTGAAACAATTGTATTTTCTGGTCATTGAAGAGTCAATAGATATTATTTTATCTCAAGTAAAAATGGGATTGTATTTGATATTGTTAATTGGTATCAAACTGCTCAAATTCTTACAATTTTTAAACAATTTAACTCCATAATTGGTCCATTTATTGAGAAAAAAGAAAATTTCTTACCCAATTCTTGAAGGATTGGTTCACTGGTTCCAGCAACAATCGCTGATGGATTAGTCACATTAAAAAAGTAAAATTTAACATAGATCGGAATTGGTGCTAATTTCCAACCAGAGTACACATCGGAACTTGGCGAAGAAAGAATCAGCCTCTGAAATTAAATGAGATTACATTAAAAGGTTGAATGACCAGGAAATTTGGTTGTTTAAAAGAACTGACAGACTTCAAGAAGTGATAGTTAAACATCAAACAAGAGAGAGTAGAAATGTAGGTTAAGATGCTGTATCATGTTTTAGCCTCTTTGTCCCTTTCGGACCTAATCTAATAATGAATACTCTCTCCTAAGTTATTTAACAAACTTATAATAGTTTTAAACAAGGCCCAACACAATGATACGAGCATTAATGCATTGAAAAAACAAAAAGGGTTATTAACAAATTACAAAGAGCCCCTCAAACAAGAGCTTCTCTATAAAAAAAGTGGTATAGATACAGTATTAGTCAGAGTTAACTTAAAAAAACCGACAATGGGGACACTGAATATCAATCTAAGTCTGACTCTTTTTTGTTGACTTACTTTTGTTAACTTTTTCAACTCTGACTTACACTGTAATGGAAAATGTCAAAGATTTTGATAAATACCTGTGATACGATGTACTTTACAAGATATGGAGATAAAAGGTAAGTGAGAATGGCACTTAGTGAGAGTATTAATCCACCTCCGATAAGTCCACTGATGATACAATTGCGTTTACTGTAGGTCATTTTGATATTTACAATTAGAGATGAGATGGTTAATGTTTAGATGGTTAGTAAAACCAGTAACCACCAAATTCCACCTCCATGGTTATACTAAACAAATAATCCGTGGTTACTAAAGAAAGAACTCAGCGCCATCTAATGATAAATAAGAAAACTTGATAAAATGCATCGCCTTAATTTTCTGTTGTTAGTTAATAATTGTAAATTGTTTTAAATTATATTTTATCAATCATGTGTTCATTTACTCATACAGTCGAATTCCTGAAATCTTCCACATAATGTTTGAGACTCAAAATTTGGAAACATAATTTACAATCAAATTTTAATCAAAAATTGTTGGCTAAATGTTGTATTGTTAAAGGCTGTTTTAAGAAAACTTCCTATTCAAAGCGTAGTTCTCGGTTGAATTTAATCAAGAGAATCAAAAACTAACATTATAATCGATTATTCCAGGAACTTGACTGTATTTAAAGACTCTGTACATTCATCAGTATCATTATTAGTTCAGTTTTATTGTTTTTTGTGTATAAAATTGAAAAGAAGTTAATTGTTTTGTCAGAAGATATTGCTTGTCCCCGCTAACAGAGACTTGCAAGCCTTTCTGGTTTCTGGTTTTATACTTGATCAAACTTAATTTGAACAACCTGATTAAAATAATTTACAGTCAACTCTCTCAAATTTAGACGTTTCCAGGCAATAAACTGGCAATTACTCTTGCAATGATATGTAATGTAAACTTGCAATGGAAATTAAGGACTACTGATCTAGATTCTGTGCTTTTACATAATCAAGTTAATCACAATAAAAGATGTTTATGACAATTTCAAAGATAAAATGACCTTAAAAACGCAGCGTTTGCAGAAGTTAGCAACGCATTGATGAGTGGTTGATGGAGTTTCACCCTTTTTTCAATTATCACTGTTACTACATCAATATCTGTATTCGTTTCTAGCAATTTTCCGTAGAATAGGATTAATAGAGAGAGTAAATGGGTTATTTAGCACAAAATGCAACATATATAGTTATAATAATTGATTTTAAGATAGTGATAATAAGATAGTTAATATGATCAAAGAAGAGTAGAAATCATCCGTTCAGTTGTCGTTCATTCCTAGTGTTAAATTTGATTCTATTGTACAAGTTTACTTATGATACCTTACCTAATTTTAGCTTACATTTACGATTTTGACTTTGAAGATTTTCTTGATCTCTTTGATTGAAACCCTTCGGTGTTGAAATAAATTGAGATTTTCCTCTGAAAATGGCTTCCAAAGAAAAGGTTGCAATTATCGGAAGGTAAGTGGAAACAGTTAAATTGTAACAATAACAATTGTTTATCTTTACCGTTAATAACAAATAAACTTTATTCTTATTTAATATTCAGTGGTCTGATTGGACAAAGCTGGGCAATGATTTTTGTCTCTGCTGGCTATCGGGTTCAAATGTATGATAATCAACCGGAGAAAGTGATCACTGCCATAAAATCAATCGTAGATCAACTAAATAATTTGGAATCAAAGAAACTTCTTCGTGGTAATTTATCAGCCTCAGAACAAGCTGCATTGATCAGTGGAGCAACTACAATGTCTGAGGTTTTGCAAGATGTATTTTGGGTTCAAGTAAGTATCAAATTTGATCTTTACGAATCGATCTAATGTTAAAACCTAGTAATACAACTTGAGAAGATCCGATTGAGAGTTGAAATGGTGACGATATGTTACTGAAGCATAATTTCCGATATAGCAAAATACTCTCAGCAGACATTAATTGTTTGTCTAATGTTTTACTTTCAAATGTTATTGTATGATATAATTTTTAATTTTGTTGCACAGGAATGTGTTTTTGAAGATGTTGCTCTGAAACAGAAAGTGTTCAAACATATCGATAGCATGCTCAAATGTGACCCCATCCTGTGCAGCTCAACGAGTTTCATACCTCCATCTCAATTTATGGGACACATTAGACATCGATCATCTGCTCTCGTTAATCACCCTGTCAATCCACCTTATTTCGCTCCATTGACTGAATTGGTTCCCTCACCATGGACTAAGCCAGAAATTGTCAGTAGAGCCAAAACTATTTTAACTGAAGTTGGTCAAAAGCCGATTGTGGTTAAGAAAGAGGTTCCTGGCTTTATTATTAATCGTATTCAAGATGCCATTTTTGCTGAGGCTTACCGGTTAATTGAAGACGATGTGGTTAGTGTCGAAGATTTAGATGCTGTTATGTCTGAAGGACTCGGAATGAGATATGCTTTCATAGGTCCATGGGAAACAGCTCATTTGAATGCTAACGGGATGGCTGACTGTCTAGACAAATACGCTCAAGGAATTTTTGATGTTCAATCAACATTCAAGCCAGTCAAGAAGATGGAAGGACCAACAGCTGAAAAAATCATCGAGGCGATGAATAAAAAGGTGCCTTTGGAACACTTGAATGAACGACGGAAATGGCGCGATGAAATGATGATTAAATTGTCTCAAATAAAGAAGTCTCTACAATAATCAGTTTATTATTGTCATCGGCGCTGAAAATAGAGAAAAAATTACATTCTTAGGTTCATTTGAACTTTTAAAGAATAATTTTAGATTCCTTATGATGTAACTTGTGTAAAAAATAGAGCTACTAAATGAAATGTGGATAGTCTGGACAAATAAACCTACAGAATAACCTTCAAAAATATTTAATTTGATTAAAGTGGGCATTGGATTGACCAAGAGTCTAGTGTGATTGACTTTTTGTTGATTTTGTTGGTGTTATGAACAATTCTGCCTCGTCATGCTAAATGTTGAAGATGAACAAAACTAAGCAAAATTATTTGAATTATCATGACTTTTGACCGACGCAATATAACTCTGCCTCTGAACAAACGGTGTTCCTCCAAGATCATACTGTAGGATTGATATTTATAATACTTTTAATTTGATAGTTTATTGTTGGCATTGCTTATTGGTTTAAGCAGTTTAGAGTCTCTTCAATGTAATTTTTTTTATGTTTAAATCCAAATAGTCGATTATTTAGTCAAGACAAAAGTGGAATCAGCGAATCAACTTAATCTAAAAATTTAATTTCCCAAAAGAATGGATCAGCTTAATCTCCTAAAGATTGAAAGTTTTTCATGCTCAACATTTTTAGAGGTTTCAATCAAACTGAAAACTTCTTCATTCAATAATCTAAATACAGTCACTTATGCTATTTACACAGAATTTTATCGAAAAATAGCCTTCTATATTTTTTCAATTGTTCTTGCATCAAATATTCATTTAATAGTAAAATTGTTTAGTTTATTTGATCTTTTTATCACACAAGCTGCCAGTTGTTTCACAACGTGAGTTTACCACAACAGCTTTTAATGTTTACTCTATGGCCTATGTTGATTCAGCTTGCACCCAAACTTCAGTTTCTGGAGGTTGATTGTAACCCAACTTTCCTGGCTCATTTACTTTCATTTTGATGATCAACAATTTACGGACTTTATTGTACAGTTTTTAATATTTATAAATGTAAGGGCTACGTTTATTAATGATATGTATCACTGGAGAGGGACTAAAACTGGAAAGTTACTTTGAAGGTTCAACTGATTTTGAAAACAATCTGATTTCAATTTGGGCCAATTGACATAAAATCCTGCTGTTTCTAATTGTCTTTCCAGAATTAAGGCTTTTTGCCAAAAATGTACCCTAAATTTGGGCTTCACGGAGTCTCATCATCATCATTCATTGTTGTTCATCTTCTCACTCAATTGTTTGAAAATTTAGGTTTATATTTACTATTGTGCTTAATGTTAACATACATATAGCATCATTGAACTCATCACCATCAACACCATCATTATACTAATTGCAAATGATGATCATTTTCTTGGCTGATTAACATTTAACGATAACATAATACAATTTACTGAAGAGCAAAGAAAAAAAAAGATTCAAAAAAAGTCTCAAATGATTAGGCTATTTTTTATGCGTTGATTCACCTTATTGTTGAAATACCAATGAGCAAACTTATTGACAAACTGGATCCATTAATTTCACGGCGAATCAGTTTTAATTTAACCTTACCTTTTAAATCACTTTCATTTCAATCAAAATAGTCATCAATCTCCAATCATTATCCATTATCGTTATTGGTATCATTCATACCACCATCATTACCATCAAGTTAATACACTAACCTGTAATTTATTAATCATCAGCAATTTGCCTTATTTTTAAATACTTTCAACTTTAATATATTAACATACATTTGTGTGTACAAGCAAAAATCAAAAAAACAAACAAACTGATTTAAATTGCCAATCAATTTGTCGAAAGACGCTTTTTTTGTTATTTAAATAAAGCTTCAATAACATAATGCATAAGCTAGTTATGATTCAAACTGGACTTGATTGAATATTTTCATTTAATTCACTGAATTTTTCAATTATTTTGTTTTGCTGTTTATTTTTTGTTTGTTAGCAAAAAAAAGATTTGATGATTGTCAAAAGGCAACTTGTTTACAATCAATCAATTACAGGAAAGCTGAGATACAATTGAAAATGATTGGAAAATTACAAAAAATTTATTGTTTTTTGCATCAAAGTGTATTACAATTGATTGATGAGTATTTGCAAGATGATTTAAAGATTACGAATGATCGAAATGAACGATTAAAAATTGAGTAAAAAAATGTTTGCATGTTTAAGTATAAAATGGATGGAAGGAAAAAGTGTATAAAAATTGAAAAAAGGGTGAAACATCAAAAGTCTCTATAGATACAATTGTTTTGAAAAAAATAAAAACAATTGTAACTATGTTGAATCAGGCTCATTTGGTTGTTTGAGAATAGCTGGGTTTGCTTTGAATCTATATGTTTTTTCCTTGCTTCTGACCCGCTGGATAAGTTATTCAACGCATCTTCCAATAATGTTTAAGCTCAAACAAGATCGATCGATAAACAGATCATTTGAATACTCGAATAATCCGAAAAAGGTCAAAAAGCGTCGATTGCCAAAAAAATGAGTTAGCCCAAAAGCCTTGAGTAATGGTATGAGAAACGTACTCGATGATATTGGTGTAAAAAATGGTGATAATGAATTGAATATTTAAAACTGATGGTGATGATGGTGGGGTGGTGATAGAGATTAAGATACAAATGATTATGTACTGTAGCTGAACTGCTCGCTGACGGAGATCTGATCGAGATACTTGCCCAACAAGTAAGCTAAAAGTGAATAAATTAGTGAACCAATTATGACGGTAATCAGATCTTCGGCAACTTGATGTTTCTCCAATTTTTCACCGCCAATAAGGACAAGGATTCCTGCCAGTGAGGCAATGATACAAATTATTACAATAACAATGATTATTGTACGGAAAACTCGTAATACGGATTTCCATTGCATGAAGATTGCACTCAAAAGGGTTCCATCAATGCAGACACTTATCACAGTGATCAGGATGGCTTCAACATATCCATTGACAATGGCTAAGACAAATTCAATTAGACTCAGAGTAAACTGAATTCCAATCAGGATCAACAAAAATAACTTTGTTTTACTTGTGACTTTGGATAAATCAGAAGCATTTGCACCGTTGGAAGATAACATCATTAAGATTAACAAATGAACAAAGATGAGTTAGAAAGCTAAAGGGAAAAGTACAAAATGATATTAAAAAAGCAATTTATAAACACAAAGAGCAATGAAGTTAGGGAAACAGATTAAACCAGAAAACAATTGGTTTAATCAAAATAAGCTATTCAAGTATTGTCTTAAAAGTTATCTATTTTGACTGAATTTCTTATTCTCTCTCCTTGAGAATGAAATTCAATTGTATGAGATGGTTGATGCTGATGTTGTTTACCAAGCAAAACTGGTAATCACAGTAAATCTTTCGAAGTTGGATGACAACTGATGATGATGATGAGAAGTGTAGTGTATCGAAACAGACAGTAATTTTCACTGAAAAGAAGGTGGAGAAAGAGAAAGAGGAGAGTATGTATAATGGGACGAAAGAAAGAAGGAGAAGGAGATGATGAAAGTAGCAAGAGAGGTTGGCAAGAAGGAAGAGTAAATTGATAAACCAAAATTTAGGTGCATGGAAGAATTATTTAAGGAAGAGAAAGTGGTAACTGGAAAGAAAGAGAAAATAACAAGTTCGAAAATACCAGGCACTTAATGACACTGCCAGATTAGAACGCATTCATTTTCGAGATGAGATAAGCCTTAAAATTGCCCGTGTTTTGGTTAATCAACAATTCACTGAAAAATTTTTCAAAACAAAAACAACATTGCAGGTATGGCTCATTGTTTACGCTTGGAGCATTTCTGCAATGATTTTGCTCGATAATTAGGCATCGATGTTATCATCGATATTATCATCGATAATTTGCTGAAAAGTAATTATTAACAAAGTGAAAGCTTTAATTCACAGATGTTTCATGTTAATTGCTGATAAAACTTATGGTTTTTAATTTAGCTTGAGTAAAGCTTGGTTAAAAGTTGATTATTCAGGCAACTTACAGATTTCAAGAATAGTTAAAATCTATTTCAAGTTGGCCTCATCTGTTTGTGAGAAACTGAGTCTTTGTTCTTGTACGTGTTAAGTTGGGCGCTAACATTTTTTATTTTTTGGTGCGTGTTTCTCGTTTTTTTTTAAAAATAACACTTAATTGGCTTTTCAATTGAACCGGAATCAGCTTTCAAAAAGAGTAACTCTCATCCCATTTCTTCGTCTTCTCTTCACAAACCAATCAATTCCTTTACTTATTAATTTTATCCGGAAATGAGTTTTATTTTATTCTGTTCTCCTCACTCTCCCTCTTCTTCTCTCTATCATATTAAATCATTTTTTTATCCTTTCATTACAATTCAATATTGAAATAGTGTGATAACAGTTCGCGATAGCTTAGCTTTTCTTAGCTTAGTTCTCCATTGGTTTGTGTCTTTGGATAAAACTCATGGATATCTTTGCAATTACTTTGTAGCTATTGAGGTTATCATTTGGAAAATTTTCTAACATTTTGGTTCCTCATTTTGTAACTTTAGGCATTAGTGATTGATGTTGATTTGATCACCTTTAACCTCCAATGATGACCTCAATTTTACCTCTCGTTCAATGGCGATTATCATGTGTGTTTGCACCTTAAACAACTCTTCACACATCTCGAGATGGTTTCATTTATACCTTAAACATGTTTAGCTTGAAGTTCAATTTAGTGTAGTTGATTTGACAATTTTAGATTTTAGTCTTTTCGCAGGTTAACTGGTTATTTGTCATAGTATATTAAAATTAAACTATAGTAAATAAGATTAAGATGCATTACAAGAAGTATAATACAAATATGATACACACAAGATATATTATTCAGGTAAAATTGATTGTTTGAATAACTTTCTCTCTTCCTTAATATTATTTAAGCAAATATCATCTTTCAATTTTTATTGAGTCCAGTGTTAAACTAAATTGTTGACCTGTTTTGGCTCTTCAATCTAACAAAACGTTTCCTCGTTAACAACCAACCAAAATCCAGATTTAGGTTAGCCTGGTGTAAAGTGTCCATCAGCATTATGCATAAAGGCAAGGAAACAAGATAAATCATCATCATTATCACCAACTTTATCTTCAACTTAAGATGATAATGTCTTTTTTTGTTTCTCCTTTTTTATTTAAATCCTTTCTTTTAATACTGACCATACAAATAGTTTATTTTCATAATCAACTTAAACCTTTCAATTGTCATTTACAAACCGTTTGAAGATTCAACCAGTTCTTAGCCAACCTTTATGCTCAACCTAATTGGATAATCATGAAATAAAAGTGTAGACTATCAACTAACCATTGGCTAATCATCATTGGCAAATAATCACAAAGAGTAGCACAATTAAGAAAAGCCACACTCAATGCGCTCAAAAAATCAGACAAAGTTAGCTATGAAGATGTAAACAAATGCAGATTAATCAAAATCAACGTTACAAAAGATGAAAATTTTCATGATTTAACGCATTTATATTAATGCATTTAATTTAATGGTTAATTAACCATTAAGAACCAGCATTTGACCAGAGTATTGAATAAAACATAAGTCTATTCAATTTGGGTTAATTCAAAAGTGCAAACCAGAAATTTATGCTGGTTCAAGTAGTCATTTACAAAGATTAATCTTCTCTGAAAATATTATCATTTACTGATCAATGATCATCGAGTAAACGTTCAACATGAAGTTTAATTTACTGATTGCATTAATTGTTCTGTGTGTTGGAGTTGGAATCGCTGTTGGGCAGAAATACGCTAAAAAAGAGTTGCTTCCATTCAATGAAGCTTTTGGATATGACGTTCCTTCACGAGAGAGGACTCTTGGTGGCGCAGTTCGTGCTGCTAACAGAGCTTACCGACAAATGATTTATTATTACTTGTATTACCATGGAGGGTGAGTAAATTTATATAAATAATTGAATCTATTTAAACTAATGTACACTTAACATATTTGTATTACCATTTGTTTTTTACAATATTGTAGGTAATTTATTACATTGTTGTGGATGATTAACCTTATTGGCTTGTAACGGATAATTTACAATGGATTTTCAAAAATTTTGGATATTTATAAATTTGTTGAATATTGAGTTGATTTAGTATGAATAAAAAGATTGTTGTTGATTTACAAAGAAAAAAAAATGTTTCTCTCATCTGGACAACAAAATTTTAATTTTCGAGTAGCCATTAAAACGAAATTGTGAGTATTATTATTCAATATTCAGATTCAAAATTATTTTCATCGTGAGATTTTTTAACTCATTTAAGGCAATTGATTTTGCCTGAAAAAAAGGAGAAAAATTATTTGTACAATTTAGAAGCTTAGCTTTACAGAAGAAAAAATTTCCTTGCAAAAGTGTTTTCATGTCTTCGCAGTGACCATTTGATCATTTGAATAAGAGTCTTTACTAATTGTAGATATTGATGAGGAAGAATTAATTGTAACGGCTGGGTTATTGTTATTCTTGTTGTTATTAGTCGAAAGAGAGGGTCCCAGGTTGGTATTTAAAGGTTTTCTCGGTAATCCACAATTTGTAACACTAAAAACGAATTGAATACAACCAAATTTAATCAAGGAACCATGATGAAGAATAGCGGGCCCCTCCCAACCAGCACCATTGGATGATAATAGAGACGAACAGCTTGATCGACAAGAACATGACTCCCAAGCTAATTTATCTTTGGAGGCCATAAATTGTAGGTGAGCAAGTCCATCGACAGTGGATGATAGGGATGATGATGGTTTGTTATTTGTGGTATTGTTGATGCTATTGGTTTCATTTAAATAATTATTGTCGGACGTTGAATCGTCTTTAAAACAATGCTTTGAACGGCTGGGGGACGAACACTGGGAATGTGAGTTTTCTTCATCATCATGGACAGGTTTTGTATGATCAGTGTTGGCCTCAGCCTTTCTCTTGCGAGCTTTCTTCAAGATTTGCTTAACCGAAGCCACAGTGGGCGAATCTTTACTTTGATCGGTTGACTGTTGTTTGGGAATTTGTTTTTCCGAAAAATCACAGCAATACAAAACACTGTCCACCATTGTACCGTGCTCACTATAATTTAGTAACTCATATTTCTTTGAATCCTGGATGAAGATGAAGAATGCGAGAAACAAAGAAAAAAGAAAGAGAGTAAAGAAACAGAAAAGTAAATAAAATGTTAAAACCGGTAAAATTCAAGGTTGCAAAGGAACAAGAGAAAGTATGAATTTCTTTACCTCATCGTAAAATATACAAGCATGGTTTGGTGAAACATAATTACAATGGCCATATTTAGTTAGAGAAACATCATTATTCGCTCCAGTACCAATTGTCAAAGTTCGATATGGCATTGGAACGATGGATCGATTAGGAAGCTGCCTATCGGAAAAACCATTTTTTGGTTTGATATAAATAGGACATAACACTGCTCGAGCTCGTAACTCAAGGGACATTTTTTTACTAGAATCAGACCCATTAGTTAGTTTGTTTCCATTAATGTTTCGTGTTTGTTCATTATCACTAGGAACTTCTGGAGTTTTAGAGCCACCATTACTTATATGTAAAACGTTGGCAGGATTATCACTGTTATTTATTATGCTGGTAACATTACTATTAATGTTGTTAAAGCTATAATTTCCTAATGTTTTTTCCAGTTGATGATTATTTTTGACCGATTTAACAGACGAAATCTCTTGAAGTTTTTGAAAAGCCAAATATTTTATCAATTTATCATCCAGCTTGTTCAGTTCTTCATAAGTTAAATTTTCGAAGTTTATATTGTCCAGTTCGGTAGTAAATCCATTAGTTGGAAGGGTTGATTTATGTTGAGTTTGATCTGTTTTCGTTTGGCTTTTATCGTAATTATCACATTCAACGTCATTAGATGCTTTATTTTTATCTTTACCTTTGTTTTCCATGTCCCCCTCGTGATGGTTAAGCTTACCGTTTATTTGAGTATCTCTAGTTTCTGCTGATTTATTATCATTTATTTTCTCTCCTTTATCAACATTAAGTGTAACTTTATCACCGTTGACCATTGGCTTATGAATTTCACTAATATAATCTCTACTCTCTGGTTGAATATTAACTGGCAGTTGAGAAGAATTTGGCCCTGAGGAATGGAGAGCAATCATACTCACTAAAGCTTCTTGCTCTTTTTGACACATTTGAGATATTTTCGTCTCATAATTGGCAAGGTCGGCCATACATTCTTTGAAATTTTCGTATGGATTTATGAAAGATGGACTTTTTTTAGGATGAATGGCTATAGGATTTTCATACATTTCTTTGATGGCTTTGGGAACTTTGACACAGTTCTTTGGTCCTTCTTTGAGGTTACACCGGTAATATGGATCAGTCCTATGAATTTTTCTGAGAAAATCTAATTTAACCACTTTATCTGCGACCCGTGTACGACATTTTTCCCATAGTTTTATTCTATCTGACAGGCTTGAAGAAACTAATAATTTATCTTCTAAGATATGCTCTACATGATTAGGGCACATCCATCTGGTAGTTGGAAGAGTTGTTAAAGGTGGATCTAAACAGTCAGCATGATACAGGAGAGGACAATAGTCACATTGGATCAGTGGTGCTTTACGACAGCTTCGAACACACTTAAAGCACACTTTAACGGGGAGAGGAACCAAACCGTTGTCCAATTCATGAGGCTGTTTTTTCGTTCTTGAGTTGCCACTATTTGTATTTGGCTGAGATTTTTTACTCGACCCAGGGAATGATATACATGGATTATACTCTGTCGGTAGTTGAAATTGAATAGGATTAACTAGTTTGGCAGCTTTGATTAACAATGAAAGAAGATTTTTCGGTGAACGTACAGTCGATACATCATCAATGACATCATTCTGGATACTAGACAAGTTCGTTATTTTGTTCACTGTTTTACACTGTTGAGAGCTTGAACTTGTTTGTTGTTTTACCGATTGACTTTTCACTTTTTCATCATGGCAAGCCTGCATATCAGAGCTATCAATTTCTTCATCAAGATTGTCTGGATTTGTAATTGAAAGTACAGTCTTGTTCTTTCTACCAGCAGGCTGCTCTTTTATGGTATCCATAGTTAAAGAGGCACTAATATCAGAGAAACCATTAACATAAGTATTATTAGAACCGTTCACGACTTGATCGACTGATTTCCCTTCCAGGATACGACACCGTTTACAAAGCCAATCACCGGGAGGAATATCATCTTCATCTAGGGGTGGATCACTAAAACAAAAAAGAAAAATCGAAAAGTAAGAAAAATGTAAGTCAAGGAGCTCTTGTGGAAAAAGAAGTCAAGTCTAAACAAAAGAATTAGAATAAGCATGGACTCACAAAATTAAATCTTTCGTTATCCAACTAATATAGAAAATAAATAATTTAGGCTTTTTATTAACTAAACATGGTAAAATTGTAAAACTGAACAAATTTATAATAAAAAGATTGCTTTGATAGTAAATTTTTTAGGCTTCATATGAAAATTTAACAGTAATAAAAAGACTTGACTTTCTCCTTCACCAGCTTGAGCTTTGAAGGTAAACTTGAAAAGTAAATTATTTACTTGCAGGTCAGATGAAATGCTGCTGGACATTTATCACAACAAAGGAGATCACCACCTTCTTTACAATAATTACAATATTCATTATTGTTACTTTTACCAGAACCATTTTTTAGATCGTGTTTTTTTCCATTTTTCCTTGGTTTTTTGCTCTTCTTCTCCTCTTCTGATGTTGGTGGGGCAATCAATGCTTGAATTTCCTATATAAAAATAAGAAAAAAAATTTAGAAAAAATTAATGAATGATAATTATTTCATTGTGTAAAGGACAAAATTACTATTGTCAATTGACGGTAAAGTCAAAATACAAATATTAAATAATAAACACACAAAGAGTAAAGTAATAACCATTCATGGGAATAAAATAGCCAAGTAAACATACCTTCATCAGGCTACCCGAATTAACTAAATCATAAGAAACTTCGCTCATGATTGATTTATAAACACAATCAAGATACAAATTTAAAATAGTCCATTAAATCCAGAAACATGTAATCCGTAGATTTATTTGTCTGTACACTTTATGCGCTCTTACCATTATGAGAAAGTATTCATTCATAACTTATTCCAGGATCAGGACTCGTTAAGATTAGAATCCATACAGGTATCTAAATCGTTTATCTAACTTTTTATATCACTTGAAATGCAGTTTTCAACTGTAATCTCCCTAATCTAGCTTATTCATCGAACAATGGATATTAGCTCTGATTTTCTGCCCCTGGTTATCTTTAAACCAGCTTTTATCAAATATCTTTGATATGCTTAATCTAAAAGGTGAGTCAACACGTAACTTTAGATATAAACCTTTCAACTTACAAATTTAAAATTATTGATAACTCATTCTAATTTCCAATTTTTGTGATCTCATGACCATTCTAGTCAAAGCCGGTAAGTTACAAAAATTGACGAATTTTGGCCAAATGTGGAATACAGGAGATTTTTAAACTGCCAATAGGACTGGCCTTCAATAGTTATTAAACCATACTGACCAGTTAGAACATAATTTCTTTAAAATATTAATAGTTAGTAGAGATTTAAAACTTCTGTTAAAATAAACAAATATGACTTCCATAAAGGAATCGGTGCGAGAAATCATTTCATGTCGATTTCAGGAAAATTTTCCGACTGCAAAATGTCCCATATGATTTAAGGAACTGTTAGTAATATAATGACTCAGGTAAGCTCACTTTATTATCATTATTCAAAATATAATATTTGTCTATCAAATGAGCTGACATGATCATGATTTCAATAAAAATGGTAAAAAATTGAAATTATATATCAGCTTGTCCTCAAACCGCTCTTTAGTTGCATCAAATCAAGATATGCTATTAAAACAAACGGTAAATCAACTACTGTTTTATTCTCTTGAGGCGTGTAAAAAATTTTCATTCAATTTCCAGATTTAGATGTTCATTTGTGTCTATTTGAATTCTATTTTGTATTTATTTCTCCGCAAATAATGTTCAATTTCGTGTAAACTTATTTTAATATTTTTAACTTGAATTAATACTGTTACTTTGATAGCTTTCAAATACTTAGACAAAAAACCGCAAGTGATCTTAAAATGAAAATTTTAGCGTTATTTTTGATATTGTGTTCATCTTTTAATAAATTAAATTGTACAGGTAATTTGTTTTAATGTACTAGTTTCGACTAACTTTAACTTTATATTCATTATATATTCCTTCTTCAGCTTCTCTTATCAATCTGCCTTTACGAGTCTCAGATGCGAATGTGATTCTACATGCAACTCTGGTTGATAAGGTAAGCTATGAGTACAAAATTATTGACTCAAATTCAGTATTCAGTAAATTCAGTAATTTAAAAATGCCATCAATTCTGCTTAATTTTTGTAGGTATCCAGTAAATCATGGTTCATAAAAGAGTATCTATCAGCTGCCTACTCAATACATGGAAAAATCGAAATCGATTCCGATGATAACTTATACAACATTTTTTACAGCAAGAAACAGGACAATAAAAGATTAGTTATTTATGGTGAGTTTTGCATTTCATCGTCATTAATTCAGAGAGAAAAAAGAAATAGAAATTTGTGACTCAGTATTCCAAATTTACTTTGAGCTTCAATTTTTCAGTACACAATATTTGCTTTGCTTTCTAGACAACGAATGTGAAGAGTACACATACGATGGATATGAACATTGGGATAAAATGTTACCTGGAGTTACCAGCTCTTTGACAAACATGATTTTGCTCCTTGGGCCTTCAATTGTGTATCGACTTCAAAGTGATGTTCATAGCTACGTGAGTCAAGATTCCACGAGATTGCAAAGAAATTTGCTAAAACCTCCATTTTACAGATAAAAGGCCCAACAATGAAAATCAGGGGAGTTGATATGGAAAGTCTTTCAAGGGAGATTTCACCTAAATTAAAAATCACAATCTATCATAAATGTAAGAAAATTAACGTGACTCAATATCAATTTGTAATATTATGTAATATAATGTGTAAATTATTTTCCATCTCGATAATAACAGTAGATCGAGAATCTGCTGAAGGCTTACTTGAGCCTAGCCGGATTGAATTCAATGATTACAACCTGCATTTAGATATACTCTTACAAACCATTTCAGATGATAACCATCATATAAAAACTCAGGTATTTCAATATTCTCATATCATTAATCATCTTCTCGGCTCATAAACATTACTTTTATTACATTTATTGTCACCTTTTGATTTTAGGTAACTCCGGGTATTGGGTGTCCATTTTACATGGAGATGAATAAAGCTTTCCCCAAATTGGATACACATCGAGTGCACATGATAATCAATGAAAGAGTTACTGAGTCAACTAATTCAACAATTACAAATTCAGAGGCAAGATACAATTTGATAAAAACGAGTTGAAATTTAATTTATTCATGTTTAAAGCAGATTTACGTTGATGACTTGGCAAAAATTGTTCGAATGACTAAAGATAACGGTCAAAACTTAATGAAACTTCTGTATGACTACAATATTGGTATTTCATACAGTTCAAGCGACAGTAAAACCTGTCAATTGAAAGAGATCGATTTAGATGCTCCTGGATTGAACAATAAAAACCAACTTGATCTGCTTCAAATTTTCGATATGAACAAACCAGTTCGATACCTTGGAGAACTGGACTATGTTAGTAAATTTTGACAATCCTTATTCTAGGCGTATCCGAACTCATGCTTTTATGTCTAATTTTTAACAGAATCTGCAATCAGGACGTTTAGCTAGTGCATGGGAATCAGTTGAATATAATATTTCGTACCGAAATAAACAGTATGATAAACTGGTAGTGACAATTTACATGGGAAAATCGGTTAGTGTGAAAATAACCCAAAAAATAATATTGTTTATGATTAATTGTTTCTTTTTCACATTTAATAGTTTGATTTTACAGGATTTGTGCTTGATGATCAAAATTATATACCATTATCAGTGTCATTAAAAGGGTATCTGAAAGATTCAAAGGTACGCCAAGACGTCGACTTAGCATTATTAACTTAAACTGCTTAAACTGGACTGATTTCATGCATTTAATCTGGATTTAATTTTGATTTTTAACAGAATCTATTCAATTTAGAAACTAACATTAACCGAGAAATTCACATTTATCAAAATGATTTCGTGGAAGCTGATGCTCGTCAGATTTTACAATTAAAGGAATGTTATTCGTCTGAAACATTGGATCTAACTTTTCAGCTTTTTAGTATTGGTATGCACATAATGATTTTATGAAATTATATTGAATATACCCCATAATTCGGTTTAATTTTGTTTTTGGTTAGATGTCAAGGGATTCCAGCACGTTGAAGATTATGTTGAAAAGATCAAAGACCATTTGTTGGATATAATTACGAAAAATGGCAATATATCGCCACTTCGTATTGAAAATGTTGATTTGGAGGCTAAGTTGGATCATATTTTGGTAACAGTTACATTTTCTGAAGCACCTAAAGTTGACGGTATAGTAGTTTACTCGTAACACTACAATCTGCTGATTTAGCGCACTTTTATTAATTTTGAGCGATTGTATTTCACAGATATTTTTGAAGTCAACATTAGACGATTGGATATCAATAAAATTACCGCTACAGCTGTTACAGTCACAACTTTAACAAAATGTGTGCAAATTCAATCCTTGTTAAACGAAAATATCAGGTAGTTAAATCATTTTTTTTAGTTAAATTATCATTATTCAAATATCACATCTCATTTATGTAAATTAACCATCATTCACAGAACGATTGTCTATTGTGATCAAAAAAAGGATATTATTTGCGAAAGTTATTCGGATGCCGATCATTTAATTGATGACTATCAATCTGGAGCTTTATGTCTGACAATAGAATCACAAACGGGAAAATTACGGCAATTGGGACAACAAATCAGTTTAGATTCGATCCAAGATTATTTATTACATTCGACAGTTGGTTCAATTCTAACAATTCCCTGTGAAAACTGTTACCATGAAAAGTATGCGCACTACAAAGTTAATGATATTGTGGACTCTTCATCCTCATTGAAAACTTCTTATAAAAGTGAGAAGCAGTTTAAAGGTCCATATTTGAATAGGATATTATCAATTGATAGTGATAATGCATTGGTGGCTGCAAATGTTAAAAATTTTGGAGATTGCTATCGATCCTGTGCTTCTGAGTACAATTCACAATGCTCTTCATTTTCATATTGCCAAACTGCTAACCAAGTAAAATGTATTTTATCCAGTGAAGGTTACAAAGACGCTAAATTTGACTCAGAAACATCCTGTAATACGTATTATGCAAAATATGAGACCAAATATCATCAAATTAAGTCAAAAAGATTTAAAAATATCAAAAGTCATCCGATTTCTTTGACCAAAAATGATGATTGTGCTAAAGCTTGCATTGAAAATGGATTGGAATGCTATTCTTACCAATTCTGTGAGAGTCAAGGATTGTGTTATTTTTCGAGTTATTACTCGCAACAATTGACTGAAAGCTCAAACGAATGTGACATTTATATTCGTAAGTTGTGATTCACAGAGTTTTTCGTTAAACCTAATCTCGAAAATTTATTTTATTTTTCAACAGCGAAAAAAATACACAATTATCAAATTAGTGGATCAACTATAATAGTGAATACGAATCACATTGAGCTAGACTTAAACATTGATCAGTGTGCATCATTATGCTCAGGATGGGAAAATAATGGCAATGAAAGATGTAAGTCTTTCAATTTTTGCCCTAAATCAAAGTCGTCAGCCGCTTCATGCTTTTTATCAGCATACAACGTTCATGATGAAAATGTTCAAACCACCAATTCCAGCAACTGTCGAAATTATAAATTGGTATCTGAACAATCAATTAATGGCGAGTCTCATACAAATTTAAGAAAACGTACTAGCAATGTCAAAATCGCAAGTTTAGCGTTTGTCTTTGCATTTGTTGGACTCTTGCTCGGTTTGGTCGTACCATTAATTGTTGGTGAAGTAAAAACGTTTATTTATTTGAACAAAAAACGAGATTTTTCCTGGGATCGTCAAGTCGACGAGTTTGATGAAACATTCGAGACTACTATCTGATGATAAAAATTTAATTCATTTAATTTGTATTTTTAAATTAAATTCTGTTCTACTGTGATAATCGGACGTCGGTATCGGATAATCGATATAACTATGTTTGCGCCTTATAAGGCAACAGTTTTATATACTTGTATTACTTAATTAGATTGTTTAGATGTCCAAAGTTTTCAACCTGATAAAGTAAATTGTATAATGATTTACTTATGTTCTTGCAAACTTATGTCTATTTAATAAACGGTTATCCAATGATTGTTAAATAACCAACTGATGTCAAAGTAAAATCACTTACAAAGCAACTATTTATAATTTAATTTGTGTTAGATTATATCATATTGAATAACAATCTTAGGTCGATCAAATGATTGATACATTTTTAAGACCCTTTATTACTCGAGAACTCTATTATCCTATTACCTTTTCACATGACATCCATTTGATGAACATGATGTTTCTTATACTGGTTTATCAATGTTATTATTACTATCAATTATTTCGTATCAAGTTTCATTCGTTATTCATTCAAGTAGACACTTTTTAATCACTTCAACTAGACAAATGATTAAATTCTTTATTGATGTTTTCAGTGTTTACTATGAAAGTTATCCTTTTTTTCCCTTAATTATTGACATTTTTATCACTTCAAAATTCTGCTATTAATTTCATTATTCTCACTTTTCAGTTTAATTTTATATTGTTCAACTTTTTTGTTAAACAAGCTTTTATTAACTTTTAATTAATCACTAAAATATGGCAAATCATATGAACCAAATCTGTCCAGATTACCACGGAAAACTGAAAGAACCTTTATTTCCTTTCAGATATTTTGTGATGTTTCTTGTTTTTATGGCTACGGCCATTGAATTTAGTTCGCGTTGTGTACTTAATGTTGCCATACTTGCTATGGTAGGTACTAGAGAGGAGGCAAATAATAATCTCACTAATCATTTAGACCCACAGTCTACCAGGGTAAGTAAATTAAATCAGCAACCAATCACAGTTTCATTTCTTACAGCTTCCCACTTGACTGATTTGTGTTTATTTTGATATTTTCAAAGCAAATAAAATGAACAATTATGACGCTATTAATATGCTGAACCAGCCTTGAAGATTTAGCTCAACAATAATTCAGAACAATCAAGATAATTTCGGATAATTTACATCGTTCAAATACATTGTAAAAAGTTTAGTCTCAAGTGGCTTTCACAATAGCCAGCTACATTACAATGTACATAGTAGTACAAGGTTTATTAATATAACCACTTGAATCAAATTTATAATGATTATAACTGATGAACCATTTTTTATTGATTGAATATCAATACAATGATAGATAATTATAAAGCAGTGTTTGTAAATATTCAAAGAGAGATTATCAAAGTCTGTTGATAGAAATTCTGGTTTACATTTAGACAGTAATTTCTGGTTTTGGGTTTGTTATTGTTTCTTCAGATTAATTTCAATTGGGACCAGAATGATCAAGGAATAGCTCTTGGTGCTTATTATTATACTTATGCTGCTGTTCAAATTATTGCTGGTTCATTGACTGATAAATTCAACAATGTTCGTCTTTTGGCCCTTTCCCAATTTCTTGCCAGTTTGTGTACCTTTATCACTCCATTGGCCGCTAAAACCAGTCTAACGTGTTTGGTTATCGTCCGAATGGTTCTTGGATTGGTTCATGGAACTACTTTTCCAACCTTGTACAGTCTGGTTGATCGATGGTTTTCAACAACTGAACTCTCGTGGGCTCAAGGTTTACTTGAAACTGGATGTGACTTTGGTACAGGTCTATCAATGTCTTTCACTGCTTGGATAAGTAAACGTAACCTATGGGGTGGTTGGCCTGCAGCTTTTTATATAATTGGAATCCTCAATTTAATGTATACGCTAGTTTGGATAATCTCGGTTACTCGTGAACCTCAATCTAACCGATTTGTTTCTGATTTTGAAAAAAAGCAACTTGCCGTGATTGTGGTTAATAAACTAGAGCCAACAAAAGTCAAGGTATGATAAATGAACGGAAACTCAAAACAAATCCATATCTTATGACTTGATTATCATCTATTGGCAGAAATCAACACCTTGGTTGAAAATATTAACCTCATTACCACTTTGGTCAGTTGTTGTAAGCAAAGGTATCAATAATTTGGTTTATAATGCTATCAACACTAAAATTCCAGTTTACCTCGAATCAGTTCTCCATTTTAAGCTTGAAAGCAATGGACTGATTAATGCGAGCTTTTATCTTGCTGTTATATCTTCTGAATTAACTAGTGGACCATTAGCTAAATTAATAATTACAAAAGGTTGGTTATCCAGAACGATTACCAGAAAACTTTTTGAATCAGCTGGTAAGTCTGAAGTTAAATTTCACGAAGAGTAATTTGTTAAATTATTGAAATTTTAAACAGCTAACTACACTTTACTTTGTTGCCACTTTTAGGCCTAACTGGAATCGGTCTTAGTTTATTGGCAATCAGTTATTTAAGCGACAAACCCAATCTTATCGTCATCTGTTTGATACTTTCCATGTTTTCTTTTGGTTTATGTGTTGGAGGCAATATACCCACAATACCAGAAATGGCACCCAATCTAATTGGAACCACATTTGGTTTTGCTAATACTTTAGCTTGTGCTTCTGGCTTCATGGCGCCAGCAATTATTGGAGTTATTCTTGGAGATGAAGTGAGTATTGGATGAATATTGTTCTCGTTAAATGTAGATTGACATTAATCTAATACTTTATCGTGTATCTTTATTCTTGTAGCCTGAGTCTGTGAGCAAATGGACTTTTTCATTCAAGTTAATGGCTGGTTTTCAAGTCATTGCATTAATATTTTTTAATTTATTTGCTACAACCGATCCTCAACCATGGGGTGATCATGAGATTGATGATCACGTAAAAGAAACAGAACTGATAGAATCTCAACCAATCAAAATAATTTCTAAAAATTTAGATTAAAAAATCAATTGAACAATTGGTCTAGTCCAATATGATTATTGACAATTTTTATACCTTATTCAGTTAAAGGTGCAGATTGTGATAAATGCATTTAAAATCAGACTCTATTCTAATTTATGTAAGTTTTTAATCGATCAATTATTTTTAAACTTTATCCAATTCCTCTTTTCGGCAAAATCTTTATCGTTCCATTGTTTTGAGTACAAATTATGTAATTACTAATGATTCATCATCTAATCCAGTTTAACTGCTATGTTGGCTGTTCAATATTATATTAAAAGTTTAATCTTCAAAATAATCAAATAAAACAGCCTTAAGATATTTGATGATCCTTTTTGTAGAGGTCGCTAATAAAGTGCAAGACCTTAGAAGCTCTTTCAGTTCGGTTCAAATAAAGCAATAAAGGAACAGGAATTCATAACACAAATATAGTTACAGTACCGAATTAATATCCTTGATCACATTGGATTTTCATCTTATGGCCTCGACATCATTTTAAAATTCATCAAAAGGTGAAAACAAAAGTCGTAAAGTTGATCCTTGTGCATCATTCAAGATTCAAGTGCTAGTAAAATCACTCATAACCTGGCAAAATTTAACTTCTTCCACTTTGGAATCGAGGTGAAAATAAATTTCTTATACATATACGCGTATATAATGTATTTATTTATGAATGAGTGATAAAATAAATCAAAAAAATATTACTTTATTTACAAAATTGTTTTTCTTTCGTAGAAAGGTTTTGATGTATTACAAGACGAATCAGATTTCTCATCTTTTCTCATTCTTCTTCATTTGTTAACCAAGCAGGTTGAAATTTAACCATTTTAACAATCGCTCTTAAAAGTACTCAATAGTTGCTGCTGCTAACAGTAATGTTTCTTAAGAGGTGATAATAATAAAAATGTAAGATGTCAAAGAGTGGAAGAGTTAAGGATCGAAGGAGACTATAAAGTGGAATCCTACAAAAGCTAAGTTAAGGCTTTAATGATGAAACAAAGGCAAAAAACGTTCTCTAGTCTTCATAACAATTGATAATTGTGTTGATGTTGGAGAGTTGATATTGTTTTTGTTGTCATTATTTGGCTGGTGATGTAACACGCTGTTTGTGGTGAGATAACGGAGACGTTGAACAGAATAATCCAGGTCATGGCTGGTTTAGCAAGGAAATGAGCTGAATGATGGTTTAAACTTTTCTCTCGAAGATTGAAGAACCAAGAAATGCGAGAAGAAATCAGAATATCTCAATTGCAAGATGAAGCTCTCAGCAGACTTGAAAAAAGTGAGTAAAACGAGTGGAATGAGGGTGTTAAAGGATATATACTATAAAAAGAGTGTAAATACATGATTAACTAAATTCTCATCCAATAAGTGAGTAAAAAAGAGAAGATTTTGGCTGATGGTGGACAAAATGATAAGAGGAATGAATCAGATGGTTGATGATAGGTGACTTCTTTCATTCCAGTTATTTATATTAGATACTTTTTCTCTTATATTTATAGTTAAAAACGAATATATAATGATGTAGTGATGATGAATAAGGTGATGATGATGATGGGTACTCCAGTAAACATTAAGCTTCATTTCTGCCCCATAAAAAAATTATAGATGCTTGGAATCCTTTCAAACAGATCGTAGATGGGATGGATAAGCCATTTAGGGACTTGGCTTATAATTTGCAATCAATAATACTTAATGTTGCATACATTTTGGTGGTCTTTGATTAGAGAAGAAATGGAGAAGATGAACAAAATAGTTCAAGATTCCATCAAGGCTGAGATTTTGCTTTAGATTTTTGTAGATTGTTATTTGTCAGCTTGTTAACTGCCCATCATCCGAGGTACCCATTTTTTGTTTACGTATGTTCATAATAACAAATTTAACAGCAAAAAAATTAGATTGTTACTCTTTAGTCCAGCTTATTTACGACAAATGCTTGATGGATAATCACAATAATCTAAAAAAAAGACAAATTAAATTAATTTTCAATTGATTAAAATACTTGAACAGATGATTACACTTGTTTTCACAAATTGTGGCCCACAATTTTCAACATTTTGTTTAATATTTCTGTTACTTAGCAACTATAAATGACCGGCAAATAATTTTACCTTCTGACACGAAGCTATTACTTCTGTTTCTTTTAACTTTCTGTCTGACAGTCAATTTAATTATTTTTTAATCAAATTTACTTTTTGTTTCATGGTGAAATAGACTGTTTACATTGAGTGGGCTTTCGATAAGTATTATACAGCTATAACCAATGATATCATCAACCTACAGAATCAACAGACCCACAGCAATTGAATCTTGTTAAAATCTGGCAATCACACCAAATCGTTTCAACAAGATTTTTTTCAAGTGTAAGTTTTCTGAATTCTCCTTTTTAATTTTACCTTTAAAGACCTTCTAATTTTGTCCATTTCCTTCTTATCTTTTCTTATTTTCACTATCAACTATTTTTTTGTCAATGGCCGTGCAGGATTTCACGGAACGTTTCAACCTTGTTTTATACCATTTTCATCTTTAAAAGGAGTACAATGGTGTAGGTAAAACATAACGAAATCTTCATATCCAAATTTAAATTATATGTAAGCTTCAATTTTATAACTAAATTAACCGGTAGTCTCATCAACTCCAGACGTTATCATAAATTTGATTTCTATAAGCTGCTTTAATAATTCTAATTCAGAGCAACATTTCTTTCTTTTAGCTCAATAATGGAAAACAAATCTTGGTCAGCAATTTCGTTGTGTACTCATTATAAGGCTTGTACTCATTTAAATGATTTCATTCGATCAAACTCACTCAAATTACCAATTGCTTGTTTCAATGGAATGGGTAATCAAGTTTAAAGTTATTGAGAGTAAATCAATTACAATCTTTTCTCTATTTTCCAAACGTTTAGAAGAATTGAATTTACAGTTTTCGTCAACTAATATATTGTCCCGATTTCAAAGTACAAGTATTTCTGTTTGAGATAGTCAATTAGCTATCCAATGCAAATTCGGATCAATTCCTAAATCAATAGTTTGTGTACAATTTCAATAATATAACCGATGATATAATCGATTTCATTAATTTCCTAATTCTAATTTAATTAACTCACTGCATCCATTTATGTAAACCTCTTGCTCACTGGGAATAGATGTTTACGGACTGAGAAAATATTAACTGCAACTCGCTAAGATGTTGCATTAATTCTTGTGACTCAATTGAAATTTAAATTAGTCATCACTCAACTATCACGTGAACCTGAATTTTTTCACTTTTGTCTATCTTAGGACTCAATTTTTTTCATATTTTCTGATGGCTTCAGTTTATAATCGTGGGAAGTGAATCAAGGTGTGTTATTCATTGATTTATTGATGATACTAACCATTTCCAGAAACACAAGGACAGGCATCAACATAAAGATCGCCCTTAATTTGGGCAAGAGTACATCGTTCACCTCGTTGTGCTCGATTCTGGCAACTTCGGATTCCTGTTTCTCGGTTTAACAAGCAGCAACCAGATTCACAATCATTGCTGTATGAACAAATATCTCCCAATCCACGGTGAGTCTGATACAAAAATAATGAAAAAGAGAAATAATTAGTATACAAGATATCAATTGTCATCACTAACATCGTTATCATCATCTTCTTCTTCAATTAACCCAAATGACAAGGATATATTTATAGTTTTCTGATATGGAAGCTGCATTAAACAGTTGGATTCGAGTGAAATCGATTGAGCTTAAAAAGAAGCAAAGAAAAAGAAAACGAATGAAAGTAAAACATCATTCAGTTTCATTAAACAATATCACGGAAACGGGATTTATTTTAACTATGATTACAATTTAATAAATCATCAACAAGGAAATATCGTTCAACTATAGTCTGGTCATTAGTTTGCCATTTTGTCTTACCATTCAACACAATAGCTTTTTGGTCAGTAGCTAATTTACTAAGTAGGCCACTAAATTGATGGTGATGATGATGATGATGATGATGTGGTATACTTAATATTGATTTAAATTTATTGAACTGTATCACAAACTTCACTCTAGACATTCATGTTTTAACTTGCAATTGATTTAACAAGGTAAACAAGAATGTCAATTTCTGTAAACCAAATGATTAATTATTTCAAACTTACCTTTCTAGGTGTGTCATCCATAGGGTGTTGCATCATTTCTGGATCGGACCAATCAATGCCGTCATTTGAAGGAATATAATAAGATTTTTTGTATAAATATCTCAAAGGTTTCTTATGGAAAGGATTTTTTGGTTCAGTTCGTTGTGCTCGATGGACATCCCAATAACTTTGTATCAACGGAAGAGTTACCAAAACCATGAGAAAAAGGGAAAAAAGTGACGAATTCATTGTCGATTTGAAACAAAAAGAAGCAAATTTAAAAACTTGGGTGATATTAAGCAGTTTAAAAATGGAAAGAAAGTTGTAGTTTGAACGTTGGATTGACAAAAAAAAGAAAACAATTTAATCTTCTCTTTTGCTGCTTCGCAAATTGTTGGAAACCAATGAGATAGACGTAAAGCACTGAATATTTTCAATTTTCACTTCAACTGTAAATTTGGAACTTGACACAGCTTAACAAAATGATCCGGATTACTTAATTTCTCATCAACTGATTACTCTGATTTAAAAAGCTTTTCGTTGTTTATTTTGGTGTTTTCTGATGTTTCTCTCAATTCAACCTTGTTCAAAATAACCAATGGAGCTTAAGGAGCCAATATATTTATCCTTTTCCTTGTCTACTTCGTAACTCTCACTCAAACTCTCACTTTTTCTTTCTCTTTGCTTCTGGAAACCGAATATACTGGTTTTTCTGGTTTCTTCATTTTACCATCTTATCATCTTCATCCGTCGGCTGTTTACTTCGTTGCTCCATCAACATCCTTGAGTAATTGAATTTCTCCTCAAATCTTACCATGTTTCACATATGCCAGTCTCTCTCTCTCTCTTCTCTCCCATCGAGAATTTTACAATTAACGATTGAATTGTTTACATTTTCAGGATGGTAACGATGAGTAGAAGAATAGCGATTAATAATGAGCCTCAAAAATGAAAAATACCGAAACAATGAAGAAACAAAGCTGACTCGATTATTCCTATCCCTGTTAATATCATGAAAACATGGCTTTATTTCATTAATCTCAAGCTTCTCTTTAAACAAAAGCTGGTCGAAGAATGAACTTGTGATCTTCATTAATGATGTAGTTTGACTTTAGTTATCTTGGATCGATCTGAAATAACAAGAAAAGTTGATCAAGCTTAACTTAAAGATTGTTAAACTTTTAGCTAACATTTTTAATAACTTTTACTCATAAAATTTCTTCCAAAAATTAAGCTTTATACAATTCTGAGTTTGCATCATTCACCAGTAATGTGCTGAATTGATGTTGAACTGGCAGCCGTTTTCCAAGATTCATCCTTTTCTTTACAGAAATGATGCTTTAATACCTTACATTACATTTAATTAGGTTGTCCACTAAAATATTAATTTATCGATCTGAATGATGCACTGAATAATCTTCAAGAAGCAGTATGGATCAAAGGTAAACATCGTTTGCGGTTGAATAAAAGGTAAACACTAACAATTTAACTTAAGTGTTATTTGATTAACGCTGGCAACTTTAACAAAATCAAACTGAATATTATTATCAATCAACAAATCATTTGGACAATGAGGAGTCCAGTTTAGGCAAGTTTTTTTAACTCTCATTATTATATAAAATTTTTTGACCTGACCAGGTCAAAACTTTTCCGTCAATAACTTGTTATTTACTCATTCTTTTTTTCTGTTTTATTATTATCATTTTATTCAGAATGGTGATGATAATATTGATGATGCAAATGCAAATTATTATTATTTATGCTCAACCAATAACTGATAACCTTTAATTGATTGTTATCATTAAAATTTGGTACCAATTGAAGTCGAAATCAATTCAAAAAGGATTCCTATATGCAACAGATAATCTGTTTTTAAACGTTATACGATAAAATCATTGGTTATTAATTCGCATCATTGCTCATCGCAATCTGAATCAAAAGAGGATTACATTGCCTTGATTGTGGACAAATAATGTTTACTAATGACCCTTAAAAAGTAAAATTTTGACAAACGAAAAGAAGCCAAAATGAAGAAATAATCGAATAATGATTATAATAATAAAACGAAGGATCAAAAACTGGTTGACCTTTAATCGCATCATGATCATCTTAGATTATAATTTGGACCTGTTATTACTTATTGATGGTACTAACTTTTTGCAGTTCATGTAAGTACAATTTGTTTAGCTTCTGATTCTTCTTCCTTTCGCACAACAATTAGTCTTAAATTTTTCGATTTGTACTTCTGCCAAGTTGATCTTTTACATGAAGCCTGTAATCAAATTTATTGTGAATTGCTTCCAGCAAACCTTGCTAACTTTTAGCACAAATATATTAGATTGATTATGATTTACAGTTGAAAGTCAAGCGATTACCTTTTTTAAGATGGTTAACTCGCAATCTAATGGTAATATCAATGTCAATAATCAAATTAAACATATTAGCCATATACTTGTTGAGCGAAAATAAATTACCAGAAAAAGTTGGATTGCCGGTCAATCATCATTTTTTCATTCAACCTCTATCCTTGATATTGAAATTCAATGACCAGATAAATTAACGATTAACTATTTACCATTCTTTTTCATCCAATCATATCTCATTTACTTCTATTTTTAATTTCAGAAACTCGAGGCCAAACCTTTCTCGATTTTTATTGTTCTTGGATGTGATTAATATCATCTCTGTTATGTCAAACATTTTGCATAAATAGCAGGTATAATTTGTTTGATTTTTTTTTCATCTACTCGAAGGCCAATTTATTTGGTGAGTGTTTACGAAAGCGTTGGCATTGTTGGTCATGATTTGGATTGCTTTTATTATTGCAAGAATGAGAAACCAACTTGAGCTGGAACAATTGATTTCATTTTAAATCAACAATCCTATTGGTCTCAAATATTGCCCACTGATCATTGCTTTACTGATTAAGGAAAAGTATAACTCGAGACAATTAATATTCAATTCACCTGGAATGGAAGTCCAAGTATTGTTTTACAAATTACTCGACACCTTATTCATGTTTACAAGGTTGTGATCATATGACTTTCAAATTGTATTGGATGGTATCGACAATCATGTCCCCGGATAACCCTGGAGTTACTGTAATTTTAATCTTGATTTATCCCGATAAGTTTACTATCAATGATTGATTGTAAATTATCAGGGCATCTTTTTAATGCCAGAATGCCATTTTTTTGCCAGAATTGTAACCTTTACCTGAAGTAGGATCAAGACAGCAATATGTTGTTCTTAGATTAAGTTACCAAAGGAGTGTCAAAAGCGTTATTTTTGTCCATCTCTAATCCCTGAATCCATCATGCAAATTCTGTCGTGATATTATCAGATTTCATTCACCATAACGTTCAACTGTAAACCAGCATTCTAAATGTTTAATCAAAATATGACTGACAGCCGCGGTTTCATCTTTATTTGGTTGAAGAGTTTATTTTAACTATTATCAACTGACAAACATCAATTTATTTTTTGCGTCGTAATTAATTTGAAAGACTCAAGGATTTTTGGTTACTTGATTTAACTCGTATGCCAGCTCGATTGACAATTAAGCATTCAACTGAAGATGAACACCAGGGCAAGAGATATCTTTATTTACATGTGAAATCCATGTTAACTAATTGTACTACTACAAGGACAATGTATTGTTGACAATCAACAGGGACAGAAATATAACAATCAAGTGACGCTGTTATCGAAAATTAAATCAAATGTAACCAGATGATAATGCATCAACATTTACAATTAACAATTGTAAAAGGTTAAGGTTCTTAAAGTCAGCGCCATGTTGATCGAATCAAGTTTTCATCATCATTACTATCTACTTAAGGGTCACTAAACTGTTGTTTTTCAATAGCAACAGCAACAATTCATTCAAACAATAACTTGATTAAAAACATCTGAATATATAAAATTATTTTAGCTCAAAAAGAGGGCTTGTTTAACATAATAATAGTCAATATTTTGTACGATGACCTTAGTAACTTAATTTCCACTTATTCCAGTCAAATAAAAATTTTAATGCTTAACCATCAAATGAAATGCAAAAAGGTTAACTGATGAAATAGACAGTATTGAACAATCAAAGGGTGTTGATAGTACAAGTATTATATCAGGTTTATAAAGCAACTTTCACTCAGCCTGAAACTGAACACTATCTGATACTAAGAAAACCTGATTATGATTATAAATTGTGAACGGTTTTCTCTGTAAATTGTTTTTGAAACAAGTTATGTAAAGCTGTGTATCTAACTGAATACATTAAATGCACTATTAAAATATGCCGAAAAATTGAAAGCTAATAGGTTGTTATTAAAGAAGGCAAAACTTGATTTTACCATAAGTAACAATGACCTTAAACTATAATATTAGCTTGAGTTTTCAAAACAACTTTCTCTTTTACAACAATCATTAACTTTCTATTATTCTTAATTTAGCAAACCAACCATTATCATTAAACAGTTTGATGGGATCAATGGTCGCCGATGATAATCTTGTAATTCACACAGATTAACAGTCACGAAAAGAGAGCTTCATCCTTCTAAATTAATATGCCTTGTGTGCTTGCTTTTACTCAAAAAGGGGTAACTGATTTATATAACCTGTTGATCGCTGCAAGCTAACTTTCAGTTTTTAATTTGTATTTACAGCAATTTTATTGAACTTTTTAAAAGTTAAAATTAAATTCACTTTAACCATGGGATATAATGAAAGTCTAATGTTGTGTCCACTTTATGTTAATTCCATCTTTTTGAAACATTCCCCACATGATGAATACACCTTTCAATAGTAAATCGATTTCGGTTACAGTAGTGCATCGATCATGATTGATAAATGATCCAAATCGAATTCTTGAACAGCAATTTTACATGCCGTCTCTCACACGGTTTCAACAAGGAATCTAGAACTCGAGTATCAATAATAGATATAAAAACCTTGATTGAAAATTTTTCTAAAAGATCCTCAAAAATAATAAATAAAATGGTTAATCAACAAAAGTTTCTAATAAATAGATTCAATGTTTTTGTACTAACCGTCGTTACTGGAAGCAATTTGTCGCGTCCGAAATTTTTAATCAATAACTGTGATGATAACAATCAGTTAGGTTACCATTATAGGTAACAGCAGCTCTTTCATCGACTGAATCAAGAGCAGTTAGAGAACCTTGAGACTAATCAGTTGACATTATGTTTTAAAAAATCAGCCAATGAAATAAAAAATGAATCAATATTAAAAACAAGAAGACGAAAACATAAGATGTTTACAATGTTAATGTTATGCAGACATTTTTTTCTGTTATTTTATTTGTGAGTAAAAGTATCGTTACTTTGCCTATCGATAATACTCAATATTATGATACCAAAAACCGCATATTTTTATTAAATTACCAGGCAAAGAATAGCAGAATTGAGAAAAAAATTTGGCTTACCATTTTAATAAAGGTAATGATTAGATCTTTAGTCAGTTATTGCACGGACTTCAAGCTCCCTATTGACGTTACCTGTTTCCAATCATTGGTAGTTTCATTCACAATCAACAATTTAAGTTTGTTACAAAAAAAGGTGATTTAATCAATCAAAATTGTAAGCATGTTAATCCATCACATCATTAGGTGCAATCTAGCGAGCAATATTAATTTATAGAATCATAACAATTAAATAAACACCACACTAATGGTGGTTGAAATAAAATTACTATCAGAGGTTTAAATCTTTCTGGTTTACCTAATATTCACAATGATAGCTCTGCTCTAGCAGTAATTATAAATGTATTAATAGTTGTTATAGTGGTTTTTGTTGAGGTTAAGGTTTGTCAAACTGAAGTTCAGTTTCCTTAGCTCATAATAAATGTATTCCCATGTGATTTCTGTTCAATCTAAGGTGAGTCTAATGATGATTATGATTATGATGATGGTAAGTGGATGAACCAATCAAGTAAATAGCCTCAGGACTTAGGCCATTTACCGCGAAATAGCAGAAAAAGAACAGCAAAATTAGAAAGTTTTATAACCTGTTGATCGCTGCAAGCTAACTTCAAACTCCTTGTAAGTGTTTCATCTGTTTTTTGTTTCTTTTCAATCCATTTATCTTTTCAATCATCCCTTTCAAATGAACTTTCTTGAGCTTTCTTGGTTCTTCTCATGATTACAAAAATATTATCAAATGATATCCCTTTGTTTTTAATTTTACTTTCATCTTTTTTTTCATTTGGAGATAATTATCTAAAATTATGAAGACCTCCTGAGGCAAACTATTGTATAGTTGATATTTATCAATGCCAATTTTGTCAATCAAAGCAACTTGTCAATCGTGAGCAATTCAACTTTTGTTGTTGATTAAAAAAGTCGAATTGATAAGTTTACTGATATTTTCAATTTGACATTTAGCGTTTTGTTTAGGAGTAAATATAAGAATCGGTTACCGAAGGTATATTCAGAGCTGATTTACTTTGTCGCCGAGACAATTGAAGTTGCAAATAATGTTAAACCAATAATATTTCATTATCATTACTAATGGTTCATTAGATAATAGTGGCGTAAAAATGGGCAAGAAAGTTGAGAAGAAAAAAGGTCACTAGACTTATCAACCACAGCCAAAAATAAAAACTGATTATGTTAGTCTCAAAAATCATTTCAAGTTTTTAGATTTAAGGTTATATCTTATGTTAACATTTGTTAAGCCTAGAACCAGTTTCGTAGTTAAATCAGTGTATCATAAGGTTGTCAAATATTGATGGCACAAAATTTAATAGATTCAAAGAATTGACTGTGTTTATTATTCAATTTCTGTAACATGCTTTAATTCATTTACTTTTATTGTATTTAAATTTTTTTAAATGACGAGACATACTAATAGGGCGATGGTTTACAATTTGTCCAATTTGTTTTACAGTTCGGACTTGATTAGTATTTCTTTACAAGAATTCTATCGATTTCAACTTTTTTAAAGTTCAGATAAGGATTGTATGCACTGAAAGCTTAGTGTTGTGTCCACTGGATAGACTTTATGTCGATTCCGTCTTGCAACATTTCCCACAAGGGACTCATATCTCGTAATCTTTGAACATGGTGGATACACTTTTCAACAGTAAAATCGATTTCGGCTTCAGTAGTAAATCGACCGATACCAAAACGAATGGATGAATGAGCCAAATCTTCTTCTGCTCCGATAGCTCGTAAAACATAGGAAGGCTCTAATGATGCTGATGTACAAGCTGAACCTGAAGAAAGGGAAATTTCTTTTAAGGCTACCAATAGACTTTCTCCTTCAACACAAGAAAAGGACATATTCACACAACCGGGATAACTACGTTTACGATCTCCATTTATAATGACTTCTGGAATATTTTCCGTTATTCTGTTCACCAGTCTTTCTGAAAGCTTGCTGATGTATTGATGATCATAATCAAGTTCTTGGGCAGCAATCTTACAAGCAGTTCCTAAACCAACAGCTAATAAAGTTGGTACTGTTCCACTGCGCAATCCTCTTTCTTGACCACCACCACTTTGCAAGGCCTCAACTCGAACTCTCGGTCTACGACGAACATAAAGAGCTCCAATTCCTTTAGGACCATATAATTTATGCCCACTTATTGACATCAAGTCAATATTCATACTTTCAACATTTACTGGAATTTTGCCGACTGCTTGTGCAGCATCTGTGTGGAAAAAGACTTTGTTTTTACGACAAATAGCTCCGATTTCGTTTATTGGTTGTATCACCCCAATCTCATTGTTAACGGTCATTATAGAAACTAAAAGAGTATCCTTATTTATAGATGCTTCCAAATCTTTTATATCGATTATACCAGACTGTTGAACTGGTAAATAAGTAATACTGAATCCATTATTTTCCAAATAACGACATGAATCTAAAACGCATTTGTGTTCAATTTGAGTGGTTATAATATGATTCTTTTTTTCTTTATAGAAATTTGCAACTCCTTTAATTGCAAGATTATTTGACTCGGTTGCTCCTGATGTGAAAACTATTTCCTTGGGATCTGCACCAATCAAGTGAGCAATATGGGCTCGAGACTCTTCAACTGCTTTTTCACTCTCCCAACCATAGGCATGAGTCCTAGAATGAGGATTGCCATAATAAGATGTCATGTATGGTAACATGGCATCTAAAACTCGAGGATCAATAGGTGATGTTGCTTGAACATCGAGATATAAAGGTCTCAATTGAGGAGTTTTCTTAGATGATCCTAAAAAAATAAAATGGTTAATCAACAAAAATTTTTACTGAATAGATTTGAAGCAATGTTTTAAACTTACCATCGGTACTTGAAGCACTTGCGTCACGCTTGAAATTGCTATTCAATCCATACAAGTGTGGAGATAAGAGCTTCGATGTTAATGATCTTGATAGTTTGTTCAAAGACATATTTAAATGTTTCTTTCAACGATTTAAGAAGTGAAGTCGGTGAAACTGTAACTTGCAAATTAAACCAATGAGTCCATTGATGACAAAATAAATCACCAGATCTGAAGATTATAAGATCATTTAGTTGAAATCAACAAAAAGAGGAAAAATAAATAAAAAAGAGTGAAGTGATAATTTAATGTAAAGAGGTGAAAGATGGACCAGGAAATAAAAATAGACAAAAATTACTTACGAAATTGACAGCAAGAATGAAAAGTAACAGTAAACTCTACAGCTTTAATACAAGCAGCAAATTCCTTCAGTAAACAATAAATAAAATAAACAATTAAATAAATAGGATTGTCGATTGAAACCACAAAAAAATTTGTCACCGATGATTATGTTCATAAAAGCAAAATAGAACGTAAATGAATTGCATCATGAACATGTGATATCAACTAAACCGATAGATCGATAGTCTCATTCGATTACTTCCCTTTAAATCTTCCCTTCGTTCAGACCAACTAAACTTACATTGAATCGTTTGAACTCTTGCGAACTCACAACGAATATGCTTTTAATTAGCAGCAAGTACGGTAATTAGGTGCTATTAAGAATCAATTATTTGTTCTGATATTTCCATTTCAAAGATGGCGGTTACAGATAGTTCTCTGAATTGGGCATGTGTAAGCATGGTTCATCCTGAATCCTGAAGAGGAGAGTTTTCATTAAATTTTTTGTCTTCAGTAAAGTAACTTAATTCCAATTTTTTCCTTTTTATATTATATTGATTTACTTTTTGATTGTTGTTTATTTTGTGGCAACAATTTTCTACATTTATTTTTCCAATGTAGTCTAGAATCAAGTTATCTATTACTGTTTACCAGTATTGTCCTACATCAAGGTCAACAATTATCATCATTTCGTTTTGTTTTTGTTTGTTTTGATTTTGTTTTTTTTTGTTATATTATATTATTGTTCTTGTTGTTTTTGTATTCTTTTGTATCTATCTATCACTACTCCATTGCTTCAAAAGTATTTTTTGTCTCTCTATTTTTTTGCAAATCTACAGTAATACCTGGATATAACCTGAAAGGTCACAAATTAATTTATGCAAAAATAGGAAACTGTTTTACTTGTGCAATCTTATATTATTATCAGCTTAGTGTACAAACGAGAAATGGAGCCAACCAGTCCATCATCATTATACCACCAGCAACATTACCAACAACAAGTTTCCTACCATGGTTATTCTCACGTTCAACAAAGTTCTCATCAAACTCAACACCATCATCCTTTCTCACCAAATTCATCTTCACCACAATCAACTAATTCTTCACAAATTCAAACCACCATTGGTGATTCTCCTGTGCGTATCGGTGATACCATTGCTCTTTTTGTGGCTCAAGGTAAATTTCAAGGTTTTTTAACTACTCTTGATTCAGTCGATGAAAGAGCTGCTGTTACCTGTGATGGTAATCTGACTGAGACACCATCCAAGATGAGGGATTATCTCTATCGTATTTGTATTGCTGGTAAACATGAGGCTCAACAGGATTATCAAGAGGCTCGACTACGTGATTCCAGTAATGAAAATAAGCTAAACAAATTGAAAGCCTTTGCAACAGAGGAAAAACGTTTAAATGAGGCAGAAAATCGAGCTCAAAGAGGGGAAATTTTACATTATGGGGATGTTATACAATTGTTAAACATTAAAAACAATAAATATGTTACTGCATTTACAAAAATTCCTGCTCAACTAGATCCTTCTGCTTGGAGAGTTTCTCTGGATCGTGATGGAAATGACAATTCACATTTCCGTGTTACAGATTGTCTCAAATTTCGAGGTAACGGTGAACAGGTAACTTATGGGGATGAAATTTTTCTTGTTTCTGTGTCAGCAGGTCAACGTCTTCATGCTTCCAACAGAGAACATACCGATCACAAGGGTTGCTATGAGGTCAACATTCATAATGCCTTAACAAGTTGGAAAATCCTTCTTTACTTAGATTACAGAGAAAATTTAGAGGGTTACCTGAAAGCCGGTGATGTTTTCCGTCTGTTTCACTCTGAATCAGCTCGTTATTTGACTCTAGACGATCTAGAAGAAACAGGAAGTAACGGTAAAAAGGTTGTATCACAAAAAGTGTTCCTTAGATATACTGCAAGAACGGAAGCAACGTCCGCAACAAGCTCTAAAGCTCTGTGGGAAGTTGAAATCCGTCAAGGTGAAGTGCCTCGAGGTGGGTTAGCTCATTGGGACTCAACAATCCGATTCAAACATTTATCGACTGGTAAATATCTTGGACTAGCTCCTGATCCTACCGCTGAACCAGATTTAAATCAATGGTATCTTGTTCCATCGTCAACATATGATGATAAAATTGAATTTCGCCTTCATCCAACTCGGGAAGTGAATATTGGTGATTGTGTTCCACATAAGTCCTTTGTTAGAATCCATAATCAACCAACCCGTACTTGGTTACATCATACAAATGACTTCTTCGATGAAAATCAAAAGAAAGAGAAAGAGCAAGTTGTTCTATACATGTCTAAAGTAATTGCAAAGCAAAAAAATGGAAATAAAGAGGTTTTCCAGATAATTCCAGTTTCATTCTCAGAAGTTCGTGATCTTGATTTTGTCAACGATGCTCATCGTTTCCTAAAAACAGCTGTAGAAAAATTGAAAGATCATTCTTTGTCTGCTGCCGAAAGAAAAGTTCTTAAATCACTGCTTTTTGATTTAATGTTTTTTATCATTAACCAACCCAAAGATGAGTCAAAACCACAGCCACCAAGCACCTCATCGGTTATACCTGATCGAGATAGACAAAAGCTGGTGCGAGAACAAAAGCTTTTACAGATTATTTTTGAGCTTTTAGCTGCTCCGTTTGTTAAAAAAGATTCGATCCCTGACGACCCGGAGTACAATCGATATTTAGTTGAAATACTTCGCTATGCATACCGTATTCTTCAATTAAGTCAAAAAGACTATCGTAAAAATCAGGTGGAAATAAGTAAAAAATTTAGTTTCATAATTGGTCAAGTGGAGCATAAACAGACAGAAGAATCAGCTTTGGAAACCATAACAGTGTTGATCCAGGGTAATACTCAGTTTATGGAAGGTTTTGTTGGTGAAAATGAAATTAAATTATTTATATCACTTCTTAAAACACCCAAAGAAACCAAAAAAGAGAGTAAATCAAATATATTAGATTTACTGAAGAACCTATGTGTATGTGATGGTGAATCTGTTAAAACCCAAGAAAGTTTTTGTAAATGTTTGCTCTTTGAAAATCAAGATGCTTTGATCCACACTAAAATGGAGAATAATGAAGTCTACCTGTATCCAGATTCATCTCGTCCTGAATCAAAAATATCTCTCAAGCAGTTGGTTTCCGATGCTAGAAGATCAAGTCATGGAGAATCCAATGCTGAACAAATGCTTAAATACTATTGCAATCAACTGGATTTGTTTTGTGCCATGTGTTTTAAAAGACAATATGACGCCATTGGATATTTAAAAGATACAGAGAAACTAAGTATTGAATTGATTCATCAATGTATGGTTGACGAAGATTTACCGATAGAGTTAAGGGCAGTTTTTTGCCGTCTAATGCTTCATCTTCATGTTGATTGTAAGCCCAATGTAATGATACAACCAATCGAGTATGCTCGTGTTTGGGCTGATATACCGACACCTGAAGAGTTTGACAGCTACGATATTGTTGAAGCTAAATTAAAGGTTGGAGCTGATGGGGCTCGTAAAGAGACTCAAAATGCATTGGCAAACACTATTAATTTTGTTGAAAATTATCTTAAAATGGTTGGACAAGGAAATAAAGATTACATTAACAATTTAACCCTTGAAGTAATGAAATTGGTACGAAATTTAATGCTTTTTGGATTTTTTAATTTCAAAAAGTTGATTAATTTAAACAAAACTATATTGGACATTTTGAAAAAATCAGAGAAACTTGATGAACCAGACGAAAAGAATGAAAGTATTCCGAAAGGTTTAAGGGTAGTTGTCGAGAAAAAGATGGCAGAACATAAACAAGCCCAAAGCATATCAAAGTCACCGTTAGGATCATTAGGATTAGGACCATCCATGGACATAAGGTTAAACATCATAGAGATATTAAATTTTATTTATGACATAAGACTGGACTATCGGATAACATATATTTTGGTCCATTTTAAGGATCAAAGCCAAAACTTGTCTACACCGTTAAAAATATCCTCCGAAGATGTTGAAGCTATATTTGAAGATTCAAAGACTAACCTTGATGGATCAATGGGTTTTATATCAGTGAAAATACTACTAAGTTTCATCATTAACTCCATGGCTTACTCATTAGTGTCTGGAGCAATGAAATTGTTGATAAGGGAATTTAAACAAAGAAAAGAGTTTCTCAATGCTTTGCGGCAAGTGCAATTGTTGATTAAAAAAGAGGATGTTCAAATTTATGAATATTTTCGCAAAGCTTTGGAAATTTTGAAGGAATACGTTGAAGAATCGGAAACTTGGGTTTATACCAAATCAAAAAGAGACGATGAAGATAAAATAAAGTCTGGTTTGCGTGATGAAGATCGTGATTTACCGTCACCTCCTTCCGGAATACCCAATTATCCTTTACTCATTGGTTCAAGCAAATCAAATTCACTTCTCCAGATCGATATTAAAGACGAACAGATAAAAAGGTATAATCGGGTTGACATTATTCTACGAACTCTATCTTACTGTTGCCGCGATAGATCAACCAATAAAGCCAAGAAATTAGAGCAAAGTCTACTCCAATCAAGAGGATTGGTAAAGATTCTAGTCGATTTGTTGTCAATTAATTATGACGAGGTAATTAGAGCTGAAAAAGAGAGGAAAGAAAAAGCTATTTACTAGAATTTTTTCTCTCTCTTTCTGATTCCATCATCATTTTTCCACTACTACCACCACTATCAACACCATCATTATCATAATATGTATTAATTATTACATATTTGATGACATAACTTTTCCTTTCCCTTTATCCATTTTTCAATCTAATTTACTTTTTGTTTTCTTCCTTTTCTCTTTCTCTCTCTCTCCTGTCAACCCTTAAACAGAATGATCATCACATAAAGAAAATCTTTGAACGAACTCATGAACTCTTACAAGATTTTTGTTTCAATAATCCAACCAATCAAGAGGAGCTTTATGAACACTATGAAAGATTTCTCAAGCCAGAGGTAATCAAATTAACTCGTTGATGAGAATAAATTTTGTTTCCTTTAATCTTTACCATATCATATTTATATAATTGTTCAATCCTGTTTCTCTCCTTTTCTTTTCTTTCCTGTTTCTTTCACAAAATAATAACCTTTTTCTTACATTGTTTTTTGCCTCCACAGAAACTTGAGATGCAAACTTTAATGAGCATTTTCGTTAACAATGAGAAACTGTGCAATGAAATTAACGAAGAGGCAATTAGAAAATGTGTCAATTTTATTATTTCTCAAGGCAAAAAAACATATTTCCTTGATTTCCTGTTAACCATTGTTAAATCTGAAGGAAAAGCTTTGCCCAATGTGCAAGCCAAAATTTTGAATGAACTCAAATTTCATAAGGAGGACATTTTTGACTGGGATGGAGGTGAAAAAATTAGAGAGCTAATGAGATCAATGATGTCTACGAAAGCGGATAAAGAAGGTGAATTATGGTTTCACATTAAACTAATAGACTTATTGGCAGCCTGTACAGAGGGTAAAAACAAAAACAATGAGAAAGATTGTGCTGGATTATGTCCATTTGATTATATCGCTCACATCATTGAGGACAACAATTGTACACCGCGAGTTAAAGAAGCTTATTGCCGATTGTTGACCAACTCGTATATTGAGACAGAAATTCACCAAGAAGAGATTAGCCGTTCATCTAAAATGTCCAAACTGATTGGTAATTTAATTGATGATATTAGGAAAACATTGACCGAAATAACTGAACCCAAATCACCGTTGGATCATGAGTGGACTTCTTACTTTTCTCGTGGATTTCTTTATATGATTAGAGCTTTTATAACTTCATCAAATGCTGCAAGTGTAAGTTAATTTGCACAATTTACCGCAAAGTTGATGTTATTAAGATTAATTTCTTACATTTATGGAAAATAATGTCTTTTCATTTCCTTTTTATTTTATACATTTTTTCACAGTCAGCAGAAACCATCAAAAACTTGGGAGAATTAGTTAATCAAAGATTCGTTGTGCCGGAGAATATAGAGCAAAAATTGAAGAAAGAAATTCGTGAAACCATGGAAATATTGTCTAAATTAGGGGACAGAAGCGCACCTTTAAATGTAGATGTTGCTAAATTTGCATCTGCTTGGCGTGAAAAAAAACTAGGCAAGTCTTTGATCTTAATAGCCATTTTTGATTAGAACTGCAATGTAAATTGACTGTTATAAACATTAATCATTTTCTCGTCTCCTTCAACAGCATCTCGTCCCGAGTCTGATCAACAACGAGCTAATTTACCAAAAGAACCTCCAAAGGTTCAAATAATTTCAGCACCTAATGAAAAAAACAATCAATCGATATCAACTAATGATGAAACCAAAACTCCACCTACACCTCCAGCTCGAAAAAGACCGCCTCGTCTTCAATTAAATGGAACTGAATCAACATCTTCATCAAGTGATCTACCATTATTGTCCCAGCAACATTATCAACAACAGCAGGAAACAAGTGATCAATTCAATCTACCTTTATCTTCATCTCTGAAAGATGACATTGTTCAATCAAATTGGAAAAATTTAATAGATGAACAAAGAACCGAGTTAGAGCCTAAAATTAAAGCTGAATTATCCGTATTGATTGATGTCTTCTATCAACCTGCGGCTCTATTTCCTATTGATACTCAAATGCATCATAAACTTTTCTCAGGGCTTTTCATTAGTCATCTTATTCAACATATCTTAGCTCTTGTTATGTATGGAACCAAAGAACAAATTAAAACTGATGAAAAAGTCATCATACAGACTTTACAAATTTTAACAGAGCTTGTCATTGATGATAAAACGAATCAGGTAAATATTTTTACATATTCATTTGTCTTCTATCCTTTCAATCTATCGATAAAATCATCCCTTAATTGCTACAATATCAATATCTTAATATCTCACTAATGACAAGTAATTAAATCAACTTACCATTTTACTTGATTTTCCTTCTACTTTTACTAATAATGCTGACCAATTTTTTCAAGGAGCTTCCTGAGCCTACTGAATACGAGCTCAGCCTTGAAGCCAAGGTAAATCTTGTTAATACAATACTGATTAGTTTTGTAAAAAAATTGTCTCGTTAACGAAAAAATTGCATGATAAACTTCAATTTCATATACTTTTGTTTCTTATTTCATCTTAAACTTTAATTTGAAAAACATAAAAAACTCTTAATGGTTCATTTTATTATCTCAAAATATTTTTATTTATTTATAAGTACAATTCGTTTATCATTTATCATACTTTGTATCAAAAACATTATTTAATATTTACTCTTTTCTCTCTTACCTGATTTTAGGCTGAAAGTTTAAGACTGCAACTTAAAGAGCGCTACTTTGGACCAGCTAACAACAATGCAACAACAAACAGCAATCAAGATAACAAACCATATCCAACATCATCATCATCATCATCATCATTACCATCTCAAAATTCACGAAGCTCTAAAGACTTACGTTTCATACAAAATGAATTGAATGCTCTGGGTGCTCCTAAAATTGTTGTTGAAATTATAATGAGAAATCCAAATGAAAATATCTTTATATATGCCATTAAGTTTGGTAAAGCACTTCTTAATGATGGTAATGAAAATATCCAGAAGAGTTTCTACAAGGAAATACAAAATGGATCTGAAAAGTTCATAAAAAATTTTTACGATCGCATGGTCATAGCTCAAAAGGCCTACAAAACTGGCTTCAAAAGTCAACTTTATGCCAAAAGCCCTTCAACACCGAGCAAAACATTACTTGAACGAGACGCTACTCCTGTGACGGAATTTCCTATGCCACCTCCTCTTCCTTCTGTTTCGCCTTCCCCTCGAGCTGTTGCAAACATTTTGAATTCTGGAAAAGTCACAGAAGACAAAGAGAATCAGTTAAATAGTGCAATTGCTGCTACAGAATCAGGATATAAAGTTTTATCCAACAAACCTTTAGGAACTTTCGTGGAACCCAGTTTCCAAGATGAAGACTTTCTCAACTTGCGAACTGAATCTCATGGAAGTGGAAGCATTACTCCAAATACATTTGCAGCTATGATAAGCAACCAATTGGCTCCTTGTAAAAAGTCTAAGCTTCCTCCCGAAGTGACCATCATGGAAGAAATTCTTGAATTTCTCAGGCTTTTATGTGAAAATCACTATAGAGAAATGCAAGATTTACTTCGTAATGATAAAAAGAAGGATCAAAATCTGGTTGCAGAGACATTTAAGTTCCTAATCAAACTATGTGGCTCTCACAAGACTAAAACAATTGATGGTAATTATTTGAATGAAGAAAATGTTGGATTGTTCAATCAAACGGTTAAAACGTTAATTGAATACTGTCAAGGTCCATGTCATGAGAATCAAAACTGCATAGCTAAATGTGAAAGCAATGGAATTGAATTTATCATTGAGTTGATAAAAAATCGAGCTGAACTCGATAGCAAATACATGGAAGATGTTCGCTCACTCAAGATTAACGCATCAAAATTGCTCCTTGCTATTATCGAGTCCAGGTCAGATATTGATTTTGCCGAGATTGTGGCCAAAATTGTAAGCGCAAATCTCATTCATCACTCTTGTGAGATCTATCAAAAGTATAAAAAATATATGGAAACGGAAGCACATCGTGGTAATCCATCAGCTCTCAAAGACGGCGAGGAATCTGAAGAGGTCAAGGAAATTGAAGTTGGTCACAATATTTATATTTTATGTCATCAATGCCAAAGATATTCGGTTGAATTAAATGAGCAAATCAATCATGAACAGCAACAGGAGGACTGTCGCGATGCTATAGCTTTCTTTCAAAAGAAAACTGCTCAAGTTGAAGTTGTTCGTCGTGATAGTCCTGAACAGCGTGTTGAGTTCATCGTTTTCGCAGTCCCGGAACAATGTCATTTCCTAACTGAAGAAACAAAGAAAAAGGTTCTTCATCGGACAGAAATGGATGAAAAGGCACGTTCAAAAGTCCCCGACTTTTTCCGCCAGGTTGATAATCTTCAAGCAGAAATGGAATGGCAACGTGATTTACAGTCTACAAAACGTCTTTCGCATGCTATATCACGATACATGTCGAAATGGGGCTCTCTTTCATTCCAATTGGCCGTTTTATTGAACATAATAGTTATTTGTTACTATCCTTTTGGTGAAACTTCGACTGAACTTGAATATCGTTCCTATTTAGCTTGTCTCGTTGTCGGTCTCTGGCTGTATCTTTTTGGTACTCATAAAAGATCCCTTGATTTAGTATTTGATGGAACATTTCGGTTAACTGTTGTCCTCACTACATGGCTTTTAATTCATACCACTGGACCTCAATCTGTGATTTACATTTGTGGCATTTTGGACATCATTATCACTGTTGTCTATCTATTCAGTTTCATCATCAATCGTGGCTATCGACGAGGTTGGCGTATGATATTAATGGACTATGAGATGATTTATCATTGTGTTTACCTTGCATTTTGTATTCTCGGCTTATTTCATCCACTCTTTTATTCTGCTCTCTTACTACATGTCATTTACCAAGAGGAGACACTTCGTAATGTTATTCGTTCTGTAACACGAAATTCAAAATCACTTCTTCTCACCTGTCTTTTAGCTCTCATCTTGATACACATTGCAGCCGTTTTTGGCTATCTTTATTTCAATCTTGACTTCCGTCGGGAATATGTTCCTCAAGATACGGCTGAAGACACTTCAGCAACTGAATACTCATGTAAAACTCTATTCCAATGTCTCATCACCACAATCAACTATGGTTTACGTTCAGGTGGTGGAATCGGAGATGTTTTACGATCAGCTTCCTCGGAAGAGAAACTATATTATGGAAGAGTCATCTATGAACTATTCTTTTATTTCTTTATCAATGTTATCGTTCTTAACCTGTTCTTTGGTATTATCATTGATACTTTTGCAGATCTTAGACAAGAGAAGCAAAAGAAGGAAGACATTTTGAGAAACACTTGTTTCATTTGTGGCCTTCCTCGAGCTGATTTTGATAACCGAGCCGGTGTCTCGTTTGAAAGTCACATTGCTCGAGAACATCATATGTGGCATTATCTGTATTTTATGATACTCTTACGAACAAAGCCTAAGACTGAATTTACTGGACCTGAAACCTATGTTTACAAGCTGATGGAGAAAAATGATTGGACTTGGTTCCCGATACGGAAGGCAATGTCACTCGAAGGATCTGATTCAGAAATGCAGCTTGAATTTTTCCGAGCCCCAGAAAGATTCGCCTATTCCCGTGAACTTGACTCTCAAGGTTTACCCAATCCAAGAGATCCCATGACTCTTCTTACTCCCTGTTGAAGGAATTGACGACAAGAATAAACAAATTAACCATAATCAACAAATTAACGTATTAGTGATACATTCTTATTTGAAAATTTAATTTTCCAAAATGATTTCCTGATGAAATTTTCAAGGCACACAAGGTGTAAATGGCACCAAAAAAACAATTGAACCAACAATTATTGATGAATGGAACAATGAAAGTAACTGCACAATATAGTTATTACTGATATTATTAATACCAGAATATTATTGTTATTGACTAGCTTAATGATAATAATCTGTGTATTGTTCAAAGTGTAATAATGTTTATTCATAATCAATTGTTAACAACGAATGTATCCCATTGAATCATTGCCGACTAGAACACTTAGTTTAAATTAATTAGACAAAAAAAGAGGAACACAAAATATTCATTTATAAATATATTCTCATGTGTAAAAAAAGTGCAAGTCTAATATATCAAATTGCAATCAATTGTTTCAATGGGTTGATTCATTGTGAGAGAAACTAAATGCATTATATTCAACTGTTAAACATTTTTTGTTACCAATTCCTTGATTATCATTCCAATTAATCCCGTTGTCCCATTTTGAAATCTTTTGGTCACAGATGTAAGTCATCCTCATTTCCCTGCAATTAATAGACAAGGAAAAACCCAATTTTTGAATTGAGTTTAATTTGCAATTGACTGTAAACCAAAAAAACAAATGATTTGTTGAGCTTATTTTACTAAAACAAACCTAAATAATCAAAGAGTTAAAATTAAAATATGCTCAAAAAACAAAATTAGATTTATGTAATTTCTGATTAAAAAAACAACACATGAACTTAACTACAATAAAGCAGAGTGATTTGTTTGCCATTAACATTAGCTGATATTTTTTATTGTTACAATGAATCGAGAAAAAAATACGAATTTCAATGGCAATTCGAGGTATAAAACCATCAAAAGTCTAATAAGTCAAATGATTGTTTGAGTATGAGTAAAAAGATTAATCTTAATAACCTGAATTTACCGAGTTAATCCGTTTACAAATGATTAATTATTGAACACATTGAAAGTCAACAATAGATTTGCATGAAATATTGAAAATGTATTCTATCTGTATGTCTACCTTTAAATCTTAATCAGCCTACACTTTACCAACTTTGCCATTAATCCAACCACTTAAATGAACAGTAGCGTTAATTAATCTGAAATCTTAAGAAACTAATTGTGATTTAAAAGATAACTAACAATGATCAGACATCCAGTGAAACTAAAGTTGACTCAGGTTAGTGATGCAATGAAACACAATGGATTAACATAATCATAATATTATTGTAAGTATGACTTCTAACAATTAGAAATCAATAAAAGGAATTGAAAATTTGTACCTCGCAAAATGTTGATTACAATACTGTATTGTTATTGTTTATGAAGTTACCTTGAGACTAAATGGAACAAAGTGAACAACAATCAATCTAATCAACATTGAAACATTAAGATGGACCCAAATCAATTGTAAAAGGCAGTTCCAACTCTGATGGTGATTAAAAGATGTTGTTTGTCAAGAGTTTGCCTGACATTTTGCTGTTACTTTTGTTTCTTCCTTCTTATGATAACCGGATGATCTTAAGGGTAACTTAGAGCCTACAATTAAGTTGACAATTAAAATGCATCTAATTACGCGCAAAACATTATAAAACAATAAAAAAAAACGAGATGAAAAAGAAATATAAATACATTTATTAAACAAGTCTTGTAATCCCAAGTAAAACAAGTGTAACACAATGAGATGAAACAAAAAAGTGTAAAAAGAGGTTGAAATACAGTTGAATTTGAGAGGCTACCATATTAAATAATTATGAGTTAATTTTTCAAGTTAATGATGAGACAACAGCAAAAAATGCTAACACCAATAAAATTAAAAGTTTAGTTAACCAAATCATTAACCATTTGACAAAGTAAACACATTATGTCAAATCTGAGACTTGGAAGACACTAAAATCTGTTGAAAATGAGCTTAAGATTACAATTAGAGGATAAAGCATATGATTAAACAATAAGCATAATTATTGACCATTAACCATCCAAAGCCACTTTTACTCTTCATCCTTTCAATGATTGCTCTGTTTTGATTAACTTTTGGGGTAAATTAGTGAGGCCAGTTTTGCAAACATTGGTAATGATGTTTGTCGATGATGATTGCCATACAATTAGTGGATAACTTTAAGTGAGATTTATAATGTTGCTCCAATATGTATAAACCAAAAGTAATGGATATAAAGTGATGATTACAGTTGATCAATTTGTTTCACTGGTTAACATTGCCTGTTGATTGCTTGATTGGGTAGGTGTGAATTGAATTGCATTGGTACATTTACTTTGCTTATTCCATAACTGCGAACCGATCAACAGGTTAAGCATCTCATTATGATTTAAACTGGTTTAGGAAGAAGCAGCAAGAGTAAGGAAAAAATGTAAACCGATGAAATGGTTATGGTGTTTTTTTCACCAAGAAATGACGATTGAATCGATTAAACTCATGTTGAGATTGGTAAGGGTGAAACAGTTTGCCTGATGATGATGATTATTATAACGATGATCAGGATGGTGATGATAGTGATGCGTCAAATTTTCCAATCAAATGTTATTCCTTAATTTCAATTGTAACAGTTTACTTAATGTTTTCACTTGATTTTACTTCCATTTTTCCTTTTGATTGAGATTTCTTTACCATCCAGGAAATATTGATTATTATATCATTATCATAGATGAATCTGCAAATGGTTAATATTGATACCAATGATTGACTCTGAACTTTGATTAATCTGTTTAGATGAAAATAAGAAAATTTGAAATTACTTTTAAATATCGATTACAATTCAACTGTTGATTGGACCAAATTGAACTCACCTTTAATTGAAAATTAAATTTTCTTATTTTCAAATTCTATATGTTAAGTGATTTATGATAAACCAATAGATACAAAATGGTTCAAATCATTGATCAGTTATTTGTCCAAACTGTTGATTATAAGGTCAATTGAAAAGTTAATCATTTCAATTTATAACTCAATAACAATTGTTGCTCTTTAAACTCTATTAATTCAACTTTATGGTTGATTACAAATTTAATTTGAAAACATGAAGAGATATTATTTTCTAATGAAAATTATATTTCTTCTAATTTGAATTTATTACAATAAATAAATTGTAATTTTAAATCAATAGTGAAAATTGATCAAAAATTAAATATCAACAGTTGATGCAACAAATAAATTGATATTTGTTACACTAAAAGAGTCGTAAATTGAAAGATAATTTGATTGAGACAATTTTATGCTTCATTGTCATCATATTTTTTCATATTAGTAGTCATTTAATTAACTATTATCATCATTTCCTATTCAATTTCCAACATAATTATTGGCATTAATGACATTATATTAATAGTATGATTAACGCTATCAAGGAAGTCTGGTTAAGATGTAAAGAGTTAATCAAATTTTTTCTTTACTCTTCAACTTCATTGTCTGTTACCTAAAACAAGTTGATTAAACATTCAATCAATTCATTACCAGCTTGTGATACAATTAAACAATTGTTCAATGAATCAACACTTATAATACAGTTAACTCGTTTAAACATTCAATACGTTTCATTTTCGCACAATTACGCTTATCTGAGGCTTTACAGGCAAACAGCAAAATTGATTGGATTAAATGAGACTTGAATGAAAAAGTTAAAAGACAGTAAACTGAAAATTTTGAATTAAACTTGAATTTTATAATTCATATTGTCCTGGTAACAATTAAAGTCTGTAAAAGAGCAAAATACAATATTAGAAATGAAAGGAAAACCTGAAAATTAAATGTATTGTCATTTTTAAAGCTTTTTTATCAATTCTCACCTGTACTTGACCACGAATTGATTCACTTAATTCAGCTTATTCCTGCTGTGTTACTATTGTCAACAATTAACTTTCAATTGTCCAACATCAACAACAACATAGGCTTGAGTGTTTAAAATAATGGAACAAGTAAATCAAATATTATCCAAATTGATTGGTAATTGTTTCGTATTGGAAGCAACTTAAAGAACCAAATTGGACACAGGTCAACCAACCATTATCAATTAATCATCCCCCAAAATAATAACCATCAATAGTCGATAAATTGTGAAGTTTTCCAATTAAATCTAGAAATTGATGAAAAGAAAAGAGGGAAAAAGTAAAAGTTGTTTAAATGTCAAAATATTGATTGAAATTGAAGTTGCCCTTCATTTGAATGGAAGTGTTAAAATGAAATTAACCGAATTTCATTGGAAAATCAAGATAATCTAATACTTTCACTCACACGTGACCTCATTCTGACCTTTTCACTTTCTTCATCTGTTTCATCATCATAATCAAAATATTCAGCATATCTCGAGTCTCCTCCTTTGCTTGGCTTAAAATGCTTTCTTATAATCGCAATTCAACTTTCATCCAAAAACTTTCCCCTCTACTGTGTTGTTTTTTTTCATCATCATGACTCTGGAGGAGTCCTCACCAGGTAAGGAGGTTTCCTTCATCATGCAATGTCCATCACTATATAAGCATCACATTCAACTCTCTAACTGGACAGTTGTCGATCAGTTTCGTTTTTTTCACGTAGTACGAAGTATTACTTCCTTCTTCCTTCCGTTACCATTTTGCTGTTTTAACAACCATCATCACCACTGAATTTCATTGACCATCAAGACAGCAGCCAAGAAGTATTCCTAGTTTACGTTAAAACCATTGTGATTCACCAAATTAGTCTATTTTCCTGTTTTGTGTCCCATTAATCACTGTTTATCAAACTATCACCATCATGCTCAAGGTAATATTGAAAATAATGACCATAAGTTTCAACGACTTTGCTATCTTCTTGACTTACAGTGATTAGTTTTTCGGTTGTCCTTTAACATCGCAGCTTCTACCACCAAAAACAGCTTGGATTAATTTGATATTTAATTCTTTTCCTTTCAATTCCAACAGGAACTCATTGGAATTACCTTAATAACTATAGTAACAGCTTCACCAGCTTACTATGGCTATACTCCTGCACCTAAGTATTCACCAACTCCAAAGGATTCCTATGCTATCCCTACTCCATCATACACTCATCATAAGCAATCTTATTCCGAGCCAATCTATGTGAGTAAAGAGAGAAACAAATCAGTTAACTAGATGAATAAATCACAATTTTACTTACATTGAGCATTTTTGTTTTATAATAAACATGTTTAATTGATTGTTTGTCCAGCATCGCCATCTCACGAAGAAAAAAGGATTAATTAGATAAGAAAGGTTTAGTCTCATTGTTTTTAAATGAAGAAAGGGATATTAACCTCGTAAAACCGTTTCTTTGTATCACCCATTTAACCTAGTTCTTTTGCCCATGATATTCATTTTTTGACAATGTGAAAGCTCATGTTAACGAGTAATAATAACCTGTTGTTAGTGTTAAATCATCCATGAATAATGATTGTGATGACAATTGTCTTTCTTTCCCTGTTTCTCACTAATTCAACAACTATGAACTTAATGTAATCTCTTTTGTCTAAACTTTTTGTTTCCCTTTTGTTACACTTAAAACCAGGAAAACAATGGTTATCCTTACAGTTTCGGCTATGATATTGATGATGGTTATGGAAACAATAATCACCGTATGGAAGAAGGTAAGACTTGAAAAAAATATTATTTTCTTGGTTGATTCCTAAATGATTTTTGCTTTCTGTTTCAGGTGATGAACATGGTAATAAGCGAGGCTCCTACGGTTACACTGATGCTTATGGAGTTTACCGTAAAGTAGATTATATTGCCGATGATTATGGGTTTAGAGCAACCGTAACCACAAATGAACCAGGAACAGCCAACTCAGATCCTGCTGATGTTAAAATGTACTCAAAGGAACCACCAGCAACAAGTTCGCCCTCACCAGCACCAGTTTATGCCGCACCAGCATATCTGACACCTTCTTATGCTCCAAGTTATGGCTACAAGCCATATTCATCTTACTCATCTAAACCCAGTTATTACGAGGAATACAAACGACCCTATGAATATCACAATTATTAGCATTAATCAACCATCATTTCAATTGTTTTCATAGGATAAATGAGAAAGTAACATTATTTGACAATCAAACACTTTTTACTTTTCTTTTCCTCTCTGTATCATTATTATTAATCTATTTTAATAACATTATTTATCGATAAAAAATGAAACAAGTGATTAATTTCTCATTTACTTTTCAATTTTCAATAGTGAACGATGTTTGAACAATCAATTTACGATCAACGTTAACAATTTTCTCCATCATCACACCATCATCACTGGCAATTTATTGATGATCGCTCAATCAAATATAATTATCAAATGTTTCCAATCATTACTAATGATTAAGGTATCCCAACATGACAGTCTCATAACTGACAATAATCTAAACACAAGCCAAGATCATTTTTCGTTTTTCACCACAAATCAATCTATTCTCAATTATGATTAGAGTCATTAGCTTGCCATCATAATCATCATTTAAATTTAAATTTTAATAGTATCTGTTTAAACCAAGGATTACTTGAGATATAACAATAATATCTAACTGCTCAATCAGAATAGATTATTCAACTTTAAAAATTTTCCTCTTAAGATAATCGTCCAAAATCAGCCCTTATCGACTTTATTCAAATCGTAATCAAAAAAGTTTACTCAAATTCAGATTGATTTACTGAATCAATTGACACAAAGTATTTGAAAAGTGAAATCGTTCTTTCTTTCTCATCTACCTTATAGTTTATTAATAATTATACTCTTGCAAAGTGTTAAATAATGTCTTTTAAATTGTTCAATTAATAGTTAATGATAGTCAATGTTTGTTGAAATGAAATTAACTCAACCATTTATACGCAACTGTATTACAGACTTAAGTCTACAAGTTTTAGTTAGCATAAATAATCGTACAAACCTTTTCAAATGTTAACACTATTACCATTATTACGTCTTTGATTATCATTATTATAGTTATTATTACAGTTTAGATTCACTTATTTCATGATTATAATTTTGTTTACTTTCACAATTTTAAACAATCAACAGTCTTGCAAGACTATAATGTCAAAGGATGTAACTGTTTGGTTCCATTGGATGATAATGATTGTCATCCATTTGATTGTTGTATTACAGTATTATTAAAGGTACAACATTGCATCGATTAGCGCATTTGACTTTTACTTTTCACTATTTCCCACCTTTATCAAAAGCAACTTGACTAGCCAAAAATTGCTTAAAATTCCCCTAAATTTGATGGTCTTTTAATCAACAATCTGTGTTAATACTGATTTTTTTTGAAACAGCCATTAAACTATAATCAACCAATTTACAACAATAAATTTTGATATTTTCCGATTTCTCTTCTTTTTGGCTTTTATTCTTTATCCTGACTTGTATTGCGAATCAATTGTTTTAGAACCAAATCACCTTCAATTCTTTGAGACTTCAACTGTAATAAAGGATGATTATAATTGTCATTGTCTTCTTCCTCCCCATAAACAATAAAAAAGCGTTGATTCAATTTTAACTGTTCATCACAATAATGTAATAAACAACAAATGAACCTAATCATTGGCAATGAAGTGAGAGCAAAACGAAAAAGGTCCTTTAATAGTCACCAACAATCAGGAGCATTGTATTTCTGTGTATCAAACCATAGTACCTCGAAAACCTGCAAGGAAATGGAAATATTACTAATTATTGATCCTCACTCTTGACTGATAATCATTTGTAGAGTCAAAATTTGAATAATAACAATTGAATGTTAAATTAAGGAAGAATTGGTTTAACCTATCAACAAGGTTACGCCAAGTACTTAAGCTTAGCAAAGCCAAGTCACCAAAAAAGCATTTAACCATCAAGTTAATTATCAACAAAGCAAACAAAACTCATTCATAAATGGCAGACACACAAATACTCTTATTGGCACTTGTTAGGCAAGCAACGAGCGAAATACAAATATACAAATAAAGAGACACCAAAAGAAGACAAACAAAAAAACGCCAACCAAAAGACAAGAAAGGTTGCATAAACTGTCTCAACAGATGCACACAACCATAATATCAACAGGATAGATGCGATAAAGATGATGAACCTGACAACCTTGAAAATCACCCAAAAAACACCGATGCATAACTCAAATTGATAACCTGTATTGTTGAACAAGTAAAATACACCAAATGAAAAAAAAGTAGAAGCACTGAAAAAAAGCTAAACAGCAAAACAGAAAAAAAATGAAGCAAGATACAGCTTTTTTTGGGGGTTGACCCCATGATAACCTTGCACGAAGGTGAACCAAGGTGAGACGAGAAAGCAAATGAAAGCATCCAAATTAAAATAATGAAATTAATGAAGACGATTCCAACGAATAATAATGATCTTCAAAAGGTCGATGCAAGAAAAAAACGATTCATTACTAAAATTTGAAGTAACCTTAACAACCAGATGGATTCAACATTAGCCATTAAGAAGCGTCGAGGTAAAAGAAGCGCAAAAAACAAACGCTTTTCATCTAACAGTTCAATAAACTTCAGAAGCTGGCGTTTTTTTGCCCCAATCATTATTACCGTAAATTATTGTCATTATTATTATATATTGTGATGATTATAATGTAATCATTTATCCAGCCAAAAACGATTAAGCCTTTGAATTTCAAGGTTAACCTTAGCTAAACATTACTGATCCAAGATTAAAGATTAAGTCAATTTTTTATCCGGAAAACCGTAAAAAAATGTTGCTTCCTAACAATTTGCTTTCAACTCTCTAATTATCATTATTTAATCACATTATTGGTTTATTTTTAACTCAAGTGGAACCAACAAATTGGTTTAAATCACGTTCCAGAAGCGATGTTTTATTGAAATAAAAAGAAACCAAAAAAGCTGTTAAACATCATAATCAGTGCCTACAAGTCGAGATGAGCAGTGTTTGGTTCGCGTTTGGTTTCCCTCAACACACTAAATGTAACAATTTGAAAAACCGCTTTTTACATGAAAAATCAATAATAATTGCGAGATAAAACAAAACAGATTTAATAATAATAGCAATTTATAAATCATATTTCTAATTGATATCAAATCATTAGTTGAATGTACAAGATGAAGGCTTCTTTGGTTTACTTTTACGGCAAAAAAAGTCCAATCTATTGAATTGATGATTTAATTTGTCGAGTAAACCATTTTGAATAGGAAATTGAATTGCAAAGGAACAGTGAAAAGTGTGAAATGTTAATCAATCGGAATGAAGATGATAATGAATTGTGATTGGGTGATTAGAACTGGTTCAATGTTATGTTCCTTTTGGATCGCATTTTGGACACTTAACCAAACCAGTGGCATTACATTGAGAACAGCGCAATGTAATCGAATCCGAAGTGAAATGATGAATCAACGATTTTTTGGATCCATTACAGGTGTTACACGGGATGAAGCGAGCATTGCCACAACAAGGGCAAACTTGAAAGTATCGCGCCGAAGCCGAGGCCGGAATCTTGTAGCTTTCCAAAATTTCCAACAATTTACCAGATTCGTTGAGCTTCTCAACCAGTTCAACGCCCTGAAAGACAATCAATGGAAACAAATTAATAAACAATCAGCAATTAAAAAGCAATGAAACAAAATGAAACATTTGTAAATCATTAACTGTTAGTCTTGACCCATCAACGCAAATCATTACTTTGTTAACTCATTCCAATTGAAACAGGATCTTAATGTTATGCTCACAATTTATTGCCGGTTAAATGTTGTTTCACTGATACATCAATTAAAACAGGACTCGGCTTATTATTTAAAGTTAATTTAACGTTGATAGAGTTCGATATTAATCAAGTTTAGTCATTAAGTAATCAGTTGATTTGATCAAGAGTTGTAAGCCAAAATAAAGCACAGTTTTTCAAGTTTTTAGCCTCACAATTTATTATTATAACTGTGTTTGTGTAAACTTTTTTTCAACTCATTTCCAGTTTATTTTAAGTCATTATATTTGTATAATAATGAGTAATAATAATATTATTAAGGTTTTTAAAAAAAGAAGCAAAAGTTGCCCATTTTTAGGTCACTTTGCTTTACATTAAGACAACGTTCAGGCTAAACGTCCGTTTGCCTCAATTGATTCAATCTTTCATTTTTGGTTAATCAGTGTTAATCAATGTTAATAAAAATATGAATTTAAATTTTGGGTGAAATGGAAATTAAGTTTATCAACATTTTTTTAAATGGTCAACTTAGTAGGACTAAAGATGGTTGATTAAAGTGAAACAATTTTAAGGTAAATTGTTTCAACTTGGAATTCAATTTAAAATGAAAATTTTTCATCTTAAATGGTGCAATTAAGATTAAGGTAAACTTGATGGCGATATTGATTTTCAAGATTTAATTTTGTTCACTAGAAAATTTCTGGTCAAAAACTTGTTTATACTCTTTCATGAAATTGTGTTAATAGAGGTTAGGTGATTACATTGAATGGGTTTACTTGAGCAAAATTGTTCAACACTTAATTGATTTACAGGTGATTAGAGATGAAAGAGTTGAAAGACAAGAAAAAAAAATAAATGAAAAGGCAGAAAAAATGTTGATTATCATGATGATCAATTGAAGATGAAAATGCACTAAAAATAGGCTCCATTGTGTGTAACATTTGATGGGAAAAGTGACTTGCTTAGGTTGAAAAGTTACAGTCTTTGGCCAAACAAAATTTGCTGACTTTGAAATAATGACAATTTAAATAATATAAAAGATGCGAAAGAAGTAAAAAAATCTGAAATTGTTCACGTGAAAAAGGGTCTCACGCATAGTAAACTTGATTCGGCCAGAGTCACTTGTTTAGGTTGAAGGATTGAAGTTGCTCGGCCTAACGAGATTCGACTTATATGACTTCGAAAATTATGACAATCTAAATAATGAAAATGAAGATAAAGATGAATGGCAAGAAGCTAAATGTTACGTGCGAAAAGGCTGATTATATGGTAAAGTTGATGCAGCCAGAGTCACTTGTTTAGGTTGAAGGATTGAAGTTGCTTGGCCTGAGATTTACTTGGTGATGAAAAGTAGATTTAGATGAACATGAGTTGAACAGAATGAAAGCAAAAAAAAAATGATAAAGCTCAAGATAAAAGCTCAGGATGAAAAAATGAAATTGTAATCAATGGTGCTTTTTTTGGACTCTAATACAAGCTGTCAGTTCTAATCAATCTTTCAGGTCAGTTTATTGATGAGTCAATTTTAAGTAATATATATCATCAATTTGTTAGCCTTTACAGTGCATTATGTACAAAGTAATCAACTTCATCATCAACATTAACATCACATCAACAACAACAACAAAAAAATTGATATAATCATCAACATGAAGTTAACATTTGTTACCTGTGTGACCTCAATTAACTGTAACGGCATCAAGGGCACACAATCAACTTCTCACTTTGATACCTTAAAATACTCATTATCGTCTTACGTATCCTCATCAACCTTATCATCACCTTAATTTACTTTATTGTTCTATTCCATAAATATTACCTGAGAATGAAGTTGGAAAGTGGAAAGATAAAGTTAAATTAAAATTATTAGACTAATTATGAGGTAAAGAAACAAAAAGGTTGCAATAAATGGAAAAGGGTTAAACCGTTTCTCTCCTTTAAAGGGTAACAAAAGAATTGCCCAAATGTAATCAACTTTCATTATCAATCTGGACAAACGAACGATTTTGAGATTCATTTCAGCGAAAGGTTAAGAATCAGTTGCAATTACAAGAGCAATTATTCAAATATGAACATTATGATAAAAGCAAATAAGATCAAGTCAACATTGATAAAGCTATTTGATACACAAATGATGCCAACTATATGATGCTCAAGATTATTATTGAAGCTTGAAATTGCAAGTTTAATTCATTCCTTGAAACTGAAACATTTCAAATGTTGAATTGTCTACTTTAGAAGCATCAAAAATTGCATTGATTTACAAGCGAAAAATGAATAATTTTTGACCGAAAAAGCTGGAAAAGGAATAAAATGAAATCAATTATTCAAGCAATAATCGGTTGACGGTCACTTTTAGGTCAGTGAGTCGATAGTCGCAATTTTTGATCAGACAAACTGCTTCTTCAAAGCAAGATTTAGAGTTAATTTGATATTCATTGAGAACAAAACTCTTTAATGCCTGAACTTGCGTTTCACATCAGATGGTTAATTTGTTCATTTTACTGTAAATATTATAGACAAAGTTGGGTTAAAATTTCAAGGGTCGAAAGGTACTCAAAACTGTTCATTTTCAATGGAAATTCTTTCGTGCCAATGAGAAATGTGTCATCAATTTGTGTGTCAACGAAATGAGCTGCTTTTTCATAGTTTTATGCCTGCATGATTACAGTCAGGGTCAAGTGTTCAACACTGTGAAGTGTTTCAGTTTTAACCCGAAACTATTTAAAGACTTTCAATTCTGCCAAATTAAGTGAAAAAAAGTGCTCAAAACTCAGGCGAATAAATTTCACTGCAAAACTGAAAGTTTCAAGATAAACTGAGCAGAAGACTGGCAAAATCGCGAAAAGCTTGAAATTCATCGATTTTACAGTTTGACAAGAAAAGCAATTCGATATTCAATATTCGAATAAAAATTTCTGAACATTTTTGAAAGAGTGAGAATCAATCATAATAAACTATCATTAAATCATCAAATTTACTTCGCTTGTTGATTGATCGATCAAAAATGATGAAAAGCACATCATTTCCATCAAATGGCGCTATTCGATAATCAAACAAGTTTCGATGAAATGCCGCTATTTTTCAGCCAATAATCTTAAAAATCGAAAATGTTGATCAACATGAAAATCTCACTTCAAGGAAATGATTTTCAAAACTATCAAGCGAATCACGAAAATCTCGAGTTCTAACATAAAGTTGCATTTCCGTCTAAAGTGTTTAAGATTAATGTTTAAATGTTTTTCATCCAAATAACCCAATAACTGATTTTGAATGTCAAGTGCGCTAAAAGAGCAGCCCAACAAAAAGTACTTTTTTTTATTGAAAAACATCACTTTACTGAAGTAAAAAGCGTTTACAGGAAAGTTGTAATTTCCGCCGTTAGTTTGTTACCTTTTCGGCCACAATACAATTCATTTCATTGTTTTGTTCAGTTTTGTTTTGTCAAAAATTTTGACCTTTTCCTATTCCACTCTCATCCAAGTAAAGCACTGATTTTACAATTAATTTTAAACTTCCTCATCATTGTTGTGTCGCTATAACGGTAACGGTAAAAATACATTTTCACTGGACGGTAAACAAGTGAACAAGTAAAAAGGGAAACAATTTTTGTATTAATATTTATCAACCTTTCCCAACCATTAACCATACAATTAAACAATGGCAACAACAAGTTTATTTCTCGTTTCGACAAGTTCAATATTAAAGTATAAATGGTCATCTTTTGTGTCTCAGACCAACTTGATCGCCATCAATAATTGAAATTGTTCAATTTTCGATGCCATTGAAAGACGATTCGAATGAATAAAACAAAAAAAAATGAACTAATGGCTTTCTTTTCAAAAATTTCACTTAAATTTCACTTCATTTGCAACCAAATGTTGACCCAATTTTTTAAACATCGACAATATCGCTATTATTAAATGCATAAATTGATACTCTAATTACGGGTAAACTTTTTTGTTTCCCAAATTTACATGATAATTTAACCGAAAACTCGGAATCGAATCGAAAACTGGCAGAAAACTTAAATTTAACTCTTTAACCTTTCTGTTAAACCCTCAACACTTTATTGTGTGTTGTATTGATAAAGGAGTGTTTCATTTGCAATTTATTACAGAATATAATTTGCTCATTTCTTGAGGCTATCTTCAGGTTTCCATTAATTTTTTCATGCTTTTCTTGTTCGATGGGTTTAATCCTGATTGTAATGCACATCTCAACGAGTCTATTGAATGTCAAGACTTTCCCAGAGTCAAAAGCTGCTCATCAAATTACTCGAAAATATTGAAACGAAAAACGAAACAATTTTCAAATAGTTTCTAAATAATTCATTTTGTTTCAAAACTCGAAGAATTTTCAAAAGCAATTTCCTGAACAAGATAAATGACAACCAACTTACCCCTAAATATTTACCTTCAACAAATAGTGAAGGTATCCTAAGTTGGCCCAGTCTTTCGATGAGTTCATCTCTAAAGTCTCCGTTTATATAAACATCACGTTCTTCGTACATGATTAAATTTTGGTACAAAATGTTGCGCATAACTCGACAATTTTCAAACGTTGATCGAACAATTCCCAATGTCGTTGAGTAAAGGACACATTTGTTTTTCTCTTCCTTTTGGTAGTTTCGAGTTTTCGTTTCCTGTGCCAAAGAAAAAGGAAATATTGAAATCGAAGCAAACTCTCGGTCATCAAAGCATCAAAAGCCATGAGAAAGTTGGCTTGAAAAACTTCGAAGAAAAAATTCGACAAAAAGCTGAGACAAACTGCTAACGAAAGATTCGAGTTTCTAGACAATAGATTGTCAGATTTTGCAAAGTTAACTGAGCTCGATCGAAACTTGACATTGACCATTGGTAAAACTCACCAAATTAGTGATAATCTCGTAGTAACTTTGGATACTTTGACGGACACAATGTTTAATTCCTCTAACACTCCCGGAAGGTCCTTTAATTGTTACACCGGTTAACGGATTATTTTCAGAAAAACCTTCATCTTCTGACTCTATTGTTGGTGAACTAGAAGTATTGTTTGATGATGGACCATTGATGTGGATCAGCGTAATCATTGTTGCTGCACAAAAGTAAAAATATCAAGCCAAAAGATCTCAAACAGAAATCACAAAACACTGAATAAAAAAAAAGATTGACACAGAAATATGAGTGTTGAACGATTGAAGCACAATTGTAATCCAAAAAGCAAATAAATTAGAAACAATTTTTAATCGACTTTACATTCAAATATTTGGTTAATGTTTAAACACTCTCACATTATTAAATAGAAACCAATTGAAGGTGCTAACGGTAAAAAAATGGTTAACTTAAAAACTCAACCAACTCATGTTTTGAGAAAGCTCAACACAAATGAACTGAAATCTCCTTTTTTTCAATCAACATCACAACACGTTTTAAGCCTTGAATTTGGTTAACTTTTGGCTCCATCTAATGGCGACTGCGAAACAAATAAAAATGTGATTTGATTCATTTTTTGAAAAGTCAACCTTTTCTGTCTGGTATAAAATTGTAAAAGGCTTGGAACCTATTCAGATCCTGACTTTTCGAAGAATGAGATCGTAAATTACTGACACTGATATTGACTTATAATTTACTAATAATAATAATGCCATAAGAAGCTCTTCAGCTTAACTCTTTTCTGAAGAATCATGAAGACATTTAATTACCAGTTTTCTAGGAAACATTGAATTATCGATTACGGGATCGTTCACAATCGACAAAATAAAAACATGCATATGATCCATTTTCATTAGTATTTCCCGATTTGAGAATCAATCAAAAATGTAGCCAAAAATCAGCCAATGTATGGATAGTTCATTTGAACACTTATTATAAACAAAAAATAAACTCTAAATCATTCCGTTTTTGGGTTTCAGCGAAAGGCCAATTATTCGTTTTTCGTAGCCAAATCTACAGATCACAGTCGAGAATCTTTTTAATGGCTAGAAATACTTGTTACTGTTAGTTACATTTCCCACCAGCTTTATTTGTCTCTTGACATTATAGTTTAGTAGATAAGTCAATCAAATCAAGCAAAGGTCAAGAAAATCGCACCAATTTATTGGTGTCTCTCTAGCAATCCGCTCAAGCAGTTAGCGGAAAAATACACTAGAATCGAGTACTCTACTGTAATTAGGATTAAAAGCGTCAAGTAACTTAAAATGATTGAAATGTGAGCTCTTGTGGTGACATGAAATATCACAACGGACTTTACTATTGTTTTCACCAAACATCTTGAAACAGGAGAATGACTTAAAATAAAATGAAAATTGCTTATCGGATAGCAAAATCTGAAAGTATTGTTGAAAAATTGATAAATTTTATCATCCATTCAACGCATCGACAAAAATGTTGAAAATCCACAAGGAATAAGTGCAAAATTTTTCGATTTTCAAAAATAAAATAGTTTTTCGTCTTTCGATTATTCATAATCCTTCAATCAGGAAAAGTGATCTGAAAAACAAAAGCTAATTGTCAGCTCATCATTTCTCACTTTTAAAATTTAAACTTGTTAATGAACCACCAATGACCAAATTGTAACGCTTATGATCGCTCAACAGAAAGGATTGTTATCTTTATTCAAATCAACTTGATTTAAGGTCATTAAATTGATTGCTGTTAAACCATCAGATGGAGCCAAAACATTACCAATGCTAAAGCAAATTGTTATGTAACATGAAAAAATGTAAGATTTGAGGTGATTTGCGCAAATCTGCCAGAAACATGGTTATTCAAGTGTACATTCACATTCAAGTTTTCAGTTCAGTATTTGGTAACAATACTGTCAATACTGTTACTTGATTCAATATTAATTTGTTTAAATAAGTTTCCAATAATTCACAGTGCCTATCAATAACCATGGAACTATCAGCAACATCAACATTACCCAAATCACCAAATTCACCATCAACAACATCATCAGCTTCATCACCTTTATCATTATCACTTTCACCATTTCCATTATCTTCATCAACTTCATCAAACTCATCAATCTCATCAAGCTCATCTTTATCACTCTTTTCATTATACTTATTGATTTTGTTCTGAATAAGTCAAGAATAAGTGAAACCAAGGAAAAGCATAGAAATAAGTTGACTGTGTGATTGAAGACCAAAGATGACTCGCTTGACCAGTAACCTGATTAAATGGATTATCCTTTTAAGTTTTTTTGTTTTCCACTGTTTGAGTAAAAATGTTCGAACCCCGCAAACCCTTTACACGGCCGGATTTTTCCCACTTAACTATAAAATACCAGAAGGATCAATAGGCCGAGGTGTGATGCCAGCAGTGAATCTTGCCCTTAAACATATCAATGCCGATCCAAGCATACTCTCAGGTTATACACTCGACATTGTACCCAAAGACACTGAGGTAAGGCTTACTGTTCAATATTTATCGATAAAAGTGTTTAAAGATGAAAAGAGAAATTTGCCTTTTTTCATAAATTCCCCGGCATTCGGAAACTTTTTATTGAACCGTAATCATAACCAGCAACATTATCACTATCATTATCGTCTTATTTAATATGTTTTATTAGAAACTGTTGGTCCAAAGTAAATCTTGTTTGATAACATTTTCGCTGATTCAGTGATTGATAGTGATAAAGTGACTAAGACAGGAGATGAAACGAGAAGCGCAAAATAGGCAAAACTAAGAATGAGGCAGAAATGAGTGAAAATATTTTCTGTCATTTCGTACCAAAAACAGGGATTGGCTGGGAGTGAGAAAGAAAAGCAAAAATCAATATCAGTGAAAATCAGGCTTGCATATTATTGACTTAAAAAGAAAAAACTTATTTATCATTTTGATCATTCAAACAAAAACACCGTCAACAACAAGAGCAAGAAATGAGCAAATAAAATGGCATTACCATGTTCAGGGAGTGAAGAAACTCCAGCGAAACATGGAAAATGAGACCAAAAATATTGTTCCTTCAATAATGAAAATTGATGGAAAATTGTAAAGAAAAATTTTCCAAACATTTTACCTTCTCTCAACATTATGAATGGAAAGTTCAATTAAAGCATCGAAATCATTTGAAGCTTAGGAAATGGAAAAATCGGAAGAATTTGGAAACTTGGAGAAGTTAAGAAAAAAAAAAATGTTTTTTGTTTCAATGAATTTCGCGAAATGAAATTGATGAGAAGAGAAGGAAAATTTTTCTCTCCTTCTCCTATTTCATGAGATTCTGAAATTACTGAAATCATTTCAACTTGGTGAACCATTTAATTGTTGAAAATGATGAGAGTTGATCTTCAAAGGAACATGACATTTGCTCAGTTACTTTTCCCTCCCAATCATGATAGGAATGTATCAATTCTGGTTCATAATTTTTCCTCCACTTTTTATACTTTCATTGATACGCTCTGATAATTTCACCAGCAGCAAAAAAATGAGGTAAAATTTGTGACCTTTTCGTCCAAAGAAAATGTTGAATATCAATTGTTTTTCATGGGAAACTTTCTTTTCATTTTTATCCTCTTTTTTTCATTCAACGAATGATTGAACAGATAAACTTTTACCGAGCTTCTCATGATGAGGTTCAATTTGAATGATAAAAATTGACCACAACAATTTGGATGAGAGAGAGAGAGAGAGAGAGAAAATGACATCAATATTTAATCAATGAAATGCAACTCTTGGATAGAGAAGATCATGAATAAATTCATGATGGAATATTGACTGGAGAATAAAAGGCAACTTTTCTCTGTCTTTTTTTTCAACCTTCTCTCGATGACATTGGAAAAGTCATGATAATTATCTCAAATGAGTTGGCCAAAGTTTGGTTCACTTTCAATTTTGTATTCGTTTTGTAATCTGGACCAGTCGAAAAGGAAAAGACAAAAAATGGAAATTTTAATCCGATTAATACTTCTCATGAAAAGTTGAACATTAATATTGAAGAAAATGATATTCTCAGTTTATAGATAATCAAATGTTGCCAATGAAAATGTTGATCATTTATATGTGAAAGGTCATTAGTATGTTTATCAAGTTTACTTATATTATCAATCAGCATTAAGCGATGATTGATTAAGGTCAACAATGCTTTGAACCCATTTGATTATGCTTGATATACATCAATATTCACTCGAATCAATTTACACTTGCAATTGAGTTTATACAATCCGCTTGCAAGTCAATAGATGCTGACCATTGAACATGAATTTCGCGTTAAAGTTCATTTTAAATCAAGTTTCGAGAAATTCCAAACATTTGAGAGTAATATTTTGAAATTTTTAAATTTGACAAACTTTTCGCTTGGAAATTGTATTTCAAACATTTTCCAATTTTCCGATTCTCTCGATTTCTCAAGAGTTTTGGAAATTATTTCGGTCGGCAATTTTTTCTGACTTTTTCGTTTGAAATTTTAACTCAATCTCGCAAAATTATTTGAACATTGTTCAGACAAATTTAGTTGGTTAATGTGGAAAGCGATTGGGGAAAAAAAACGAAATGGAAAAACAAATTTTCGAAAAAATTCGGGTTTAAATTTTATCGATCGGAGAGTTTTGTTCATTGAACATGAGTTTTATGTTAAATTTGATTCTCATCGAGTCGAGAAAAATGCTCAACAGTAAATGGTTAATTGGACGAAACTTGAAAATTGAAGATTTAACGAAATATTGGTTCGAAAATTGGAATTTTGTTGCTTTTTCTTCGTAATTTTGTTTGATTCTTTGATGAGTTTTCGAAATTTCCGGTTGATCTTGAAGAGTTGTTCCATTGTTTTGATCATTTCTAAGTCTAGCTGTTAAGATTGAAAGAAAGTTACGAAAACGAAATGGAATAAAAGTTCTGTAAATAAGTTTGGATATAAATTGTATCGATTAGGGTTTTCGTTGAACATTAACGATCAACTTGAATGTTGTCTTTTAATTTAATTATTGGCATTTCTTTTTTATCTCCAAACGTCGGCCAAAAAGGACAACTTAATGACTCAATCAGATTAATTTGATTGATTCAATCGTAACTTTCTTTCTGATCATTCAATCTTTATTCATAACTTAATCTAATCCGATCTAACTTGTGAAACTGTTGTTACTAAATTAAGACATCTTGAATTGACGTATGGCAACCACTCGACGATTAAACATTTGAAACACTTTCACCTTGAACCATCTTTCATTATCCATCAACTGAATCACTTGACACTCAACTTTAAACCAATGTAAAGATTGATAACTTGAAGAGGGAAGATAATGACACTTGAAAAGTTGAAATTTTGTGGCCATTTTCATTAGAATTTCATAATCAAAGTCACACAAAACAAGGTCAAAATTTTCTCAATTCTTTTCATTTCTGACGAACAAACGAAAATAAAAAAAAAAGAATTGAAAAATTGATCAACGAAAAGGACGATTGAATATAAAGTTTTAAATGTTTCAAGAAAATTTGGATCAATGAAGTAACAATAAAATGTTTCCAACGCAAAGCAATTAATGATTGGCAGAGACTTTTTTTTTCTGCCCTAAAAGTTTCAACCAAAATAATAAACTATGCTAATTGTGAATCGATCAAGTTAATGGTTGAAGAGAGCAGAAAAGTCAGATAACCTCAGAAAACAAAGTAAACTGAATAACATGATAAAAAGAGATAAAGAGAAAGAGGGAGAAACAGAGAAACAAATCAACATTGAAAGCAGGAGAAGAAGGAGAAAAGGAAGAAAAAAAACTGAAGACGAATGACAGCAACTTGAGAAATGAAGTTTGGCAGTTTTGTTTAAATTTGGGTTTAATCAATTGATTGGAATGTCTTGCAATGAATTTGATAGCAATCAAGAGAAGAAAATGTTGATGAAGATTAAGTCATGAGTAAAAATAAAGAGGTGAATAAAGCTGAGACAAGGTTGGATGGTGAAGAAGATAACATTTAAAGATTACATTTACTCTACTAGTTGTTATCTGGTACAATTGCAGTAGATTTTGAATCAACTCTGAACAATCGCAAGTGAATGTTGAACAGAAGAAGAAGAAGAAGAAGAAAAAGAAGTAAAATAACAGGGAATGTTTTTATCATAATAATGTAGAGAAAAGACAGGGACAGACAGGGAAGGTTATCCGGTTAAAGTTAATAATACTGTTTATCAACTTATTCACAGCTCATGACCCGATTCTCAGGATTCTTACTTATTTCACTTTTTTTTCTGTTTACCTTTTCATTTTTATCCCAACGATTGGCCATCATGAAACCATCCACTCTCATTATCCTCATCTTATTATCATCTAATCGACTCTTGTGCAAAACTATTTTTCCTTCAACATTTTTTCTCCTCACTGTCCATTGGCGATCAAATGTCCACTCATTAAATGTTATGAATTGGAGTTTTTTTTTCACTTTTCCTTGAACATCTTTCACTCTCATGATAATGATAATATTAAACGATTCAATAATAATAATAGTTTTGCAAGGTTTCTTTGCTTCTTTTACCAGTTTTTGTAAACCAGGTAATAACTCAACCAGACAAGGTACCAAGAAATTATATTAATCTTTCATCATTTATACAAGAAGAAGAAGAAGAAGAAGAAGAAAAAGAAGGAAAAAAAATATTATATTCAATGGATGATAATGTGCCATTATAAATGCTAGTCAATGTTTACCAACCAATAAAAGGTCCAAACAGATTTAGCTGTGAGAAGTATTTTGACCATTTTTGTGTTCAATATTACAGAAATGAATGCATTAAATTATCACATTTCCTAATCAATTAAAGCCATTCTTTGCCTTACCAATTTAATCTCAACTTCAATCACTTTATGTGAATGCCATTTCCAATAATCAAATTGTCCATCAATGAGACCATCAAACAACCCTTTTTCATTATACTTTCAAATGTATTTATACAGTTGAAAGCTATTGATAAACTTTGAAAGAAACCAAATGGTCAATAGAGTTGAGCTTTCAATTACATCATGTTTGTGAATGTTGCTCCATTGACGGGGACAAAATTTTAAACATCATTTTCATCATTCATTCAAGTATCTTTATTTAGAAGCGAGAAAAAGTCATTTTTGACAGTTTAGATGACAATTTTGGTGTTCATTGACTTGACAGTTGAACTGTGATTTAAATTGCCGTCGCAAGAGCAGCGATTAAGTGCTTGAGTTGCCTTTAGAGATTGAAATCCACCATTTCTCACAAGAGTTTCTAGCCATTTTGATCTCGACTGTTTTCATCGGTTGAGTCAAAATCTGGTCGAGGTTAACCTTATGAGATCATTTAAGAGCAGTTATCGAAAGCTTATGTAGCTTTTTTGGATACAAGAGTTGAAATGATTTCATTGTTTAATATAATCCTGACTCTGCTTCTGATAACTGATGATCTCTGAACCGCATTGTTATGCAAAACTAATTTATTGCTGAATTACATTTATTAATTCTCAAAGCATCACACCAAGAAAAGCCAGGGAATAGCTGAGTGGCTTATTCATACAACCCTCTATTACCATACAAAAGCTTGGTAAGCTCTTCATTTCGATCAACTTTTTCTTTTTAATCAAAATTTAATTTCTATCAGATGGATCAGAGTCAAGCAACCTCTATCGATTGTGCCTTTCCCACCGACTGACCATCTTTACTTCCCTTCAAAACGCTAGCTCCAAGCCTGTTAACTATGCTGATTATCATTTCTAAATCATACAAAACTTATTGTTGGACATAATGAAAACCAATTTTTGGTTTGCTTTAGCTAAGCTGAGTTTGAGTGGAGTTTGGGCTTTAAATGTAAATTTCGGCTAATAGTCGTCAACTTTTTCGGCTGATCCATCAAGCATTTTCAATTTGACTTATGATTAACCTTTTCGACTGAACATTTGAATAATTGATTTGAATGTTTTGAAATGTTTCAATTTGTGAATTGTTGAATATTTGGTAAAAATGTTGAACAATCTTGCAGCTCTCAATATTGATCGAGTTTACTGTTTTAATTAATAACTTGAAATGGGATCATTGAAAGAGATTTGATACTTTTTTTTTCGTTTTCTGGTTCGCCCAATCAAATGTTTCACCTAATTAAACTTCGCTGCCATCCTCTTTCGACTTTTCAACTTCTAATGATAATTCACCAAGCTTATTAAACTAATAATCTGATAGCTGAACAGATGAACAGTTGATGTGAAAAGAGAAGCGAGAGAGAAAAAAAAAGTTTCTCTTTTTGCCAACCTTTTCCGGTTCATTGTTGCTTCTCGTTTCATTTCCTATTTCAACTCATCTTTTCACATTTCATCTTTTCTCCTTTCTTTATATTCATTTTCATCTTAATTCATCTTAATCTCATTTCAACTGCCAGTTGAAACATGGCAAAATGAAAGAAGGCAAAAGTGAAGCCAATTTTTTTTTCTCTTCGCTTCACCTTTCCTTGTTTAATATTGATTCTCACAAGGGACTCTGATGAAGGCGCAAAAGTGTTTAGACATGTGAAAAGAAGAAGACCAAGAAGAGGAGAAGAAAAGAAGAAGAAAAAACGAGAATCTCAATCAGAATCCAGGTTGAAAGATGGTTTCAATTTCACCAGGATATGAGATATTTCCAATTGAACAATCGTGAACAAGTAACCACTCGAGATTGGTTAAAATAAAGAGGAAAATGGTTCAAACCAGAATCAAGAAGATTCTTGTTTGATCAGTTTTGTTTTCCTTGTTCATCACTGGAAATCTTTGAAAAACTATTAGCTTCTAATAACTGAAACTGTTCATGTTTTGGAAAAGTTCATGTTGAAACATCATCAAGTTTACAGAAGAAGAAAAAAAAATGGTTACAAAGTTTGGTTTTGAAAATTGACCAAATTTTGAAACATTTTTCGATTTTTTCTTCGAAAAAAAAACACATTCGAACCAAAAGAAAAACTCAACGGCAAACAACTTGACAGAGTGAACAAAAGATAATGTGATAAGAGAAAATTCTGTGAGTTAATAGATTTTCTGATTCAGATAATGGTTGATATGAGAGAAGAAGAGAAAATGAAGATTTTGTTGGGAAAAAAAATGTTGCGCTTGAAACGGCTTCTTTTGACACACAAAAGATTATCAAATTATCTCATGTTGGAAGCAAATTTTTGGCATTTTTTTTCTCTTTCCTTTCTTCTTCTCTGTGATACTCTGGAAATGTTCATTGTTATTTACATGGTGGGAAACGAACAGGGAAAATGAATGCCAAGAGTTGGAAAAGGGAAATTTGATAACATGGAAAATGGAGAAAAATTTAAACATCAACTTTCATCAAATGATTCAAATTACAGATGTGATTCGTTTTTAAATATAATTGATGTAATAATCTTTCATTATTCATCATTTACTTTGAAATTAATGCAATTTTTTTCATTCCCTGCTAATCTCCAAATGGAAACATTGAATTTCTATCATCAATTTGGTTATCACTTCAAGTTGCTGTTTACAGGCAAAAAGAAATGTTGAATGAAAAAAAAAGTGTTACCGTTTTTCATTTTCAAAGCTCGCTATTTTCACTTTACACTTGATTCAACAAAACATATTTTCAGTGTTTATTTTGACATGGACATTAAAAAGTAATAAATTTGCTGAAAAATTTGCCTCAATTTTATCATTTACGGGCGAAAAAGAATGCGATTTAATGACAAAAGTTTAAAATTCAATTTTTTCAGTTCATCTTGGATCATCAATCAAAATTTCAACTTTCACTGTTTGAGTTTTGGCAAAAATTGAAAGTTCGATATAAAGATCAAAATGTGAATTTCGCTTGAAAAAATTGATTTTGTTCTTTCATATGTTCATTTTTGTTTCTTCAACACTGAAAATCGATTTCACGTTTTCAGACTAAAACTCATGAAACTACTTAACGGCTACTACAACATTTCCTTAACAATTCAAGCCATACGGCTTTGAATATTCAGTGCAGTTCAATATTGAAAGATGGCAAATCTAAGACTGCACACTTGGAAAATTATATGTGGACATTGATGAGTCGATTGGGCTTAACAATATGTACTAGGTCTGATCTGGTCTTCGGGTAAAAAACTCGCTTCCGCACTTTGGTTGTTAGAGGAAACCAGATAAAATCGACTAATCAAATGCTTTTATTTTCTTCAACACTTTGTGAGTGAAGATTACTTTGAGCGAATCATCACTAAACTCGACTTCTCTTAAGCTCTTGCTGGAAACACCAAATCCATACTGACCTAAGGTGCAACATCCACTCTCACTGCTATCACAGATACTGTCATGAAAAATTCTGTCTCAACTATTCTTATCCAGGAAGTCGATGGTTTCATTAAATTTTAGTTTACCTTGACAATCTTGTAATGAAATTAAAATGAAACTTTATTTCATTTCCCGTTTTTACTTGTAAGTTTGCATGAAAATGACAGTAAAAGTGTTGAATAACAAAGAGTGAACAAGAAGAGAAATTTAATTTAATTTTCAACTCCCTGTAAACAAGAGCCTTTCAACATCTAACCTGTAAAACTGGTTGGATGATTTGATGGAGTAAAGATAACAAATGCTGACGACAAGAAGAGGAAAAATTGGCGACCAAGAAAATGAGTTGCAATCACAATTGTAATCATATTTTTATTATTCTGTGAACATGAACGTTACCAACGAAGCAAACAAGAGGAAAGCAAAGAAAAAGGTTGAAATTTCTCTTTTCTCAGGTTTGCATTCTCAATATTATCACCTGAGGATAAAAAGTTTTCTCAACCATTAAAAGTGATAAGCTGAAGAAAAAAGCGAACAGCAAGAAAAAAAAGACGGAAAAAGAAGTAAAAGAAAAAAAATAAGTTTATTGATTCAACAGCAAAACTCGTGTAATACCTTTTAGTAATTCTTGTAATCCATAACTATTGTTGTTAAAACAGAAACTCGAGTTTTTCATCGAATATTGAATAATCTGAAATCTTTTCATTTGCATTTAAAGAAAAGGACATTTTCCTTTGAAGCAAAAGGCACCTTCAACTGAGTATCAATTGAAAGATTCAATTTAACATCAGAATATTAGTGAAAAGAGCTTCTTGTTTTTGCCTTTTCTGGTTTATACTTTTCAATTTACCCTCCAGCTCAGTGAAAATTCAACTTTTTCAACATTTTTTCTCTATCCATTCAATCATAATAATCGAGAGTTGATTTCAATGTTAGTTTTTTTTCTTCAACTTTTGAAATGAAATTTAATAATTAATGAGAAAAAAAAGGTAAAGAGAAATGCTGGCGAAACAGAAAACCCAGAAAAGAAGAAGAAAAAACTTGGAAATTGATAACTTTTTTTTTCCCTTTCAGCATTGCTCGATATTAATTGCGACAACTTTTTGTTTCACTTTTACCCTCATGTAGCATTGGAAAAGTAAACGGCAAAATGGTGGAAATTTTTTCTTTTCCATTTTCCTTGTTTTCCTCTCTATTCGTCAAAATTCCAAGTTGACGAATGAGAAAAGAAAAGGTTGAGACTTAACATTTTCACTCAAAATAACGTTTTTCTAATGGTTATTGTGAATAAGATGGAACAAGAAAAGGTAAAGAGAAACATTTTTGCTTCTCTTTTTTCTTTTCCTCTCTTTCATTTTATTCCAAGTGAGGTTACATGTGCCATTCTGGTATCATCATGATTTCAACTGAATTGATCAAATGTTGAAAAGGAGTATCAAAGAAGGAAGTTACGAATCAAAAACCAAGAAGAATGAGTGAAAAGATGGCAAAAAGAAAAGAAAGAGAAGAAAGTATAACATGACATGATTGAATCATCAGACGATATGTTATTTTTATCAGAACCAAAATTCCAAGTTAATATACTTTTGCATGAAAAGTTGCAAGGCGAAGGAAGGAAAGAAAATCGTAATCATTTGGATGACAGAGAATCTCATCTTCTTCTAAACTAATGGTTCATTATTTCATTTTTCAATCATTACACATAATCCACTTTTCTTCATGTTACCTTTTCTCATTTCAACATTTTCTTCACTCTTCACAAAAAGCCAAAGAAAAATGTTGAAGAAAAGATAAAAAAAAAGTGGAGAAGAAATTTCATTTCCGATTTCAGGGTTTGCTCTTCAAATGAGATTTGACAGTAAAAGAAATTTATTCAATTTCAAGACTAAATTGGTTAAAGTAAATGGTGAATCAATTGAACGATGCAAAAGATTCATGTAAAGTTGAATGCATTAATTGGATTGTCGATTGTAAAAGTTTTACCAATTGTGTTTGTTGGTAAAGAATTGGAAACAAGTCGAGAATCCATTGTCTCGATTGGCCGTAACTTTGCAGTAAAACAAAGAGACGAGAAAAAAGTTTTGGTAAAAGTTTCGTTTTATTAAATTAGATTGCAAATCAATTTAAAGTGAACTTAATTATTACCATTCAAACTGTAATCTTGAGCTTTTGTACTTTTCTTTCCTGGTTCGCCTTCAACAATCATTTGCTCATTTAGTTTCATGAACAGTTTTGTTTTGTTTTTTGTTTTCAGTTTTTTTTCTTCTTCTAAATTTCCATTTGCAAACCCATTCCATTATTCATTTAATTTAAGCGTTTTACCATCATCTTGAGCCGATTTAAATTTGATCAGCCATCGAATAGTGAATGAAGAGAAGAGCAAAAAAGTACAAATTAGAGTTGAAAGGGTAAAGATGAAGTGGATCATGAGGATGCATGTTGATGAGTCTTTTCGTCTCTTTACCTATGATTAACTTAATGTTATCCATTATTGATTTGTTTAAATGTCAGTCAAAATTTTTGTTTTTCCTTTCTCAGTGTTTTTTCACCATGTCAGTTTTTCTTGTCTTTTCAATCTTTTACTTTGTCCTTTCAAGTATAAATGTCAATAAACAGGTTTAAAACACTTGAAAAGGATTGTCAATTAACCTTGTCTGGTGAAGATGAAGAGCAGGTTACTAAGTGTCCTGAACGGTAATCATTAATGGAATGATAATTTGTATTCCAAACTTTACCAGCGGATTATCTGAATAGGCTTTCAGAGTAAATTTCAATGTAAATTGGTAAATTTACTTTTTGTTTTGTTCATTCAACTTCAACATTTTACTTTGCGTTTTACAGGAGAAAAGAAAACAAAATTTTCTACTTTTTCTCTAATTTACTTTTCGTTTTTCCACTCTTATCGATCAGTCGATCGATTTGTGATAATTTTACAAATGTCAATATCACCATCGATAATGATGCACTTTCCTCTTGAATCACTGAATTGCGACTCTTTGAAAGCTGAAGTTGGCCAAAATCGTTGAGGAATGTAAGTTGAAAGGCAAAATACCAAAAGCCATCTATCGAAATTAAAAGCCGATCAAAAATTATCTTACATTTTCGACTTGAGCAATTTATTTACATTTTCTGTTGATCAAGTTTCTCATTCAAAAGACCAAGTAAGGTGAACCTGGGCAAAATGATTAACTTTACTAATCTGATCAATTATCAGATCAGTAAACCTTGCAACTAAAGATTGCATCCATTCTAGTTCATCGTAACGTTGCTTTCCAAGTCTCAGATTCTTGGTTCATTTAAGAGATAAACTCGAAGTCTTTATCAGCTTAATTGTGATATCAGAGCGATCCATTTGTGATGAAACGACGCAACAGCTGTTCCCAATCTTTATCACGCTCTGACACACTAGTAGTGTTAAAAAGTCCTACTTTAGGACAACTTGCCCGCTCTAGGACAGCTGTTTTCCCTTTAAATGTCCGACTCTGGGACAAGAGTAAAAACGCGTTTTTTTATTAGCATTTTTCTAATGGAAGAGAATGAGAGAATTTTTGATTGAAACTATTTATTTTGCTTTTTTCATCTATTAAAATCATTTTTTATTGGCAATTTCTTGGGCTTTTTTTGCTGCCCATTCCAAATATTGTCTCTCAAATTGCAAAAATTACAAACCAAAATGCTTTTCCATCCTCTTATTCATGTAGTCGCAGAACGTAACGCGATCTTTCAAGTCCTGGACCAATTCCAAGTTCGCACGGGAAATTCTTTCGAACTCACGAACGAGCTCGTTGGCCTCTCTGGCTTGAGTAGTTAGGGCTTCCTCTTTGTCCTCTAGCTCTTCGGTTAAATGGTCGATCACTTGTAGGATGATAGAATGTACGAATTAGTAAAACAATTATAATAAAAGTTCGCACTAAAAGAGTTTTGGTGCTTTTCATGGATTATTCCAATAAAGGATCCAAAGGGATTCTTTTTCCCGATTCGGATCGATTACTTTTCCTATTTCCAAATTAATGATCATCATGTTTGTGATGAAACGAAAAACATTGCTTTTTAATTGATTTGGTTGTTTTTATTAAAAGTGAAACATTTTCTCATCACTTGTCAAGAGACGAGAAAATTGTCCATGATTCATGATATATGAAATGATACAGAAAAAAAGTGTGTCTTCTTTTCGTCTAATCATACGAACTGAAAACAATAATTAAATTAATGGCTTATTCCTTCTAAAACGATCTTTTCTGGCAAAAAACAAGAAGATAATGAGGGTGATGATGAAAAGGGAAGATAAAGAGATGCTTTGAAAACCAGCGTGATAATAAAATCTTTCAATTCGCGATAATAATACGAAATATTGTCAAATCATGTTCACAACATGATGATGAATAGTCTCCTCTGAATATTGATTTTTCCGTTTTCACCATTTTCCTTAACCATATTCAGCTTTTTGCACAAACTTTACTTGCCTCAACATTTTGACTTTATCCATTCTTCATGGCTCTGAACCAATTTTTCTTCTTCATCATCATCTTCAACATTTCTTTTGGTTTTCTTCGTTTTTCTCTTTTTTACCTTCTTCCAGTTTCCTTTCCCTCACTCCATTATTAATAATAAACTGAATACAAAATGAACTGCTCAGTAAAATCAATTGATCTCACCAGGAGTTTATCTTTACTGACTTGTGATACATGTAAAGAAATGTTTTGAAAATTTTTCTTCTTTTTTGTTTCAATTTTCTTTTTCCATTGAAACCTTTTCATGGTGTGAAGTTTTCCCCAATTGATACGGGACGAGTCACTGATCAAGTAAACTGCAATTGTTTGGTTTTTTCCCCATTCATTTTCCATTCGGCAAACATTCAACTTTCATCATTAAACTTTCAACCGTCAATTATCATTATGAGTTTGTTATCAGGCAATTACTTTTTTTTTATCATCATTATCAAGGGAATTTTATTGACCTTTCCATTGTAAAGAGCATTTTGCACACTCAACTTGGCCTGTTTTGCATTTTTGCAAAATTAAACATTCCTTTTGTTCACCTTTCAAAGTGAATTTCATTAAAAATTGAAGCCCAAATTTTTCATGTAAACATCTTGCGAAACTGTGCAATTCAATAATTCAAGTGAATAAAGTAAACTAAAATATGAATATAACCTGTGATTCCAATTAGCAGAGCCAAATTTGCTCATTCTTTTTGCGCATAGTTCCTCAACTGCAACCGATCGATTGGAATCATTCAGTTTGCTTTGTAATGACTTGCTCAAGTATCGATAATCATGACAATTCAATTAGCGAACAATCAAAACAAACAAATTACAAGATTAATCTTTCAATTTCGAAGTTTCAATCTGGACATTTCTCTCGAAAGACCTGAGGACGAAATTCATGGATTTCTGTCTTTGTACACTTTTCTAGTCTCAATAGTGTTACCTAAATGACCGCTTGATGTGACCAGCGGTTAAAGGCTTGATTGATAGTTTGATGTTTTTCCTTCTTCGTTATTCTTCATGGTTACACTTGATTATGAGTTTTTTGCAAGCTTTCAACTTGACTCTAAGTTCGAGATTACATGTATTTTGCATTAGCGAATGAAATGACTTGAGCTAATCTTGCTTGGCAAGGAATGCAGTGAAATTGAATTTACCATAAAAAAAAACACTTTTTCTCTGTGAATCCAATTTCCATTGAAAAAGTTCACTTTGAATTATTTTGCCTTATTATCTAAATTTATGTGAACGAAAACAATCATCTTTTGTGTAAATCATGACTGGTGATGAGTTTAATGAAAAGTGATTTGCTTTTAATCAAAGTTATACCCTTTATGAGTGTAATTTGTTTAAATTTGAATATTAATTCAAAACATTTGCTTCGACTCATAACATTCGTTTATATTAAAGTCTACTTTTAATGTTATTATTCATCAAAAATAATTTTAGTAATAAATCGTCTTTCCATTTTATCGATTTTATCTTTTATCCAAAAAAAATGAAGAAACCGATTAAATTGAAAAAGAAAAGGTTGAATCGAAAAATTGTTCACCTGTTCAACATCGACTTTTGACGTTGACCTTTTCCCTTTTTCTTCACTGAATTTACTCTTTGCATGTTTGACTATATTATAATGTGATATTGTTGGAGTAAAAATATGGTTCCGATCGAGTGAAGGTTGATTCAATTTTGGCTGAAGAGCAAAGAGAATAACGGAAAAAAGAAAAGAAATACAATTTAATTCTTTCTCATGTTGCTGTTTATTTCACTATTTTTACTCGAAAGAACATTGTTGAGCTTGATATGATTTACTTGGAAAAAAACTCAATGAACCTGTGTTTACATCGACAACATGAACCCATGATAATAATGATACTAATAATACCAGCAGATTATGCCAATAGCTGTTCAACAAAATTCAAACTTCTTTGCTTTATTATCATCAAAGTTGACAACAAGTTGACTTTGAATAATATAGTAATAATGGAAACCGTAATGATGAAAGGTTGGATGAAAAATTTACATTGAAAAGTAATTGATGACAAGAAAGATTGCTGCTCTTCAACCGTTTCATTCAACTTTCGTCTTGCAACTTTTTACATTCGACACTGAATAATTGAAGTAATTTGATTCTGGTTCACTTTCATGTAAAACAATTCAACCTTATTCATAATTACCTGCGACAAGCCTTTTCAATGTTTCCCTTTCAAAGAATAAATTTTATCGGAAAGTTAGTTAAAATGATTAAACCATTTAAGCTTGCGAAATGAAAACTCGCCATAAAAAGTTGGAGCAAAAAGTCGCGACACGAAACTTGATCCGATCGAAGTCTAATGTTAATCTGTGTCCATCTCATGGATCGATAGAATGATATCTTGTTGAAGAAATGGTGGAAAAATTTTTCGAACATTTGCTTTGGACAATTTTGAAAAGAATCGAAGTGAAATAGGCTTAAAGGAGGTTCAAATGCACAAAGGCTAATAAAGCAATTTGCTGATATGAATTTCACTGTTACGAGAAGCCATAAAATTGTTGTTATCTTCAAATTTCATTTTCCTTTTCAGCCCTTTTGCCTGTTTATGCTTTTATTACAAGACATTGCATGAGCTGTTCAGCACACAATTTTCCCTCCTTTTCACGTCTTCAATATAAAACTGGATAAATTTGTTTCGAATCTGAACAATCTTTTCTGTAATCGACAATTGAAAATATTCAAAACTTTTCCTCTTAAAAAAAGTCTTTCCAGTTACTTTTTTGCCAACAAAAGTGCCAAATCAGTACTTTATACCAATCGACTTTCGGATTAAAAGTCATTATAAATAACAATCCAACGCTAAAATTGAGGCTTCTTCAGACAATTGATTTTCTTTGCCCAGAAATGCTTTGCTCGTTAATTATCGAGCAAAAACGATGAAACCCGAAAATTTAAATACATTCATTTTCCTGGTAAACCAAACAGTCATAATGAATATTCTGTACTCCCAATAAATCGATCAATTTGGAATGATAATCAAAAATCGATAAGAAAACACAAAACGTTTTCTATCTAAACCTTTGACAATTAATCTCTTGATAAAAGTTTCATAGAAAATGGAATACTTTTTACCCGAATTTACAAGAATAAGTCTAAAGAGTGTTTGAAGCGAAAATGTCCAACAAAATTAAGAAAATGTCGGAACCTAAATAAATTCGTTTGACGAAAGAAGCAGAGAAATCTTTTCAAGCTCGGGTCATGGTATGACCTTTAAGCCTTTTTACACCAAAAGATAATTAACAACATTTCTCATTAAACCATGAATACAGTCAATGTTGAAATGCAAGAATAACTCGAACCTTAGCAACAATTGTCCGAGAATAAAGAGAAGAAAAAAGTCGAAATTGAAAAGCAAAAAGTTGCCAGTTGAATCAATTGATTCCATTTCCATTATCATTTACCATTACATGAATGCATTTTATTCATATTGATTGCCTTTTCCCATGTTTTGCCATTCTCTTATCACTCTTCAATATTCATTATTGATATTCATTGGATATCAATATTGATCATGGAAAATGATAGCAACATAATTCATCATAATTCATCAATGTTTATTAATTATATTACATTCTGTCAATTTCAATATCATTTCATTTCTTCATTTACCTTGCAAGTGAACACACACATTCACCTCTTTTACCGATTCCAAGAGGAAAATATTGAAATCATTTTTCATTAACTCAAATGAAACTTCAGATGATTCCATTAATTTTAAGTGGAAAATGGCGAAACTTTGCAGAAAAAAAGAAAAAAAATGTTTCAAATTATTGTCGCTCTGGTAAAGCATTATTAGTCGACTGAAAATTTGTGTAAACATTTTTGTTATCCTTTACATTTTAAAATGTTATCTTGTTGTTAAAAGATGTAATAATGTTTATTCATTGAGTGTTTCAGTTTTATGCTTTAATGATGAACAGTGAATCAACATGAAACAGAACGAAAGCAAACAGAAGAGGAAAACTCGAAACATTCAGGCCTTTAGCCTTAACCTTCATTATCATCTTCAAATTGATTTACTTTTCATGTTTTTTTTTATTCTCTTTTCTCTTCACATTTCTTCTTCTTCCTCCTTTTTCACCCTTTCATCATTATCCATGTTCCTTCTGAATTTCTTCTTTTCTTCTCTTTTCGTCAAAACTTTTGCTCATCCTTTTCGTCTCTTGTTCACCTCTTGTTTCCTCCTGGATTATTGTCATTCTCATTGTTTATCAGTTTCATCATTCCCTTTCAGACTGTCAAATGTTCAGTTATGTTGTGTTTTTTTTTGAATAAAAGTTCTGAAATAAATGATTCTCCGAGAGAAGTAACAACCTTGTCTTGGTCTTGCTTTCATGGAAACAATAACGCATTTCCGGGTCACTTTGTTGCCTGACAAATAGTCAGAGTAGAAAAAGAAAAATGATATTCCATTGTCTACTTCATATCAGTTTCCATGTTATTTCCATTATAAATGAGCTGAAAAATGAATTCCATCAATGATCGACTTTTCCATTTTTTATTCTTCTTTTCTTTCTTTTCTTGCATTTCTATTCAAATTGTAATTTCATGGTAAATCATTTACTTTATCGTTTTAATCAACTTATGGTTCACTCGATTTGGGCACATCAAGAGTTTTCCCAATCATTTCGAGTCTTCTAAATTTCCATCTTTAATGCCATTAAACTCAATGAAACCCACAACTTTTGAATTACATTAAACTAGAACTTATCGGTTAACCTTTCGATAGTTGCTTTTGTCTGAGAAATGCTATTAAAACTCGAAAACTGCCAACGGAGTTTTGGTGAAAAGTCTATGACGCAAAGGCAACTTTTGGTTAAACTGTTTGTTTGTCTGTGAAAATGATTAACTCAATCAAAGCTGCTCTTATCCAACAAAAGCCTGAAGCCAGTTGTGAAACACCAGACAGCATTGGTTGTGAATGAGAACAGATTATTGGATATTGAAATGAAAAGGTTCAATTGATAAAGAACATTTAATTAACTTTATTAAAACATCTAATAATGAGGAGAAAATAATTACTTTAGAAAATTAATTTTCGAGAAAACAAAAAGTCAACGAAAATTGAAATATTGGCAAATCTAATGCTCTCAACCAACTCTGACCAAAGATCGGTCTTCCCATGTCGTGATATGAAATGAAATAGAAGCAACATTTGTTCAAAAACATTTCTCAAGCGATCATCGAAACAGCTTGCCAGTCAAACACTCGACAACCTTGATCGAATTCCCGTTTTAACTCGCAATTCACACACAAAAATAAACTCTGAATGAAATCAAACTAAAAGGATGAACATTGAAAGGACATTATGCATGACTAAACCTTCGAGTTTATCTATTTTAACAGCTTTTCTCATTTTCCAGTGACCGTGATTTTTTGCTGGCCTTTCAGTTCGAGAATTGTGACAAGTGTCAAGAGTGTCAAAAATGTGTGTCACTCAAAAGTCATGAATTGAAACATTGATATTGACAAAAGAGGGAAAAAACTTCGAATCGACGAAAGAAGAGAAAAGCGAAAAGGAAATATTTGCACAACATTCCAGTTAACACTCAAGTAGCTTACATTTCGCGATACCTTTTACCTTTACATTAATCATTACAAGATTAAACATTTTCACTGGTAAAGCAACTCAAACAAAAGGCAAGAAAAAGGTTTGAAAGATTGGATCCTCGGAATGCTGGGAGTGAAAAAGCTATGGAATAAAATGCATCCTAAATAATAACAATAATAATAAGTTTGAGCAAACATTTACTTGCATTAAAGTTAATCTTTGTTCATCAATTTTCATTCCTTTCATTACCTTTTCAAGTAAATTTCTCAAAAGTAATAACCAAACTTGACTAATAACAGGGAATCTCGTTGAATCCCAGTAAATGTCGAGAAATGCTTTTCGTTTTCTCGAGGTAAGAGGCAAAGATGGTAAAAAGTGTATAATAAAACAACAGTGAAGAAAAAGGTAACAAGAGTAAACTAAATTAAGGTTAAGATTTGAGCAAGAGTCAGGGTAAAAGGCATTGGAAAAGGTGATATTCATTTATCCTTTTTTCACTTCAATCTCATTAAGCCTTTGAGCCAATTTGTGTACACTTTTAGGTAACCTCTTGTTAAACGCTTTTCCCTTACCTTTTCTTTCTTCCCTTGTCTTTACTTTTGCACCGGATTTATAACCTTACTTTAGCCAATTGAGCTTACAGATTAACTTTGATTCCAAGACTGTTTTACCTTTTTTTATATTTCGCCATGATATTGATGAAATGTAATTACAATAATGATGATAAATGAAAGTCAACTTCTGTCAGCCTTTTCATTGACTGTTTCATGATAAATTGAAAGTTGGACGAGTATGAAGAACGATCAGTTGTTTTTGAAAAGTTTCGAGTTTTGAGGTAACAAATGAAAATGCAATTTTGACATTCTTTCAAGAATAGTAATGTTTCGTTGTAAGAATCCAAAAATAATGAATCAAATAAATTATCAATGATAATGACAAGCTACTAGGTATGGATGAAGCAACAAGGTAGAAATTGGTTTGGAAATTGAAAGGAAAGAAATACGAAGGAAAACAAAAAGTTCATTCTTCATCATGATTCACTTGACTGTCAACACCAGAAGCCAAAGAAGAAGAAAAGGAAGAAAAGGGAAAAGAAAGAAAAAGAAGGCGAAAAATGTAAGTTTGCCTGTTATAATTGTATTACCTATTATCATTATCATTAATGGTATTGCATTAATTAACATGGTTTGTTGTGTAGAGTAATATACTTGATAATAAGTGGAGGAAAAGGTGAAAAGGGAAAATGGTGCAAAAAAAAGAGAGAAAAAGAAATAAAAAGAATATATTAAATGAGAGATTTTCATGATGAGCAGTAACAATGCTCGGAGCATTGTAGTGCAAAAGGGAAAGGTAAATGAATTAGGTTGATTAAGATAGGCTGGATAATGTTTGAAGAGCAACCAAAAGACTTTTTTCTTGCTTCAACAATAACAATAGTTGACTACTTGAATCACAGTTTACCAGTGAAGTGGCATTCAACTTGTAATGTTTGCTTTTTTTGTGTCAATCTATTGAACGGTTAAACACAATTTCATGTTGATCAATTTATGCCCAGTTAGCCAATTGCCGACAGAAAACTCGGCGTAATCATGACGTTGGAAAGTTTGCTTTTAGCTTATTTTCGTATTTGCGCTTTGAAATGGAGATTCCAACTAGAAGTTGACGAGTTTAAAGTTGGAGTTTTTCAGCTTTTGGATAATCTTGGAAGCAATCTCATTATTACTGAGTGAAAATAATGATCTTCATGTTATACTTGAATATTTCATCCTGGAATAGAGTTTTGGTTGAAATTGTCAAAGTCGAGAGTGGATAAGCAATAAACGCTAAATGGCTCCTGTTTCATCAATTTAATATCCTTTGATGACAAGGAAAATGGTTGAAAAATTTTAACCATTTATTATCTGAGCACAAGTATATCTCAGGTAAACATTCAGGTTTACTGAAACAAACCAAGTATACTGCATTTTAACATTGCATCAAAAGCAACTTTACCTCTATGGCAAAACATTTGTTATACATTCATAATGAGCCATTAAAAAGTTGCGCATTCGAAATGTTACACCATGGAATGGCGAAAAAGAAAGATTCCCAACTTCATCTGATAACTCTCATTTTTTTTGTTTTGAAAAACTCGTCACTTTTAGTCGAAAACAAAAACCACTTGCACCTTTTCGACTTTAGCAGTACATTGATATCATGGCGAAATGTGACTTTTGTTAATCTATAAATGATGAATCAATGCTTGGTATAACAATGGCTGATTCAATCTCACGGTGATGCACACTTAGCCAAGTCTTTTAGCAATGAACATTGAAGCATTTCATTGGAATTGACTGTGGGTTAAAGTAGTTAACAAATGGCTGTTCTCATGAATTGGTTAATGGTACCATGTTAGCCTTTGATCTAATACCCTTGATTAACAGAGAAGAGCTGCTAATTGAAAAAAAAAGTGATTTCCCATGTGAAGAGAGAAATGCATCATCTTGAGGTCTGATGAGAATGATGAAATGAATTTTTCTCTTGAAATTCGTATGAATGCAAAGAGATTCATAATCATTGCCTGATAACAATCATGACAATAATAATAAAAATAACAATGCTCACAATAATTACTATAATAATAATAAAACTCAACAGAGAATAGATAACAAGAAAAGGTTAATAATATTAGTCAATGTGATATTTTTCATTCTTCTTCTACTCATCATTATTGAATGAAAGAAATGGTTGATATTCATCGTTGCCATGAATATTAAATTGAAATATGAATTGAGTGTAAGGAATGAAAGGAAAGAAGAGAAAAACAAAATCAGTGAATAAAAGTTGAAAAAAGCGATTCATTGATAGCGATTCAACAAAAAGGAACAAGTATATTTATAGAAAAAGCAAGTTCGCCATTCAAGATGAAAAATAATTCAATCAACATGAACCAGAAAAGAAGAGGAAAAGAAATGAGACAAATTTGGATTGAGTTCGTTACTTAATTTAGCTTTTGCTTTTACAAAGAATTATCAAGATTATCGAAACCATTTACATCTATATTAATCTCAGATAAGCTCGATACCGACTTCATCATGAAACATTTAAATTAAAGACTTTTGACCTTTTTCCAAGCCCATTGTTGTATTGTTTGAGAGGAGAAAAAAAAACGAAAAGAAAATTTTCTCTTTGATTTTATGGAAAGTCAATCATTATTATGATCGATAACATCATCTTTGACTATTCAACATCAAGTGTTGAAACATCAATAACGAACGACGAAAAGTTGCAAAAAATAATTTTTCTCCATTTTCACTCATTTCCATCTTACAAAAGCTTATTGTATTACTGGGAGTTTTTTCACTCCCAGCTTTATTCTGGGATTCTTTGCCGTTCAGTAATAACTTGTTCAATAATGATTATTAATGGAAAGCAAAAACTTTCATGTTTTGAGAAGAAAAAGTAAAATCATTAGATTCTTCAGTGTTTATCAAGGAAAGAAGAACTGTGAATTTCGACGATTGAACCATTTTACCTCGAGTAATGAATAAAGTTGCTGTTTGTGGATCAAAGTAAATGGAAATGATAATAATGATTGCAACTTTGAATCAAAGTAAATAGAGCCAACAAGGTAATGGTCAAGATGAGCCGCAAGCCAAGTTTTCATCAACAATTTTCAATATTATTCCATTTTCATTTCGAGATTACCAGAATTTTCCTCCTTCTTTGTCACCTCTCAACGTTTACTGTTAAAGGTTTAAATTGTTCAAACCTTGAATTCAAAATATTCAACTGCAATTCATCATTTCTCTGATTTTTACAACTTTTTTTTCCATCTTTTCCTTTTCGTTCAACTAAATGTTGTCTGAAAAAGAAAAAAAAAGTTGAACTTTTCAGTTACACTTTGGTCTTGTTTCTCAATAAACCATCAAACATTTTTGCCTTTTCTCTTCTTCCCTCAACTTTTCTCCCAACAAATAAAATGATAACTTATGTAATATTATTTTTCGTTGGTTGGACATTAAATTCTCAATGGTATTTCTGGTTATTCTCAAGCGAATTGACATTTCAAAAATCACTTGACCAAAAGTTAGTAGCTTTGCTGGGTTCATCATTCATCATTATCATTACAATGAACCATTTTTAGCTTTAATATTTACCAACCAAAAATAACAATGATAATAATGATTAACCTAATAGTTATGGCAATGGAAATGTTGAAATGTCGTTATTTATTTATATCGAATAATGGAGGGAAAAGGAAAGGATGGAAATGGTCAAATTTATCTGAATACATTTCAAGTCTTTTTTCATTCGCTTTTAGTTTGACCATTTGAAATGATGAGAGAAAAAACAGTCAATATGTCGCTGCATTATGAATAAATATTTATTATAGTTATTCAGTAACCAGAAAAAGTGTCCAAAGTATTTAACTTTGCCATTCATTTCACAAAATACAAAATTGATTGAAAAGAGCAAAAGAATCTTGGAAAAGTAGAATTGACCAGAAAATGCTTTATTTTCACAGATTAATTAAATCGGATCAACTAAGCTGCTCAACTTTTGGTCAACCAAAATTTTGCGGTTAAAAAATTGTTCCCTTTTAATTGCTGCTTTTGCTATTTATAGTTTGTAAAAATAACTTCGGGTCATTCGAATTCAAGTTTTTTTCCTTTTGAAAATTTTCGGTTCAAAAGCCTTCGTCAACCTCTTCGACATGAGACTTTTTTTCCTTATCGGTCTTGGCGACCTTTTCTCATTCTTTACCTGTAATTCACTCCAGTGTTTAACTGGTGAAACTTGAAATTGCATCTTGGAGTGAACAAGAAAACGGAAAAGCAGAATAAAGCAAAAGAAAAACAATTCACTTGAAAGTTTATCTTGTTCATTGAAACGATTGTTTCAGATTAAGAGAATGATGAATGAGACAAAATGTAATTCTACCATTATTACCGAGCTATTACAAAATTTCACCAGAATAACTTATTCGACTTTTCCTTTTCTCCTCTCGAGAAGCAACAAAAAAGCCTGACTTTTCGATTTTCAACTTCGTTCAATCATTTACTTATATGATTAAACTTTTCATTGAATTGGCAAATCGAGTCTACACTAACCAAATGCTGAAAAACGAACTCAATCTAAAAGTGTTTCCGTTAAATCCTTCAACCTGCAACTTCGTTTAGAAAGAAAAACCTTTTTCGAAACTTTTTTCTTCTCTAAACAACTTGTCATGAAAATTTCAAACTAAAGTTTCACCGAATTAAAAATCAAAATCAACATGAAATGACAGCAAAACTAGGACAACATTTTCATTTGAAAATACCTTTTAAACCATTCAATAAACTTGATTGGAAAATGAGGGAAATGAGAAAATTTCAAATTGGATGGTTAACATGTGGAATATCATGGAAAATGAAATTTTTTGGTAAAAAAAAACTTGAACAAGATTCTCAGAAAGAAGCAGAAAAAACAAGTTTATAATCAATATTCCATGACAATGTTATCATTGGTAAACTTTACCTTATCTTGTAATCATCTTCATAATTCCCTGTTATTTCCCATTTCCTGAGGAGTAGAAACTATTTACCATTTCCATGTCTTGACCGGATAAAATTCTCAAGATTCTGATTCCCTGTCTGCATTTCCTGAGTTTTCCTCATCAACTTTCCTTCCCTTCCATCCCATTGACCTGGATTTTTTTACTCCAAACAAAAACTATTACAATAATAATATTTGCTTTTACATTTTGTTTATCCATATTTGACCATTTTTCCCCTTCTCATTGTTATTATAATGATTCAAGATTTTCTTTGGATTCCAAATGAAACCTTTTCTTGTTTCTGAAAGAATCCAATTGATTGCAATTGACTCGATCGAAATTCACCGTTTCGAGTTTCGAGAGAAGAAGGTTTTGAAAATTTGTTTATTTTTCGACAAAAAGGACAAATTTATTTTTAACCATCGCTATTATCAATTCAATATTTACATTTGTTTCTCGAATTTACTATTTTTATCGATCAATGATACATGATTCTGTTGATGTCTGACTGGACTATTTAATGATTGAAGCTGGACAATAAATCACAGAAATTGAAATTTCTCTCAATGAAATTTTCTGTCAATAACTAGTTTCGACATTAAATATTGAAATGATTTGAATTCAATTATGCAGAGCAACTCTTTTTACAAGTTTAGATTCATTTTGAAGATGAAATAAAATCAATTTTACTTCAACTCGTAATTGTAATAGCTTTTCATTGAAATTTCCTATTCCTTTAAATAACTTGATAACAACTTGTCGCTCAAAATGGTTAGTCTTTTTAGTTGTTAATCTTTTCTAGTTTTGTCAATTTTTCATTTTTACTTAAGATTTGCAAATTTTTGTCCACCGAGCAAAATATTTTAGCTTTGACAAAGCTTGACTCGCCAGTTTTGCGCAAATTGCTTGTAATCTGAATCGAGGCCAAAAGTGATTAACATGAAAAGAAGCCTAAAAAAGAACTGAATAATCTTTTCCATTTGCTTACAAAGTTAGATGACAAAAGTGAAGTACAATCGACGTAATTACTTTACTCAGTCTTTTTGGGCTTCCACTTTGCGAAGTTTAAACAAACCAATCTTTAAATACTTTTCGCAAGCGCTATTTTCCAAAATCTATTTCATCTTTGGTACAGAGTTTTCGTGTGAATGTTGTGTGCAAAAGCGAATCCATTTTCTCGATGGATAATTTTCCAATTAAATGAGATTATTTTGTGAGATCAATTGATTCTTTCCTGCCTTTTGCTGCATTGATAATCGCGTCAACGAAGTTTCTTTCTCATAACAATGTAATTGTGTTATGTAAATGTAGCTTCACTTGTTTCTGCTACTTTATTTGCCTTTTGTATTAAACACAATTTATCGGTCAAATATTAATGAGCTCATCAGCAATCAAAATGCCATCAGTTCGATCATTATATTTTCATCCAAGATGAAGACAAGAAAAGATGAATAAAACACAATTTCACATCGGCCAATGCTTTTGATTTGAATAATTATCGAACTCTTTTCTCAAAAGTTTCAAGATAAAAGCGAACGAACATAAGAAATGAACGATTCCAATATTTCAATCATTAATAGTTTCAAACTTGCAAAATCTCTCACATTGTCCACTCTGATTACCAGGTTTTAATTTAATTCACTTATTCCTTTTCCCTAAAACAACTTTCAACAACAACAACAACAGAGAAATCTTTTGAAGTTTCTTTGAGAATCGTGAGTTTATGGACTATTTTAATCTGATGAAACCAAAACTAATTGAAAATGTTACAAGTGAATTGGTTGAACATAAATCTCAACTTTTGCTTCTCTCCACACCAAACCTTAACTAATGTAAAAACAAAATGGCAAGAAGTTGAAAATAGATTGAAATCAATTTAATTGTGCATATAATTTGCACCAAACAAAGTATTTAATTCAATAATATGTGAAAGAAACATGGAATCGGGTTAAAAAAGAGGGTAAAATTTACACTCAACTAAACAGTGATTTACATTTACACCAATAATTTGCTTTTCAAATAGTTTTAAATGTTGGGAGTAAAAGTTTATCACTTGGAAGGAAAGATTTACCAATTGAGCGCAAATATTTTGTTCACTTCAATTGTTGATGCAATTTCGACATTGAATTTTCTCTCCATTTTTCTCTCGTTTCGCACATGAAAATGGCAAAACAAAATTCAATTTTTCCATCAAACCATTCCATGTTCATCTTGTGAATATATCATTTTTTCAATCTTGAATGGGCAACTAATAAAATGATAACAATATCAAGGCAAAGTGCGATCAAAACAGAGCCATAATGCGAAGAATGAAAAAAAAGTATTCAATATAATTTACTTGTCCATCAAAGTTTCTTGTTTTGTTTCGAAGTTGCGACAAAATGTTGTTTTTTGCCCATTTCTGGATTACTTTAGTTTTGTTTTTATTCTGTTTGCACAAATGTACATTTTATAATAGCAAAGTGAAATGAGAAATGAGACAAAAGATGAGATGAGAATCTTTTGTTTGTTGTTTTAAATGTTTGTATACTTTATGAATAATATCAGAATTTCTCAACTTTTTTCGCAATATTTTCTTCGGTGGAAACAAAATGTCAAAATATTGAGATATTGCATTTTCTTGGGTTGACATGAGATGAAACTATGAGTTTCTATGATAATGTCAACAGTTTTCGCAATAAGGAAAAGAGTTTCAAGATGAGTTTGAAAATGAAAGAAGACAAGAATTGCGTTCATTTCCGAAACTCTCGACTAACAATGTTCATTTGATAAATGATCTCCAAAACTAAAAAATCGGGGTTTTTGAACTCGAAAAGATTAACGGTTCTACCATAATAAACTACAGTTGAAGCTTGACGTTCGATTTTTTTGCAAAAAAAAAACTGAAAACCTGAATAGATAATGTGAAGGATGGAAAATCAACAGAACAAGAAAAGGGTAAAATTAGATGAATGTCGATTCGCGAAATGTCCGCTTCATCGGTTGAAAAGTATCTTCAGTTTCGTTTTCAAACTATACCAAGATAGTCAATTTCGCTGCGAATTCCTTCTTCATTCAAACACTCACGTCCAATTTTCGTGCAAATTTTGCCGTTCGCTTTGATGTTGAGTAAAAAAACTCTTCAATTTGCATCCGAAAATGGTATTTGATTGAACTTTACCAATTTTTATTCAGTTTGGAAACAAACTGTTTAACAAAAAGTATTAAAAGTCAATATTTACTTCTGATTCAAAAGTGGTTCTTTCACCTTTCCAAGTGCATCATTCATGAATCCATCTTTCAATGAATAATCTGACAATTGGCTGAATAAGTTTTCTTCTGGCAATACCTTTAAGTTCATGATGACACCCAAATTGGCATCATAAATTATCGCTGAAATAATAGCAATTATCTTTTGCATTTCTCTTGATTGATATTATACATTTTTATTAATCAATGAACGTATAAATAAATGAGGAAAAATTGAGTTTCTCAATAAAAAGTCCAACATTGAGTAAAAGTTATCGACAAGTTGAAATGTAAATTTGATATCAATGAAAGGACTCAACGAAACAACGACCATAAGACTGACAATGAGCAACAAGTTAGTGACCAGCAATTATTTCAAATTGTATCCCTGAGTAAAAACCACAAGTTGACCAGCAATTCAATTGATTTATCCCTTGGTTATTCATGACAACTGGTCAACCTGAATTGATGAAAGAAATGCAGTTGAATTAAACAACTAAATGATGGGAAAACCAAATCAAACAATTTAACATTCGAAGAAAAGACTTTTTTCTCTTTTCTTCATTTCGTGTTGATAAATATTGCATGAGCAGCAGAATGGCGATATTCAAATGTTTTGTCCAGTAATCAACGTTTCTGCACAACAAATCAGTTCAACTCTGGGAATTGGAAAAAAAGAAAATTCTTTTTTTTTCAACTTTACTTTCATTTCGTGATCAATTTGGACAAGATTTATTTCGATTACTGGACCTTTCAATGAAAACCAATGCAAAAATCAATCTCGACTATTCAGCAACTCCAAGTAATATATTTGAATGCTGTTCATGTCAGCTTTGTAATTAATTTGAATTGGAAACTCGAAATTCATTCGAAACTCTTTCACCACAACATAAAGAGCCAGAAGAACGTTTTCTTGAATAAAAGCGAAATTAACGTTTCTATTTTTCGGAAAAACATCGATTTAATTGTTATTGACCAATTGCTTTCAATACATTCGATGATAAACTTTTTCTTTACACACAAGGTCAATTCAACTAAATCATTCCCTTCTAAGGAAAAAAACGCAGAAAAGATCAAAGAATTTTCAATCCAAAAAGTCGAAACTTTTGCAATCGAAGGAAATCTTTCGTCGAGTTTTTCAATTTTGTCTCTGCTTTTGTGAAAAGGTTCAACCGTTGACCGGTGCAAAGTGACAATGAAGATTGAATAATTTGAAAGGTAAAATGTAAATGTTGCAATATCATGGAAAACTGAAACTCGAAAGAAACTCGAAAAAAAACAAACTCTTTACTTCCTTTTCAATTTAGTTTCAATACTTTTTTCCTGTTGACAAAAGTGACCCAAAAAAGATGGAAAAGGATGAAAAATTTTCTCGAAACATTTTTATTAACTATTCTTGTAACTCAATTTCAACTTTATCCATCATTTTTTCTCTCCATCTCTTGTTATTCATAAACTTTCAATTCTTAACCGCATCATGATGAGCATCCTTATGATATGTGAATTCACATTTTTCTTGGGAAAAGATGAAAAAATGATAAAATTATTTTAGTTTTTTTTTTCAATTTCTTTCAGTTCTGTCAATTGGTAAACTCTTTGAAAGGTAAACATGAACAAGATTGTTTAATAAAAGATGATGTTAACGGCGATGCTTTGGTGAAAAGGAAAAGATAAACTTCATGGAAATACACAATTCCATTGAATATCCTTTTGCCATTATTTACATTCCATTTCGGTTTATCCAGCTTTTTTCCTCTCTCTCTCTTTCTCCCTTCTTTACCTATTCTGGTCAGTCTTTATGTTCATTTTATTATTGATTACCTGAATAATCTTGCAAGTTTCATTCAGTCTAAATTGTGCTTCCTCATGCCATGCATGAATTAAACAGCTAGAAAGACGAACATGAATAATAAAATTGAAAATCTCATTTAATCTTACATTTCTTGCTCATGTTTGCCCAACATATTGTTGTACCAATTAATTAGCCAAACATGTAATGAGATCAACGGCTTTCACCAAAGAAGATAAGCTGAAATCCATGAAATATTCAGAATCAAAAACAGAGAATTCATTTTGTACAGTTTGATCGCAATCGATCAATCAATGGACATTCAAGAGGCAACTTTTGCTCAACCGAGGAACATAAAAGAGCAAAGTGTCTGTCGGTCAAACGGAAATGAAAATTACTTTAATTTTTTCTCTTTTCTTTTTCTCTTTTTCTCATTTTAATAAATTTTAACTGACTAAAATGTTCGACCAAAGTTCCATTGGCACGATTCCCATCGACTTGATTCTGTGTCTCACGATTAGCAAGACAAATAATTTTCGATTTGACCACTGATTTGCATTTGATCATTTTCTGAAATCGAACTGAATGTACTCAATATTTGTCTGTGCCATAATACCATCGACTGAAGGAAAGCCATTCGAAAGAATGCAATTTCAGAAAAGAATGCTGTTGAAAGCCAAATACCTGAGGAACTTTGATTTCCACCGCAGATACTGCAATCACAACTTTCCTCTGGCTGTGATGTTTTGGTTGATTCTCGATCAACATTACAAATATGAGCAAAATAATTCTGTGTGCGAAATAGCAATTTAAATTTTCTCTTCATTATTACTCGACCTTTCAACAAATATTTCCATCTGATCGTTGATGTGGCAACATGAGGTTGATTGGAAACTAGTTTCTCGCACAAGTTATAATTTGCAACTGATATTGACTTGAGCAAAATGTATTGCAATGAAATTTCAACCCAAAGACTTGGCCTTTTGACTTGAAAAGACAGGTTCAAGTAACAACCATTTACCAGTTCGTTTCATTTGCAAACCATCATTTAACGTAATGGACAATCACATTTGATGATTGACTTTGATAATGTTTTTGAGCTGATGAACAAAAAGGGAAAGAAAGAGAAAAAAAAGTTTCGAAAATCACTTGATATTCTGTGATAATGATACAAATAGATGCATATGATATCAATGTTACATCATTAGGGAAAGTAATACAATGTTTGTACAAATTGAATTGAAGCTCTTTATTACAATTGTTAAGGTGAATAGAAAGTCAAGTAAAAGTCAGAGAATGAAAAGGAAATGTCAATTAATAGCATCAATCGACCTGAAAGATGAACATCCAGCAAGGTAAATATCTCGAGAGATTTACAGTGAAATGGATAATTTTTTTCCTCGTCTATCTTGGTGTGTTGTAAACTGAGTAAAGTCTTTATTTAGAGTCAATGAAAGAGGCTGGAAAATTGATGGAGAAAACAATGAAGAGAGAAAAAAGATGATGAAACAGTCGATTTTGGTGATGCGGATGATGATGAAGAAGATGAGCTGAATAATGGTGAGAACAAAAGCTTTGGAATGAAACAAAAAGTAAAAAAATGTGAATGTTACCTGTGATGATGACTTTGATTCTTTCACTGATCGTCTTCAGATATGCTGCTGATTCAACTAGTCGTAAGCTTTACTCTTTTTTTTCTCGTCTTTCCTTCTTTTCTTCCAACTGTTATCATGATAATTTTACTGCATGATGGTGGCAATGGAAATGATGAGAAAGGTGGAAAGACCAGAAAAGAAGAAAAAAGAAAGTCAAAAGTGTAAAGTTGATACTTTTACTGTTGATAAGAAAAGAGAGAAACGAGAAAAAAAAACTCTTGGAATCCCTTTGGTGATCAAAGTAAATCCTTGGTAGAGCAGAATTGATGGTTTAACGTCTTTTTTTCCTCAATACTTAGTCTTTCTCCTGCCTCTTCCATTCGTTATTGAATAGACCATTTTTTATTTTCGGTTTAACTCCAGTCTCGATTCATGTTTACTTTTGAAACAGTGAATCAAAAGTTTGCTCATTTTTTTACAATTGATCGTTGAAAAGACCTTTAATCGTATTACTCTTTCATCAGCTTTTAATTTTCACCATTCCTTCACTTTTCAACTTTCATTTTATTCCATTTCATTTTTCATTGGTAAAAATCAAGTATTACTTTACCAAAATTGCCGCATCAATTTTCATCAAAACCAAAGAAACGAAAATTGATCAATATTTGGTCCAGTTTTACTCAGTCGATTGAGGAAAGGATTTGAGTTTTGATGGAAAGCGGGAATCATCTAAGAAGCTCTGGATCAAGTGAAAACTCAGAAAATTCAGTCTATCAATATCCAATTGCAAGTTTTCTCCAAAAGACAGTGGTTCTTTTCCGATGAAAATGTTAAGAGAAATGATTGAAATAAATTATTGACCTCAAAGCTCTCAAACAATACTTGGATCAGTTTTGGTCTCAGTAAAGTAGGTTATCTTTACTCGATTAAAGTTTAACTTTCAGGTTAATAGTCAAACACCTTTATGTGTTATTGTCATTTGATTGAAACTCACGCAATATTGACTCGCTTTTTCCTATCAATGCCAAGTTGAGACAATAACAAGAAATTTAAAAATCGAAGCCCAATCAGACAAAGTCAGTTTAGACCTCAAAGAGCTTCGGAACCTGATGAACCATCGAAGAGTGCCGTTGAAGTAAAAATTCAAAAGATCGAAAACTAAACGTTGCCTTAACCCAAGGTATTGAAACTCGAATAACTTGGCATTGATGGAAAATCGATTTTTTTTCATTTTTACCATTTTTCCATTTTAATCGTTAATCGATTGGAAATTTGTTGCACAAAAGTGTTTCCATTTCTTAAGAAAAACGTCTCTTCTTTGGCAGCTACAAAATCCGAGTTTAATTAATTGTTCAACTCGAGTTTATCAGGAATGAAAAAAAAAGTCATCAACATTGAACAACAAAAGTCTGGATTCATTAATTGTAATAATTTGAATAAAGCCAAGAGCAAGATATGAATGAAAACAAATGTCATGAAAAATGTTGACAGAAAAAGCAAAGAAACATAGCGAGCTGACTAAATGGATACATAAATTGAAAACAAAACAGGATAAACAAAAGATGAATGCAAGTTGGAAAAGTTTGAACAAAGGTAAAGAAAAAAAAATGTCAACAGATAATATCAATTTACCTTGAGGTGTTGTTTTTTTTAGAACAAAAAATTTCGTCTTTTTTTCTCTTAACATTTTACTCTTGAAAATTTCTCCTTTTTATATCACAATTCTTATTGGATAATCATATGAACACGTCAAATTTTTCCATGTTTACTCCATTTGTTTCATTCCATCAGCTTCATTCCCATTTCCATCGTCATTATCATTCTCATGTTTACCCTGAAATGGCTGAAAGTAAACTTTCAATTTCCTTCGCTTTGTTCACATTTCAGCTTCTCAATGCTTTCAGTCAACAAACAAAAACAAAATGTCAACTTTCACAGTAAACTTAGGAAACTCACATTGCAACTCGATTTCGTATTTTTGAGAAAAATATTTTCTTTCCAAATGTAAATTCGAAATTTCAAGTTGAAGAGAAAAACCTTTGTCCAATTGAATATTCTGCCGAGTAAATAAGAAAATTTTGAAATTCCAAAAAATGAACTTTCTTTTTGTTTTGTTAGGGATAGGCTGATAATAATGTTGAGTTAGGGTCGATCACTCTTTTCCCCTCATTAAGCTATTTGTCATTGGCTATCTAAAATGATGTCATTGATAAGATTTATATAAATACTCTTCTCATAACTAAAATATAATCATTAAGTATTTTTCTCATCACATTAACACTTCACTCATATTGTCCTGTTAGCCAAAGATTACTAAGTCAGTTTAACCTCAGTTCTAGTTAGATCTAAATTTTGATTTATTTCCCCAAACCTTTTCTAAATTTCATTTCTTTAAATAAAAGTAAATTTGATAATCTATTGGTACCTCAAGCGAGGCCTTTATTTATGGTTTAAGTCTTTTTATGTTCATCCCCTTACAGTTTAACACATTTTACATTACAACTGGCACAAAGCGAAAATTCGAGTTTTTTTCGCAAATTTTGACGAAAAATTGGAAAATTTGGAAATTCGAAAAAATTTAACTTTTGTTTCGACATTGTTTTGCATTTGAAAAAGTTGGTCAAACTGACGGTTAATCAGATAGGAATTGAAAAGCCAAGGAAAATGTTGCAAGATTAATAATGAAAAGACTTTCTTCTTGCCTGGTCGAGCAACAGGAGTCAGTCTTAATCAAGGTGAAGGCGAAAAATGAGGAAAAAGTTTCGACAAATTTTCGACTTTCATGTTTCATCAAGTGTTAATCATTGCGACTATGAAAATGAAACATATAAATGTGAACATTAACAATATCATGTTCAATAATGGAAAGCTGACACAGACAAAAGGTTGCCTTTCCAGCTCAACTCAATTTTCAGTGTAATTCCCTTGTCAATCTAAAAAGTGTGAAGGCTTGAAAATTTGATGCAAAATGATCATGGTTGATGGTGATAAACGTGAACAGTGAAAGAACGAAAGAGAGAAGCCAAAAAGGAAAAGAGAAAAAGAAGAGAAGAAAAAAAAAACGAAATGAACAAGAAAAATGATGCAAAAGGTAGCTTGTAACTGATGCTAGGATGACCTTGTTGTGTCCACTTTACATTACCTTTGAAATGGTCAGCATTTCAAGTTGTCACAAAGCTTCAATCGTAATAACATTTGATCACTTTACAGTTGCAGAACTTTTTTTCCCTTCCAAAAGTTAATCCTTTTTCCAAGTAAACAGCCTTTTATTTCCCAACCAAATCAACTTCGAAGTTTACTTTTAAAAGTCAATTTTTTGTTCGCTTTTCCAATGAACCACTTTTCCATTTTGAACATCTCATCATGCAAAATAGATCTAAAAATAGTTTGCAATTTTTTCTTCAAACCACAAAAACTGCAAGCCTTTTATTTTCAGAGAAAAATGTTTTTTCGATTTTTATTTTATCTTTTCTATTCCCACGCCAAGATAAACTGTACAATTTATAGCTCGAATGATAAAAGTCCTTCTTTTATGGGCAACTGTGGAATCGAATGTAATGATAAATCTTATCTTGATTACCTTTCCTTTTTAGTGGATCAATCAATGGAATTGACATTCGACGATTGAAAGGGTAATTTTAGTTGACCACATAGTCAATGGTCAGACAAAGTTGATCACTTTTCAACTTTTCAATGTTCATCTTGAAAGGTTTTCATCATGATTTAAAGTCGAGTTTCTCATCGAATGTGGAAAACATGAAGAAAGCCCATTTTTGTAGTTATAATGATATAGCAATTTGTAGCAACAAAAGTTGATCTTCAGTTGACAAAAGAGGAAAAAGTTTTTCAAAATTTTCTTTTCCCTTTTTTTTATCGAGTTCTAAATATACACATGGACAAACTTGCTTTTCATCTGTCGACTGTCAATCCTGATTAGAGCACCTTTAAAGGTCAGCAGTTTACTCTTGAAAGTGCAGGTTTGAAAAGAGATGATGAAAAGAAAAATTGTCAATTCTCAGTGTTGCCATGTAATGAGTGAACATTATTCTTGATATGTGAAATGAATGTTGACAATAAACTCGGCAAATTCAACTTTATCAAGGTCGGATGAAAGAAAATCTTGTTTCACCATCCGATCAACAATGAAAAGTCTTGAGCTTAACTCGAGCTTAGTTGAACATAATAACATGGCTGGGAATGCAGGGTGAAAAGTAGCATTTGAAAATTGGTTGCAATAGCTTTTCGAGTAAATCTTTTTAAATGTGAGCAAATGTTTTGCTGCAAGTAAACGCATGGAAGCCGGAAAAAAGTCATTAAATAAATAATGATACAGATTTAAAGTTACAGATGCAAGCAAAATGTTGCAAGCTTTTTGATCAATCATAATTGATTCAAGTTTGCATTGCTTTTGAACAGGAAAACAGTAAAAGTCAATTTTATTGAAATTTTAATGAATCCATTTCAGAGATTTATTTACCTTTAAAGAGTTGAAAGTCATTGAGACTGGATCACTAATGGAGTCTCAATGAAGTTGGATTGTTTATGTTTTTAAACATTCAAAGAGTCAACTTTGCAGAAAATTTTGTGGAAAAAATTTTATTCGACTTTTGATTGGAAGATGTTGAAGGTAAAGAGTAAACTTGAAAGTCTTTCGATTTGAAAAGTCAATTTCCATTGAATCGTTTCTCAGGTTCAACCCTTGACTCGATGGAATGTTGCAACATTTTAATTGAGAAGTTGTTTTATCATGAAATTATCCGAGTAAACTGGATCAAGTCTGTCACTATCGAGTGCAATCAATCTTGATTTGATTAATCAAGAGGATAAGATGGAGAAGCGGAGAAGAGAAGATGAAGATGAAAAGGCGAAAATGATTAGGAAAAGATGGTAAAAGGAAATATCATGAGAAAAGGAAACATCAATGTCGAGTAAAGATAACTTGAAAGAGAGAAAAGAGAATAATTGAAAGTGATAATAACGTTATATTTACTTTGTGCTGTGAAATGGGGAAACAGATAATTCTTTTCAATTTCATCTTTTCATATTATCGCTTATAATTCCATTGGAATCAAATCCAAATCAAGTAGACTGATGATGATTGATGGGAACGCTTCACTTTTCACGTTAACTTCAACATTCCTTCCATGCAACTTCAATTCAGCTTCTATTGTTCTTTCAATAATTCTCATGAATAATTTGTATTTCAATATAAAAAGTATTTCAAGTTTATCAGAAAATGAATCGAAATTTAAAATTTTCTTTCAAATTTCAAATTTCAACTTCGCATTCAAATTGAAAATTCAATTTAATCCTTAACAAGTGAGATGAATAAACTTATTTGTTAACATTGGAATTAAGTTTCAACAAGATTCATTGCAAACTCGATAACTTCAAAACTTCAGTCAAAATTGATTCTTCAATCAAACTTCGTCAAGAGTTCATCTACTTTTAGCCAACAAACGAACGAAAATCAAAAAGAATTGAAAACATCAATTTTCGAACATTCGAAACGGGATTTTCGATTTTTTGGCCAACAATTTCGTTGCTTTTAACATCTTTCATTATAAGCTTCTAAGTGCAAAGTAGATCAAGGTTCGACTTCCGATTAGAAAACTGTTCATTTATTTTTCCAAAATTCAACTTTATTCCAATTTCATTCTGTTGAATGTTCAAATGAAAATTTCGTATAATCGATTCAATTGAATTGACAAGAGAAGAAAATTTCAAAACTTTGTGGTTCCACCACCAACTGACAACTTTGACTCGACATTTTCGTCTTTAGTCATTTCCAAAGAATGATGAAAAGTCCAATGAAAATAGCTGTTGAACACGAGTCGAGGACAAAAACATGAGTCGAGTGGCCAAGTAGAAGGCAACAGTTGATTGCAAAAATATTTATCGTCCATTGTTAATAACTCTCAGAGGGAATGTTCATCCAATGTTATCGTGTTCATGAAAAAGACTGAGAAAAATGGAAGATGAAAAAATGTCTCAACGAAAACAAAGAAAATTCAATTGGAAAGATAAATGAATGAATGCATTTTGATTTAAAACAAAAGCAACTGAACTCTTCTTTTGGTCATTTCAAATTCTGCCTCGTTTTCATCACAATGTAACATGAAATAGCATTGAAGGAAATGATAGATGAAACTCGAGAAAATGGAATGCCAAGAATTGAATAAAGAAAACAAAGTTGAACAAAATTCGCATCGATCTACGCTCTAGACAGTTGACTTTCAAGCATTTCAATTCAACATTCATTTGTTGTTATGATTCTGTGGCATTACCATGTTGTTGAACATTTTGTTGCCTCTTTTATATCAAACTTATTAATCCAATTAATTGATTGGTTGGAACAACAGAAATGATGATTTCAAGATGAGAAAGATTATTCTCGACAGAATAATGTGAACTGAACAAAATTTTCCCTTCCTTTTACAATCAATAGCAATCTATCTTGATGAACACAAAATGTTTACTTTTTATATTGGCTGACAATAAATTGTCTTGTTTCATCAACAATTATCGAATCTCGCTTCATTTTCATTCTCCATTCAGACAATTAATAATCACTTTCATGATTAATTGAAAAGGGTTCAACTTGCTTTCCCTGACAAGAGTTTAGCATTGAAAGCCAGCCGATGAATGAATCGTTTAATGATTAATGTCGAGAAACAATTTTCTCATTTTTACTTGCATGTCAAAGCGAAGTATAATCGCGAATATTGATCTATTGTTGCTCAAGATTCAAACATTTCCCTTTGTTTTACCTTTAAAATCCTTCAACCTATCGATACTCGATGAAAGGCACCTTTAACTTCCTAATCGACATCATTTCTCTCATTATTCAGTATCGATCAGTTTACCAATGTTTGAAAAACTCAGACTCGCTTTGCCGTTTTATTAGTGAAAAGAACAAGTTTTTTTACGTAAAAAGTAAAATTTCATTCCATTGCCATAACTCGTCTCGAATTTGCATGATTCGCTTTTCTTCCCAATCTCAATTTTTAAAGAAAAGTTCATTAATCAAAAAATTGACTAACTTTATTTGCATAAAACTCGCAATTCTAATGAAGAATAATCAGTTTTTTTGTTTCGTTTTTCAAGTTTCATTAATTTTCAGATTATTTTCAATATTTACATGATATTTAATCAGGTAATCTTAAGTCTATTTGGATCAGACGAAGGACAGAGTTCAAACGGAATTTGACTTTTAGTCAAAGATATTGTGATTCGTTTGGTTGTTTGGATTAGAATAGATTATAATTCAAGTTTTGCTTAAGTCTTCAATTAACTGTCCAAGTAACGGCTGATGATAAGCTAACGATAAGACGAAAAGGAAGGAATAAAGAATTTCACTGATCTTTGACTTTTCAACACTTTTTTTTGCTAGAATTACTCTGTTCATTTCGACATTTCCCTGATTTTTTTAATAAGACGAAAAGAAGAAAAAGTTGGACAAAAATCTGGATAAACTTTCCATCACGAAATGGACAAGATTCAGATCAGATGAGTGATTGTCATCTCAAATAACCATTAAACTGGAAACAAGAATCATGATAAAAATCATTCAAGAGTAAAGTTACATTTTCCTGAGAAGCTCACAAGTTTTTTTCCCTCTTTTCTCATTTCTAATCTTGTTTGCCACTGTCTGTTCAAGAATACGTTGCTTCATGGAATCAAAATAATATTTATTATTAAGATGAGAAAAAGCTGAATGAAGCTGAAGCAACGATGGGAGAAGAAGAAGAAAAGTCAAACCAGAAAAAATGGCTCAAAATGAATAGGAAAATGTTGAGGTAACTTTGGATATTAACAAGTCCAGGAAAAGTGGGAAAATGATTATTGATGCAATAAGGTTGTTATGAAAATCAATGCTCATTTTCATGATATCAAATGTCATTATCATTGCCATTATTTTCTGTGATATTCAACATTTCCCTCTGAACTCTGATTAACTCTTGATTGTCGAAAATCTCGATACTCGTAATTATATCTTAATGAATTACGAATCCAACAAAAGTATTCAAGAGATGATAACTTACAAACTGTGAACCAATTCAAACCAATCAGCTTGAACATCTTCATTAGTCGAGTTTTTGAAACTTTTGTTTTTCAAGACTCGATTAAAGAAAATGTAAAATTTATTTTAGAACGAACTTGCAAAATTTCGTCCGAGCCTTGAATGGTGACAATTTTTTGTCCGTTTTCGTAGTTTTTTCATTTCAGTTATTTTAGAGTTTTTGAGTTTTGAAAAATTTCCATGACAACATGATGAGTCGATATTTAACTCGACGAAATGCTACGAATTGGGACAATTTTTGAGATTTTTCTTGTTCTCCGTTTCTGCGTTGATCCTGAATGACAATGAATTCTCGAGCTTTTTTTAAAGATCAAAGTGAAATGATAGAGTGAGGTTGAGGGTAAAAAAGAGTGCAAATGTTTCATTGGGAGTGATAAAGACAATAATGAATCGTAAAGAAGAGATAATAAGAAAAGTAAATATATATTATAATAATAATGATAATAATAGTTGGAGTTAATGAAAGCATCAAACTTGAAATGAATAAAGTCAAGAGAACTCGAAGACAATTGAAAGGTTTATCATCAAATAGGATTAAGTTTTAGTTTCTGTGCAAGATTACAGAGTCATTGAGTTTAGGTTAAAAGATGATGAATAATGAACTCATGGAAGTCATTGAAATAATGAGCACAAAAACATCAACGTAAAGTCAACTCTTGACTAACACTAAAATTTTGAAACATGAAAAATCGATGGAAAATTTCGACATTGAAAGTGAAATTGCAATTCGTTTTTGTTGGAAGTGAGCAGTGGTGAAAATTATTAGCAATAGAATTACTTTTTCTTTTCTTTTTCCATTTTGTTCGGTTTTCTCGGCTTTTCTTGTCAATACTGGTTCGGGTATTTGTTTAATTTAGTTTCCTGATAAGTTAATTTAAGTTGAAAGGAATTGTAACTTGATTATCAGTTCCATCAACATCTTGATTGAGTAGAACTGAAAAATTGAAACGTGTCAATAGAAGCTGAATTCATTTGTGTGTATGTAACTTTACGTGACAATTGGTCAATAGATAACTGTAATCAACTGTGATTCCATTGAAAGTTGAGTAAAGTTAACTCTTGACAAGTTCAACCCTTTACTAGTTGAGTGGTTCAAATTGTGACTCGTTAATCAAACTGAAGGGATATAATTTAGTGATAAACGGTCGGTCGAAACAGTAATCGTATGACAGTTACAAGTAGACTTATAGTTGTAAATCAAAGTATGTCACTTGAAAAACGAAAACAACCTGAAAAGTGAAATGAGCGAACCATTATCATCGAAACGTCAGAAAGTCACTGAAACATCAGACATGAGGATAAAACAATCGAAAAAACTCATCCTCCAACTTCAAAAAAAACGCAAGCTTCAAAAGTCCAAGAGTCAAAGTGAAAAGTCTCAAAAATTGGCTAAAATTTCTCTTTTCGAATTTTGGAAATGTCGAGTTTTGGAAATGTCGAGTTTTGGAAATGTCGAGTTTTGGAAATTTCGAGTTTTGGAAATGTCGAGTTTTGGAAATGTCGAGTTTTGGAAATGTCGAGTTTTGGAAATGTCGAGTTTTGGAAATGTCGAGTTTTGGAAATGTCGAGTTTTGGAAATGTCGAGTTTTGGAAATGTCGAGTTTTGGAAATGTCGAGTTTTGGAAATGTCGAGTTTTGGAAATGTCGAGTTTTGGAAATGTCGAGTTTTGGAAATGTCGAGTTTTGGAAATGTCGAGTTTTGGAAATTACGAGTTTCGGTCACTTAGATAAAATAACTCAAATCTATCTAAGTCTGCGCATTAACAGATCGCAGTATAACTACTCCAATAAGCACAGGACCCTGGCAGGCTCTTGGGTCGTCTACGGATCATTTTATACTCAGGCAGACCAACATAAACCCGTTTGAATTTATGGTCAGAACAGCAAGTTTGATGTTATGATAAACCCAAACCTGAATGATTTCTCTCCATTAAAGGGTATGGTAAATATTGGTTACACCAACATAGTTTTACCTATGGCCACACTGAGTACTTGACAATGCCGTTGTCGTATCATGTCAAGATTCCAAGTAAGAGGTGTTCAGTCGTGATTTTTCGAACGATAGCGTCTAATAATTGCTCGGTATGGCAGACACAAGCACTATTTACCCGAACCTATAGTTCTTCCCGTATCGGGTAGGATTCCTTTTGCAATGAAAACTCTTCAGTAGGGTAAGATTAATCTGTACCACAACAGTCTGATCAAGATTGCAAGCTTCGAAATCTTGTATTTTGAAAATTTTGTGTCTTCGCTTAGAAAAACTCGTCAACCAAAAATACCAAACTAATCAGAAACTGACACTAATTTCATGTTGATCAGACCTGATGATGACATCATTAATTCACACCTCAACATTTTGTTTGATTTACCCGAGAAAATCTAGGAATAGAAAGAAGCAAATTTGTTTACCTTCAATGATCAACTGTCAAGAGCTCATTGTTTACACATTTTTATCTATTAACCTTACAACAATGAAAAATTTGTTCACTCCCTGTTATCCAGCATTATTCTTATTATTACTGTCAACCATTGTTATGACAATAACTAATAGTAGCACTTAGAAGCAGGGAAGCTTCAACTAAATACTCGTCTAAAGGCAGATAGACTATTATACTGGCTGTAAAAAGATCATCAAAAAAAGCAAAACTAAACCATTTCTTTGTTTCCAACTTTTCTTGTTCATACTTTTTTTCCTTCTCAACTTTTTTAGTTGTTTTGTTTCATTTCTTACAACTTTCATCGAACAGGGAATAAAGGCGAAAAAGAAGAAGAAGAAAAAAAGTTTTGTTTCTTTTATGAGCTAATATCATCAGCAAGATGAGTTTACCCTGAATCATGGCTTTATTTCATTTCTTTATTTTTTTCTACTTTCCGTCTTTCTTCTCACTGGATTGTTTCACAATGATGCAAACAAACTTGAACTGTTCAACTTGAGATTATAACAGTTTTAGTCGGTGAATGGCATTGAATGAGACAACCAAATGTGTTCATTTTCCTGTTCATTTCAATCCTTTTCAATTTCAAATTCAATCTTGAAAATTACATTTGATTAAATTAACAATTGTGAATATCATCACTTTCATTTAAACGTAATCTGTGATAATTCAATTGAAATTTCGTCTTCCCTCTCCTTTCATTGTTCATCGTCTACAAATGAGTAAATTAGTTGAGTGAACAAAATAACATTTGTCATGAAAAGAAACATTCAATCTTGGAAGATGAAGGAAAAATGGAGAAGACCGAAGAGAACAAAAAAGAAGAGAAAACCATTAACTTGATTGTGGTTCTTAAATTGAACATTTGATTGTAATAGTGAAAAGTTTACTCAAAACTGAACAAACTCGAGATGAAGATTGAGTCGCAGAGAGAGAGGAGAGAGAGAGAGAGAGAAAACCATTTTTCTCACCAAAAATTTTGTTCATTTCTTTTTGTTCCTTTTCCACTTCATTCAAACGAAGAATCAAAATTGAATTCAAAATAGTTTAAATTACTGGTTACTCGGTAAAGAGAAGTGATTAAATGTTAAATGAATTGTGAAACAAAATTGATAATCAATTGTTTTTACTCTTTCAATGTACTAATTTTAATGGAATCAAAACTAACTCTTTAGCGCATTCAATTGTTACACAATTGATTGTTTAAATTGCAATTTACTTTGCACAATTTTGCTCTTTGCTTGGTTTGCGCTTCAATTGTTAGTTGAACAGTTCGCTGTTTTTTACCCTTACATTTGCAACTCTTGTTTTAATCATTTCAATTTCGATTGATTGATTGTCGCATCTACCGGAAAAAGTGGAAAATGAAAAACTAGATTCAATGGACAAAAGATGCTAATTAAGGTAAAGAGTCGAGGAAATGAAATGGCAAGAATAGCTCATTCAAAGAGAAAAGACGTTTATTCTTGATGAGAGAATTCATTGAATTGGCAAAATTCAGAGTTGATCATCAAATTAAAGAAATTCATTCGACAGTTTCAGCAAGTTCATTCTTCTACCCTTCAATAGTAAACATTTAGATTCGAGTAAATTTGAAAGGTCTGTGCCGCACGAAATTGGAGTTTTCATCTTCTGCTTTTAATCGAGTGCGCGATGCAAATATTGATTCTTAAAATTCATCAAGTCTTGTATGGTTTTGAATATGAGTTTTCAAAGTTGACAATTTGTTTGATCATTGTTCAAATATTTAATCTCGATATTGCATTGTAAAATAGAATGTACAAAGGCCTAAAGGGCTAGAATTTCAAAAGTCAGAGCTGAGAAGTGGCTGATCAATTGGCAACATTACTCTTTTGAGGTTTGATCAACTTTCATATTTCGATATTTGTCTTGAGACAAATTGATGGATTATTTGTTTTCAGACAAAATTGATTGCTCGCTGCTATTTGTCATGAAATGCATTCCTCGAAAGGTTGCTTGTGCAACCAAATGCAGCAATTCCGAGACATTTTTCTGGTTAACCCTTTCAAAGAAAGTCAACGATGAAACACTGAATCTGAATCTATTGGAAACAAAATGAAACCAAGAAACATTTTCTTATGCAATTTCATTTAAATTTTGATGAAAACTGTTGAATGAAGCAGAAATCATTTTCAAATTGAAATAGTTCTCATAGCTCATTGATGAAGCATAAATGCATTACATTTGGCATCTTATTTCATTCAAAATTTTCAACCTGAAAATGATGAAAAGAAAAGACTCGAAATGAAAATTTCTTTTCTCATTTCAATAAGAAAGTTGTTTATGCACATTCATGGAGATTCAATTTCCAATCAATTCGATTGATATTCAGAGGAGAAAAGATTTAATTATTAAACGTATATTCTGCCATTATTACACATTTTCAGTGTCATTTTTACATGAGAAATTATCTTCTGACAGAACCTAGTTGTTGACCGAATCAACCACTCTATTGTCTGACGATAATCTTGAAATGCTTAGAAAAACTTTTCGAATCTTTCACGCTGTTCATTAGCTAAATTGCACTTGAATTGTCTGGTTGTCAAGCAAGATCAATGGGAAAATGGTAAATTGTAAATGATAAATAAATCAAATGAAAAAAAAGAAGTAAAGTTTACTCTCAAAGATATTTGATTATAATACAATTTGAAGGTACACTTGACATGAATGTAGTAGTTGTTCAGCAATTTCATCTGGTTTTTATTTGTTTCATCACTTTTCCTCATCTTATCTCGGCCAAACGACATGACAAAACAATGACCATGAATGGAAATAATAATGTATTAAGAGTTGATGAAAAACAATGGCCAGACTTGCTTGATGGAGAGAGAGAGAGAGAGAGAGAGAGAGAGAGAGAGGGTGAAAAAAGATGTCAACGAAGGAGAAAAAACAAGAATTATGGAGAAAATGGAATAAAATATTGTTGGTGGAAAAAAAAGAAAAGGATGAAGATGGTGAAACGATAAAAGTGTTGGAGTAAAATAACAAATGATTAGGCTAATTTGATTCAACAATCCATCCATCAATGAAAATACTTTTATGTACAATCAATCAGATTCTATCACTTTGTTTCTATTACCAACATGACTAATAACACCATTATCAATTTATTGTCAATTGTCTCAAATCAATTTAACGAGAACAAAATCAAGAAGAGAATCAAGAAAAAATCAATTCTCGGATCAATACTCATGGATAATTTAAATAATCCGTTTCCAGTTACATTAAACTTTCAATTTTCTTTGTAAGGCACCAAGCTCTTGGAGTCGGCTTACCAGAGATACTGGCTCCAATACCATCCGCAATCGTCATTGTTTAGGTTAGGTAAGGTTAGATTAGAGTTACCAAAGTGACTCAAGTTGATCAAGCTGACAAATTTCGTCAACCATTTATGTCGTTCAATTATCACAAGACAGAAACAATCATTCACTTTGATGACTAAAGTTGATTTGATAAACATTTGCCTTTAAACTGATATTAAGCCAAGGTTTAGTTTTCAAAGGCGTTGACTCAAAAGTCATTTAACTAGCTTACTTATTCAGAGTTTAATTTGCTCAAGATAAATGATAAGCTAGTTTGATCTTGATGACAACTGCAGCTCTTTATCATAAGATTAAGGTGAATGCGCAGAGAAAACTGTTGACGGTCAGTTCAATTGGCTGGGAAAAAAATCTTTGAATAATTTCAAAATGGCAATGACTAAGGTTGATTCGATTCTAATTCATGATTCATCTTACATCACCGAGTGAAGAGGCTTTTCACAAAAATTGTTGATTCAACTAGTCATTAAGTCTTTTGCAATTGGCAGACGGAAAAGACAAATCAGGAAAATATCGACAAATCTTTGATGAAATGGTTCCCTCTGACTATTCGTAATTGCGCTTGTAATTAAAAGGCGAAATCAACTGCATGTTCAGGGTCATGTTTGGTTGCAATGAATAATGGAATGAACCTAATTGAAGTGCATGTTAATGATTATTTAACCCACAAGTTATAATTGACCACATAATTTTACGTTTTTTTTTTCTGTTCATTCATTTTCATCATGATTGTTACAAATGTATATTTACTGAATAAAGTAGTCTAAAAGAGCCATGTTTATTAACCATTTAGCTGATTAGCCAAAGTGCAAAGATAATGATGATTTAACTTCACAGCGAGAATACACAAGTAATGAAAGGGTTAAGTAATGGTTGAACAGTGTTAAGAAAAAAAAGTAAAATTCAATTAGCTGAACAATTTGACTAATTTTTAATCTCCTTAATAGTCCTGGAAATGTCTAGCAACACAAATGAAATGCTTGATTATCAACAGTTAATAGTGTTGAGCCAAAATAAAATTTGTAAAACATGAAACATTTGAAAAGGTAAATTGGAGCAAAAACATATTCCATCGTTACCAAATGATTTACCAACGAAGGCAAATCTTGAAACCTTTACTTTCCAAATGATGAAACTTGCATTGAAACGTTCATCTTACGAAGCTTCAGATAAACATTGCTTGATAAATTGAGTTTGTGATTTGGCCTTTCATCACATAATTGACAATTTAGGTTAATCATTACTAATGTTCATTTCATCGTTAAACCTCAAGCTTTGAGTGAATAAAGAGACAAAAGGTTGATCCCATAATTACATTATCATTGACTTTCAATTAAAACTGAATATTTTCCTCATCAAGTGACTCGGCGTTGCATCAAACTTTTCATTTAAAAGTAAACCAAAATAATCATAAATTGACTTTTCGTCGCCTTTAAGGTCATCGTCGAATCGTCTTATCCTCACGAGTCTGACTTTTATAACGAAAATTGGTCTAAAAGTGTACAACTCAGTGAGTGAAGTAAAAAACTAGATTTTGATATTCTTGGTTAAGAGCTTTCTGAAGAATCATGAAAAGGCGCAAATTCCATTTCCTCATTTTTGTATTTAGCTGTTTCATGAACTTGGGCAAATGATGCAGGATATCGCGACTTTTTGGAGAAGACTTTCCATTTGCTTATGATTTATCTGAGCATTTTCATTCTCTATTCATCTTTCCAAATTGTTGAAAATATTATCAAGAGAATTGATTAGATTCTGCTTTTTCTTCCTTTTCATCTTCTTCTTCTTCTTTTCTGTTTTCCGTTTTTTTCTTCTTCTTCTTCTTGCTGCCTCCTTCTTATCTTCATAATACCAACAGATTGAAATGCACTCTGAGAGGAGCAACTTTGTAATATATCATTAGAGCCATTCATTTACATGGGAAAAGATGAAAAGAAAAGAAACATTAATCAAAGAGAAAAATCTTGAATTAAGCAAATATTCATAAAAATGAAACCAATCAAAGTAACCCAAATCAGTAGAAAGTTGTAACATTTGAGAAAATGACAAAATTTGATGGATAAATATTCACAGTTGAACCACTTTACACTTGATGGATAAACAGATAACATTGTTAACGATAAGTAGTGTACAAGGTTTATGGGCAAAAAGAGATTCAAGTTAATGTGAAAAGATTCAGGTCATTTACAGTCGAAGGATTAACCAGAAGATTAACTGTAGGTTGACTCATCCTAATTGTTCACTTGAAAATTGGGTGTAAACTCAGGCTGTGCAAGCATCTCATTCAGCCATTTGCATGGAAAATTTTCTTCACATTATCCTGATTCTCTGACATTGAAAACTTCAAAGTATGCAACTCAGTTGGAACAAAAAATGAAAATTGTAATTTTTCCAAAACATTCATCGATTATCTGAGCAAAAGAACGTAAATGTTGAACAAAAAAACTTTTGCTCATGAAAATTTTTCCACAAAAAACGCTGGGAAAATGTTGCATTTTATATCTTGTAGTGAATCTAAATAACCTTATAAAGTAGAGTAAATCGATTGTAAGTCAATTGTTTTCCTTTTTTGATATTAATTGTTCTTTTTACTCCATTTGAGGAGTAAAAAAGCAGGCAAACAAATCTAAAGTGTTCAGTTGTTTCATTCAATTAAATGGGAAACTGGGAGAGCAAAAAATGATCACATCGAGTTTGGTAAAGAACAAGGAAACAACAATCGAAACAATGAAACTACAAGACTGATTAACAGAAGAAAAAGAAGAAGAAGAAATGTTAGATTGATGAAGCTAATTAATCCAATAAGTGTGTATGAAGAGAAGAGAGGAAAACAAGGCATTTTCTCGATAATAACATCAATGAGGAGAAACGATGAAGAATGAGAAAGAAAAAAAAACAGTTCTGAATGTGTGTTTGGGACAAAAAATGTTACCATCATGATGAATGAAATGAAACTGGAAGAAACAGGATAAGAGACGAAAAACGAAATGATGAACTCTTTGCTTCGAGGGAACAGCTCGTATAAATCTTGATTTTGATGTTAACAGAAGATAATGTGAATACAGAAAAGGTTAAACAGATAATCGAAAGAATCGATAAGTTAATGAACGGTAACAACTTTATCTTGCGCACAAACTTAAACTTCTACTTTGATCCGATCATGAAAACCATGGAAATTTTGTGAATGTGAAATTTTCACTTACCTTTGATTTACCGGAAAACAACTTGAGATCAATGTCTCTCGATATTTTTGCTAAACTTTATTTTTAAGCAAAATAAAAAGCCAAATGAAATCGATTGATTGAGTCTATTTTTTGAAAAAAAAGTGGCCTTAGTTTGCCGTTTTGGTTGACCCGAAATTTTTTCGACGAAACATCTTCTCTAATTTTCTAGTTCAACGAGCTTCCGATGACTTTACTGAGTTTTTCAAAGATAAGAAGAAAATCAATTAATCTTAAAATTGAACTTAATTCTAGGTCAGTGACATGCAACAATTATTGCTTTGAAACCTGTTTTGAGACTAAAATCTAACCTTGACTTGAATTCCAACACAAAGAGTAAGTCAACAAAAAGAGTGAAAAAATATCCGTTCAACTGTCGAAAGTAAATCAAGCGTTCTATCGATTATTTCAGGCAAAAATCCATTCTAAATTCTATTTAATCTTGAAAACTAATTTAATTGTGATCAACTTCACGTTTCAATTTCAATTGAAAGTGACTGTTTTGGGAACCTTTGATTACAACCAAGCTCTAATTTCATCATTTAATTGAATTTTCATTTCCGTTTCACCAGATTCGTCGACTTTTCAAATTGAATTTTGATTGTAAACTTGCATGATGAATCGATTGAAACATCAAACCAGAAACAAAAATAGACTAACATCAACTGTGCAAAACACAAACCTAAATGCACAATCGACCAAATTAAAGTAAATGTATATTGAAATAATTAATGTTGAGAAAATGGAAGCGAAAAGCTTCCCTGTTGGACTGGGAGTTGAAGTTATCTCTACTCATTCCTATTTCCGATTAGAATTTTACTTTTTATTATTTCCCTTTCTCAGTCTACTTTTGTATTCATAAATATTGCGAGAAAAAGAAACTCCATGTAATGCAAAGTTATCTTGGAAACTTGAATTTTCATTCTTGTTTTCACACAACAGCGATTTAAAATTGCAAATTAAAGGTCCAATGTTTTTATTCGTGTTTCACAAATTTATTCATACATAATGATAGGCAAAGAATAATCATAGTTGCCTTTAAAGAGAAAAAAGTGGAAATTCGGCGAAAAAAAAGCTTCTCCACTCAATGTTGATGAAGATAATTTGATATCACCTAACTTTTCAGATTTGCAACATTTCCATTTCTTTATTGCTGCAAAGTAACATTTCCAATGTAATAATCGCAGGGAAACAAATGCACAGTAAAATCTCAAATGTTTACCCTGCAATTTCCAAAGTTGAATAATTCAAAGTTGAATTTATCATTTGAAATTTTTCCACCAATTTGAAGAAAAGCAAAATTTCGTTTCTTCTTCCACCAACAAAATCGGCTCAACTCTTCTTATCAAAAACGTTATCAAGGGAAACGTTTTTCTATTGAAAGGTTTGCCTTTACTTTTCACAATTGATGATCATTCCGAGTTGCCATGAGTTAGAAAAAAAAACACTTTTTTTCCTCTTTCGTTTATTCTCATTTGATTCACTTCTTTTTGCTCTTTGCATTTTCTTCTGACCTCACTTTCCATTGAATTTTGTGAGTCAAATTGTCTTTAACAAAATATAAACTCCAAGAAAGGGGAAAAAAAGGTTTCAATGTTTACTCCAAGAGTTAACCTTTTGAGATATATTTTTCATTTTGTCTGTAAAAATGTTGATGAAGAAATGGTTTGAAAATGAAATCTCAAAGAAACTGGAAAATGGCAGCTAAAGAACCTTTTAAATGTTTAAAATGTTTGCTTCATGAAGTTTGGAGGAAAAGAGAGTAAAAAAAAAAGTTGAACATTTTTCGCTTTTCATGAAAAATGCAAATTGAAAATCAACTTGGACAGAAGCTTAGAGTTAGAACAAAAAAATGTGACATTAAGAATGAAAGTTAATTTCATTGAAAAGTCCAAACGTAATTCATGCCTCATCATGAATTGGTGCAACATGAAACACAATTACCTTGATTAGAATGTTTTTTTTTCTCGTTTTTCTCGCAGTTAAGTGATTAATTTACCTTTTTTTATCCGTAAAGCCTTTTCCTTCACGTCAAGTGATTAGCCAAACAAGCTGTAAAAACTGGAAAAATGTTAGAAGCCAAGTTAAAGGGTAGAAAATAATTGAATCAAAAGTCAACATTTTGAATGTTAAGGAATGAGTTGCATTTGATTAAAGGTTCAGGTGATGGAAAACAGGGAATGAGAAAAGGTGATCAAGATAATGGAATTTCGATTTTCTCCAAATTCTGTCCCAGTCATCTTGTCCTTCATTTCCTTGCAACATTAACCTTTTGCTTTCATTTTTTTTTCTTCTTCTTCCTCCTTCTTCTCTGATCCAATCACAAGTTCATCTTTTCTCATCATGATTATCATTATCTTCTCTCCTGTTAAGTGTTCAATTGTAAATGACTCGAATTAAGACAAAGACTGTAAAAGGAAATGGATAACAACTATTAGCTTTTGCCGGTGATAATAATGATGATAATAATGCTTCTCTGATGGGAATGCTCATGGAACGAATCAAAAGAAAATCAGTTCATTTTGCTTTTCATTTTTTCTTCTCTTACTTTTCTGATATGGAAATGATATCATCATTAATGATGAATACAAGATAAAAAAGAAACACAAAACTTTTGCTTCACTCTTTTTTTTTGCACCGAAAAACACATTTAATCAGATTCCTTTATATTGTTATCATCATTATTATCTTACAACTTTTTCAATCTCAACCTTTTTCTTCAACATTTCTCCCTGTTTTGAACCAATTTACGCAAGTAGAATCTCAAGTGTTCAATTGATGATCAAAGCTTTTCAAAATGCTCAGCATATCATAAAAGACATAATCACATTTAAAGGCATAAAATGCAAACAGCTTCAGTCTTTAGTCAACTAGAGTCATTAGTAAATGAAGAAATAGCAATAAAAGTAAAATCCTCTCAACAATTGACTCAACTGATGAGCGCAATTAAACTTTGAGATTCAATTTTTCATTTGGAAATATTGGCAAACCAATTTTCTCAGTTTTATGTTTAATTAATTTCAAATGTTGCTTTTGTCAGCTTTTCAATTTCCAATGTTTCCAGCGATTCATTTAAATTTTGATTGTTCAAGTTTCAAGTAGAAATCATTAAAATGGAATTTTGCAGCAAAATTTTTAATGAAATGTGTTTCTTTAACCTTTTCTTTGGAAGCTCTATTAGTTACGACATTTTCATTTTTCAAATCATTACCTTTTTCCTTTGCAAAGAAATGGATGTTTAAAGTTTGAGGTGAAATTGTTTGGTTGAAAAGCATTCGAGTTTCATTACCAGACATGATGATTATGATTAGGAGTGGAATTTTTGGCCAACAATGCATGTGGTTGAGAGGGAAAAGGGTATTCAATGTTTGACTATTGTGTCGAGTTTATTGAAGGAAAGTTGAAAATGATGGATAAAAAAGAATGGAAAAGTTGATGAAAAAAAAATGTTGAAATTTCGATACTCAGTTGATGTGGTCAGAAAGAGAAAGAAAAACAGATTCATTATTGACTATCTTGTTATCTTTTCAATTCAATTTCCTTTCAATGTGTGTATTCATCGAATTCAATCATGAAATTTTCAATCAACCATCGATTCAAAATATTATCTCATTCTTCAGACCAACACTAATACCGATTTAATATCTTTCCATGTTATCGGTTCAACATTGCGCTGTGATTGATTCGCATTTCTCTTCATTATGTCAATCTTGAATATTGATTTGTTCAATTCTTCAGTCGATTACGCCATCAACTCGAAATCTTTGCACAACTCTAAAACATTTTCAAGTTTCTTCAAGTAACTTTCGAAAAATTCATTCCACAGTTTTCAAAGAATATTCAGGGAAACTCGAATCTTGGAAGCGTGAAGTTTTTTGAAAAAATATTTAACCTTTGAAGTTGATCAAATTCTGAGCCAAACTAGAGTTAAGAATTTGATTGAAACCAGAATTTAAAATTTCTCGCAAATCTTTTCATTTGTGTGTTCGACAAAGGAAATTTCAATAATTGTAAAAAGCTTTTGTTGAAATTCAACTTCATTTCTCGAAATTTCATGCAAATATTAATTTTCGAAAAACTCATTTCTGTTTATAAATGGCCATAAAATGAAAAGCATTTTGAAAGACACTTTGATAAGTTACAAGATTTGCATAAAAAATGAATATTCATCAGGATCGTGAGTAAATGTTAACTTTATTAACCTGTTCAATGCAATTATTCAATGTTTGCTTATTAGAAACGGTGAAACCCATTCGAGCCAAAAAAATCTTATTTTCCCCAAATCCAATTAAACAACACTTTCCAATCCATCCCAGGATACATTGGTTCAACATCGAGTGTTTTCCCGTTGTTGTTGGTTTCAATATTTTGCTTTCTATATTCAAATTGCATTTTTTCTTCGTGTTTCCATGAATTTTTGTTCTGATAACAAAGTTGAACATTTTGCTATGCATGTTACCGTGGACTGAACAGAGATAAGAAAAGTTCACAAAGGCAAAGGCAAAAGTAAAAGATATGAAATTTAAAGTAATTTAATGGTTGAAACAACATGATTCTTAGTTGAACGAATGAGCAGAAAAAATAGATTTCCATGAAAAGAAAGGGATGACAAGCTGATGAAAAATGAATCTCTGTTTACCTTTCTTTGCATCTCTTGCAACATAATAATATTCATCTTGCATTTCACTTTCTTCTGTAAAATATCTTCCATAAGGTTGGCTTGCAATTTTTGCAAATGCTGATAACAATCAAAATTGGCAACTGAGGACAAAATTTTGCGCCTCATTTTCCGTGTCATTCAAATTTCAAAGTCAACTGACAGCCCAGCTAACAAAGGAATCTTATTATAAACCAAAATTCAGCAAAACTCAGGCACGGCCAATTTGCTTACAGTTGCATGATGATAAAAGAAACAAAAGCTTACTTAACCATGACAAAATGAGCGAAAAGTCAAATTTTACGAAAAAATGGTCGCTAATAAATCACGTTAGAATTTACATTCAAAATCGATGGAAATTTTGGTAACTTGCATTTTCCACGTTCAATGATATTTCTCAGCAAACTGGGAGTGAAAAGGGTGAAAAGGCAGTTCTTCGAGTGAAGCGAATTTTCGTTTTGGAATAACTGACTTTAAAATTCATTTATATTCTGATTCGAGATAACTTGCTCAAGCCGTTTCGATGATATTTCATTACAGTTTTATTTCCATTTCAAATGCTACACTTTTCAAGTGCTTCATCAGTGACCTACTTTTGGTCTAATATTTCTTTAAATTGGTTGAGACAATTTTAGTTGTGATAACACCATTTCGAAAAGATTCTCAAGAGTTTTTGGTTTCATATTCACTAAGTTGATTCGTTTTATTTGATTTCTTGTTAAGTCAATCAGTTCGAAAGATTAGGTTCTGTGCAGTTTGAGCTTATTATAAATTAAAGATTGCAACTCAATGATTTGCAGTTGTCTTTTTGTAAAATTGATGAACTTGCACACTTAAAGGTTTCAGTTTGAAATTGATTCCATTTGTTTATCGATTCAATTTTACCGGCAAATGGAAAGCAAAAAGTTTACTTTAAACTGAACGTTTGCTTGTGCAAATTATCACTAATTCATGTTTAATTTTGGGCTCATTTGAGAAGCAAATTGGCTTTAATAGTTGATCGGCTGATAAAGCAAACTCATTACTCTTTGTCTTTTTTTTCATCTCCTTTTCCCTATTTGTAATGATATTACATATAATAATAAGTATAATAATAATAGTAATGATAATAATGTTACACTTTTTGTCTTCTTTCATTTCATTACTTCATTATTAATAGAAGTTCACATTTTGTGGTGATGAAAATGACTATCAACATGATAATGATAACAATTATTAATAAGAATGATTAAGAAGAGTAAAAAGACGAGAAAATGCAACTTTTATTTGATCAAAGCGAATTAATAACTAACTCTTTATTTGTCTTTTCCCATTTAATTTGATATATTTTTTCCTTGTTGATTATCATGATACTCTTAATGGTTTCACATAAATTATATCATCCAATGCTTATTTTATCATGCCAATTTTAATGACAAATAGTGATCATATTAAAGATAAAAATAGACATTTTCAACTTTTCCTTTTTTCCCTCTCAATTCTCCAGTTATTACAATTCAATGAATAAAACTTGATAAGTTGAACAAATTTGTTTTCTTTTTTTACTCGAATCTGTATTCATTCCAGTCATCATTAACCATTGTTAACAGTGTTGATGATTTCAATGGAAAGTTTCAATGAAAATTCAATTTACACTTGCAGATAATGAACTTAATCAAAATTGCCACTTGAAATAGTTTGAGATTCAGTTGATTTTTCAGGTAAAGTGCAACACTTAAATTGGTTACAAATTAAATTGTTATATTTGCATCTTTTCATATTTGCATGTTATGAAAACAAGTTAACCAAATGTTGTAGACAACATAACGAATGAATATGAAATGTTTTAATCTTAAATCTCGAGCTCTTTTTAAATTTTCTTTATCCTAATCCTTATCCTTCAAACTAATCTTTTTCTTGCTTTCTTGTTCTGGAGTTTGAGCTCACAGCAAACACAGTTAGGTTAGGTTAGATTAGGTTAGGTTTCTTTCTTTTGTTTCAACTAAAACATGTTTCTCCATTTCCTTTTTAGGTTTTGCGGTTTTAGTTCATTAGCTCCTGAAGCATCAGGTGTTGAGAGGTCAAACTCACGGAAAATGGCGAGAAAAAAAGGGAAATTTGCTTTCCTTTAAACTCACTGAGAAACTACTGTGAATGGAAATATGTTGAATATCAAATAAATGTTACAGCAATTAACGATAAAAATTTGAAAATCTTTCGATCCTGATATTGTTTTCAGTCAATACAATACATCTGGCTTGACATGTGAAACTGAATGACTGAAAGGTTTAAGATAATTTACCAGACAAGCTGAATGTTGAGCCATCTGTTGAGACAAATTTAACCTCATTCATCTTGTTCCACATTCAAATGGTAATGAGATTTCTGAGAAAATCCTTTTTCCATCCAATTATATTCACCAAATTTCCACGTCTTTTCTGTTGAACTTATAAATTTGCATCTCGAACAAATGAATTGATGTTGTGTTTGAATTTTCGAAGCTTTCTCTCGCTCAATTATCCACTATTTTGAGCAGTCACTCAATGCAATAAAAGGCTACTAAAGTCAACAGAAATGATGCAACTTTGACAGGATTACTTGTTAGACACAAGAACTGCTCAGACAGTCTGGATTTTGAGTGAAATATTAGACGAGTTTATCGTTGACTCGGATTACTATTCAATGATTGCAATTTCATTTTCCAATGGAAAACATTGTCAGACAAAAGCATCAAAACTTGAAGCATTTCGAGTTACAGAAATTTGAAAATATCAATTTCATTTGAAAATACTCTTCAATTGTCGATGAAATGTTCGCAACAAAAAAATCTAAATGATCGTAAAAATGTCATTTTTACCGATCAATAACCATGGAATTTGAAAAGACTCAAACCATCAAATGATACTTGAATCCTTTCATATTAGCAATAATAAAAGTAGAGCAAAAAAGGAACCCAAAGTTATTGCAAAGTATCCAAAAATTCATGCCTTTTGAAACAACAGAAAATTTTTACCAAAACTCTCTGAATATGAAAAAGAAATGAATATTGAATGGAATAATTTTCATCAAAAGATTTTGTTTAATTGAATGATAAAAGAGTCTACATTTGAGAAGAAAAATTGCAACTTATTTAACGATTCTGCAAATTAACCATTAAAGTTACAAAAAAAACTCGATGGAACAAGTTGAATCTGAAAGTTGGCAATTTTTCATGGCAACACAAAAGCAACATTAACTGGTAACCATTTTGATTCCAGTTAATTAACTCTCGGTTTAAAAGCAAAGTTGAAGTGAGAATAGAAAATAATTTTCCAAATATCATGATAATAATTGAATAATTTTGTTTCCTTTGAGATTTATTACAACATTTTAAGCTTATTAAGATAAATGCTAATGAACTGAAAGACAAATGAAAGGTAAACTCGCAATTAATCGAGGTTTACATGGAAAGAGGTGAGCATGAAGAATGGAGTAAAAAAAGAAATCTAAATTACTGATTCAGTTCTGTTAATCTAATAACCAAAAGCTTGAACCCCCATCGATTGATCAAGAAATTTCACTTTTTGAATGTTAAATATTGTTTGATTGTTTTAATTGTTCAAGTCGAGTTCAAAATGAGTTGACATCAGCAGTAAAAAATGCAAATGTAAACTTTTCATCAAAAATCTAATTAACGGCAATTTGCTAATGAAAGCAACTTTTTTTTCTTTTCTTTTCTCATTCTCTTTTCACAATTTCCAGTGTGATCCAGCAGTTGGAATGAAGGCTTTTTTCGACATGATTCATGGTGATCCTAAAAAGTTGATACTCTTTGGTGATGCTTGCACTTCCGTCACTGATCCTATTGCTAAAGCGTCCAAATTTTTTAATCTTATACAGGTAAGTTGGCCTTCGATTGAAACTTAGACACTGATGTTATTTGAAGAGAAAAGGGTTAGTTTGTTTTAGTATTTTATATTCGCTTTACACGTTCTAACTGATCTGATAATGATTCAGTTTGAAGAATTGAAATTTATTCAGATGAAAATTCATGAAATTCTATTCACCACTTCATCTATAGCAAGGTGTATTGTCATGCAATAAGCTCAATAATGGAATATAAAATTGACTCGATAGCTTTACTTTCAACTCCCAAGATGAGAATAAAATATTTTCCTTTTCCTTGCTTTTTTTTCGTTCCAATTTCACTTCTTTTTTAGTTTTAAAAAATTCAAGGTTCATCACAAAGAAAAAAGAAAAAAGAAACGAATGAATAAGCGAAGCAAGATAATGCTAATGCAATAATGAATGCATAAATGAAATGAACTTTAGCTTGGAAATGTTCAAAATGGCAAATGGGAAAAATTGTGTTTTACAGTTTTTTTTATTTGAAACTTTTCTCTTTTTCTCAAGCTTTCATATGCAGATACACATCCAATGTATACTTCAGAAAGTTATCCAAATTTTTACCGAGTTGTGCCCAGTGAAGCTGCCTTTAATCCAGCTCGATTAGCTCTTCTACAGCGATTCAATTGGACTAAAGTAGGAACTCTATACGAGAACCATCCAAGATATAGCTTGGTAAGTTAAACTTGCATTCTTCTTGGACTTTCTGCACATTGCCGAGCTCCTTTGCAAGACATGAAATCTCTTGAGCCTCCAGTCCTAACCTAACCCAACCTAACCTATCCAGTCAACCATGCTCACGAACAGAAACATGATCGCTGAGACAAATTTAACGATTACCGATAAATAATCATTATTTTAATCATGAGAGCAAATATAAATCTGTGCCCTGATAGGGTCTCGATCTCGCAACTCTTTATTTGCCTACCAACTCTTTAACCACTGGACTGCCATCTAAAAATAAAGTTGGTCATTAATATGATCAATACTATTGAGCTTTACAATACTATTGTTGAAAAACTTAGCGATAAAAAAATAAAAGTTATCGCGTTAAGCAAGCGTAGAGACAGACGATTTTGCGTTTTAAGTGCGGTAAGAGTTTAGGTTGACTGGTTTCATGCAAATTCTTGCCACTTGATAGTTTAATAACTTAATCTTTTGCTCCTTTGTTTCTACTTTATTCCAATCCCAAAGCCTCACAGTAAATTGCTCACAGATTTAGATAAAGTTAATATTAAATTCAAGTTTACCCAAAGTGTTTCCGAAGACATTCAACTTGGAATCGAAAAGTTAAAGGTAAGTTTTATTGTTAATACTGAGAATTATTTGCAAATCGAAATTGTGATAAATTATTTTCCACCAATTCCAGGCTGAATCGGTTCGAATAATTTTGGGAAATTTTGGCGAAGATTTTGCACGGAAAATATTTTGCGAGGTAAATAAATCATGCAAAAAGCAATTAAATTGGATTCAATTGAAGACGAATCAATCTTCTCTTTGGGTCCATAAAAATATCAATATCAAATTCCCAAAGTGATAATAATTCCATTAAAGAGTAATCCAACAAAGCCATTAGCACCACAAAGTGACTATTGCTGAAAGAAGCAAAAATTTCACAATCGAAAAAATCGAAAGTCAAAAAGTTTACATGAAATTCGCATAAAATTGTGAAATGACGAATCACACACAAACATGAATACATGACGCATTCAAAAAATTTTTTATTGTTCAATTTTCATCATTTTTCAATGTTTTCTCAACCCTAATGACTATCTGAGAAACGCTAAAAAAAGATGAACAGAAAAAGAATGGAAGCGAAAAAAAAAGTTTTCACTTTTTTCCCTCGACTTTTACTTTACTTAAATGAAGACAAATGAGAATGAATTTAAAGTACTTTGCTATTTTCCTTCGAGACTCTAGTTTAATGTCTATTGATTACAAGTTTTGTATTACTTTTTTTTTCGTTTCCAACCTTTTCTTTTCGTTATAAGATATTGTTTCACTTTTTGCAACGTTTACCTCTTTTGCTCCTTTAATACTCTTTTCAATCATTGTCACTGTCATATCAATAACTCAACGAAACTCTATTATTATTAAAGGGGATTGAATTTCATGGCAAGTCAACATTTATTTTGATCATTCAACGGAAATTATTGTGAAAACAAGTTGCAACTTTGCAAATATTTCACAATTAACACAACAGTTGAGAAGACAACAGATTAACATTGAATTGAAAAATAGTTTTCCATTTGTTGCGAGCTAAAGCATTGTCGATATTTTGCTTCAATCGATAGTTGCTAAAATTACCGTTCAATCAGAAGTGAGTCCGAGATTTATCATGAAGAATAAAAGTTCAAAAGTGATATTTTTAGCTGAAAAACTGATGCGTTTTCTCGTCCAATCGGATGAAGTTGCTAGAAATAGTCAGACAAAAAAAAATTATTCTGAAATGTTCTTTATTGATTAATGGTAACATTAATGAACGAGTTTACCAAAACAAACAGTTTTCTTGCTCAATAATTCAACATGTTTACATTTGGCTGAAATGCAGGGTTTCGAGTTTGGCATGAACTTTTGAAATTGTCCAAACCAAAAGTTCTGTAATGAACAAGATCGTAGATTTATTTGCTTCGAAGGTTATTTTGAATTTTGATTTGCAAGGTAAAAATATTTAATAGAATGGCATGCGACTCAAGAAAAGTGAAATGTAGACATTAATCACAAAATGAATAGCCGGCTAATATTGCCACACAATATCAACATCTCAAGGGTCATTTGGGAGGAAAAATTCAGCTTCGAGAATTTGATAAGGTGAGAAATGATCATCGAAAGAATAGTTTTTATTTAGCCGCCCAATGGATGCACATTGCTGGTGGATTTTGGTCTTATCGAAATGTCTAAATAATCACACTTCTCTTATCTTTGATTATGATTTTTGGGCTACTTTCTCCTTCGTACAATCAGAAAACATTTTAAACTGAAAATTTCGTTCTTTTTCACACAAGTGAGGCCAACTCTTGTTTGTGTCATTATTTTCGTGTGATTCGGTTTGTTGAGTGATGATGGTTTCGTTAGGTTTTCGTTTGATTCGTGTTTAAAGTAATTATTTTGATTTGCGATTTACAGGCGTTTAAACACGGACTCTATGGAAGAAAATATCAGTGGATTATTGCTGGCGTTTATCGTGATTTTTGGTGGGAAACTGAAGATGAAAATTCTGATTGTACAAAAGAAGATTTAGTCAAAGCTCTAGATGGTTACATTGCAACAGATGTGCTCACATTGAGCAGCTCTCAAGATGTAACTGTTTCAGGTTTGGTAAGTTGTACTTTGACCATAAACAGTTGACGTTAAAATCGCAAAATCATTTTTATTTTGCTTTTTATATTTTTGTCAATTGACGAGCATAAATGTTGCCATTTTTACTTGCCTAAACAGACTGCATCTCAATACGAAGAAGAGTATAACCTGAAGAGAGATCAAGAATATTCGCGATTCCATGGTTATGCCTATGATGGTATGTGGACCATTGCATTTGCACTGGAAAATGTAATGAAAAAGTTGACCGAAAGACAACCCGAGATTCATATAGAAGACTTTGACTATAAAAATAAAGGCTCCATTTTGTGGGCTGATATTTTTCGTGAAGCGCTTAATGAAACTTTTTTCACCGGAGTAACGGTAAGACTTTTCTTCAAAATTTATTGTTTCGACTTGGACTCTTATATTTGGTTTTGCTCGATGTTGCAAAAATAGTTTCATTTATCAACGCTAATTGGTATCGATTTTCAAGAAAATTGAACAATTTGCTTGACTGAGAATCCAAAATTTGAAATCGAAACAGTGCTGATAAATGTGAAAATGTAATATTCGAAGTGGAAAAACTAAATCTTAATCTTAATGTTAATCAAGTCATCAAATTGAATCAAATTATACATTTATTACATTAAATTTGGTTCGAAACAATTGGTTACAAAAATTCTGTAACTTGAACAACAGGCTTCTTACTCGATTCATCGTGTACAAGATCAACTTAAGTAATCTTGATTCAACCTCGAGAGTTCAAATTATTGAAGATCAAATGATGAATATGCTTACTTTGGTCATTTCTTACTTTTATTTCTTACTAGGGTAATGTAAGCTTCGATGGTAATGAAAGAAGAGGAAGTATTTTGCTCAAACAATTTCAAGGTAAACCTTGTTGAACCACTTTTCCCTTTGAACATTGTTTAATATTCTTGTTCACATTTGCATTCTAAACCAAATGGACATTTAGATGGACGAGTGGTCAAGATTGGTGAATATCATTCAACAACCGACGTACTTGATTTAAATGTTGGTGAACCAATTTCATGGCGAGGTAATGTAATTTTGTATTTCATTCACCTTTACCTATTCCATTGACCAAGTCAAGTGTACATTGAAATCGTCAATTATTGAATATTTAAGTGAACAACTTTTCCATTTATAACCAAATACATTTTCAATTGTAGCAGTTTTGAGTAAAACATTGAGAAAGTTATTAATCAAACTTGTAAAAATGGATGAAACTAATCACGGTGATTCAATTGATCGACTAAGTTGGCAAGTTACTCGAGAAACTTTGATTTTCTCATCATTTCAAGTATTCGTCGAGTTTTAACATCGTTAAAGCAAACAAAAAGAAAGACAGGAAAAAGTCAATGAAAATCAATTATACTTTTTGTGATGGCCAATCAAACATCAAAGAATAGTGAAATTGAGAAAAAAGTCAAACTCAAATAATGAACATCAGAATACGTGATAAATGTAAAAGTAATTTTTGACGCAAATGTGATGAAAGACAAAGTATTATAAATGATGAGTTTTGTGTTATATTGAACAAAGTGTTACAAAACTATCAAGATTTGACTAACGGGTTAGATTAGGTTGGGAGTGAAAAATTGCACCAATTTGAGTGGTTGATATTGAATATTGTAGGGAAGAGATGAGAGAAAAATTGAAATGCAATTTACAGTGAAATACATGTTTATCATTCACTGCGATTTGAGAGTTGGGAGTGAAATGGGAGGAGAAGGAAATGAGTTCAACTTGACAATGCAAGTCGATTATTGAAGTGCAAGAAAAACATTAGTTGTTGCTTCTTCAAGCAATAAACTTATTTTTTCCTGTTTTCGCCATCAACTCATTCCATCATTTTCCATGTAACAATCTAGAATTATTGAAACTATTAGAGCAATAGAATGAAAATGTCGGAATTTCACTTCTAACTAAACCTCTTTCCAACTCAATGATCATCACAAAATCCATGATAACCATTCGATACTCTGAAGAAGTTTTGATTCAAAGTTTTCTCAAGTTCCATAGGAATGATGATCTCGTCACTGTTTGTGGATATTTAAGTTCAATGAAAATCACATGCATTTCATGAATCGAAGTTGCAAGTTCTGCCATTTTCACTCCGATGTTTTGGCTATTTTTGACCGTTCATTGAACGCGAAAGAAAAAAGTGTCAAAAGCTGAGTCAGAAAATTGTAAGACAAAAACACAAGTTTTTTTCACATGAAAATATCTGGCAGACATGAGACACATGAAGTCTGATGATAATGATGATAACATGGAAAATGTTACATGATAATATTTCAATCAAAAATCATGATAATGAAGGAAAGAACAAAAGTTGTTTGACAGAATGAGAAATGATTTTTTTTTCTTGTTGGAAGGAAAAAGGTTAGAAATAGGCTGAAAATGTTCGAGATTCATGGGTAACATGGAACAAAAGGAAAGCTACGAATTTAGAAAAAAAAGGTGAAAAAAGATCAGAAAAGAAATGAAAGGAAAAGAGGAATGATAGTCAAGTCACGAACTCGATATTCACTTAAGTTGAATTCATTTCTTTTCAACTGATGCTTCTCCTTCTGTATTAGTGTTACATATTTTATCTTTATTTTGGTCTATCATGTTTGCATGTAATAGCATTTATGATGAATGGCGCTTTTTAATGCTTCACTGCTGGACCATATTCAATTGGCAGTAGTTCAATCTTTTTCTTTTCAGGGTAAACTTTCAACCTTTACTTTAGTCTTTTCGACAATTCAATTGGCTTGATTGAACCGAGTTCAGGGTCAGAGTTGATTTACATTATTCAATAGTTTTGCACATTATTAGGATTATTGTTCAATTGTGTAACTCCATCTGATAATCAGATTGATCTTGCTTGCAAAAGATCATTTCATACATTCAACTGATATTTGATTTGTTTGAAAGGGTGAGAACAAAATCCAAATCTCATTTTTTGAAACATTATCTGAAAGCTTTTCCCTGATCAAATCAGCTTTTCGATTGCACTCAAGTCAACAAGAGAAACATTTTCCCTCTCTGAATCAAAAGCGTGAGTTTAATTTTGCCGAATCTTCTACAGAAATAGTTATAATCAACATTTCAAGATTACGTTGAACTCGAAAAAAGATTACAAATAAGTTTGGATAACCTGTTCTTACGAAAAGATACAGATAAGTAGCATGATAAAAGACTCATGAGACTATCTAATAGCTCTAGAAGTTTAAACACATTTATCATGGTCATGAAAAACGCAATGTTTGGAAGCGTAAAGCAAGAAAGTTATTTGGCAAAACAGAGATTTTTGTAAAGTTAATTTGAAGCCAAACCTGGAAAGGTTTTCAAGTAAACGTTATTATTGTTTGCCGAGTCCAGTAACTTGGCCTTTAGTCAGTGTAAACATTGATCAGAGAAAGAGAAAGAATGAAAAGACAATTTTGATTCTAATTGTAGGTAAATTTAGATAAGGAAATTGACCAATTGGTAGAGAAGGACACAAAATATTTACACTATAATAGTTGAGCATCCAATGTTTCATCGAGTCAAAACTGGATGAAGAAATGGTTGCAATGTTGAGACAAAAAAAAAGTAGAGTTGCAATGAAAGTTTAATGCAGTGAACCCGGTAAGTAAATAAATATTTCTGGAAAAGGTAATGGAGGAAATACAGCTGAATAAGTTTACCAGGTAACTCTATCAATATTGCCTTTCATCATTTTTTTTTATTGTTTCATTTATTATCATTTCATTTGTTATCATGAAAAGAAGCATGAACCAATACATGTTTACCCAAATATTGAAATATTTTTCTTCCTTCGATTGCATTAAACTGTTATTAAATTAAACTTTGATATTAAACAGGTAAACTATTAGATGATGGCAATAAGTAAATAAGTTTGCTAGGATTTAATAGCAAAAGCCTTTACTATTAATTAAATTACTTCAACTTTTTTTGGCCAATTTTCTTCTTACAGTTTATCGATTTTACATTTAAAATCATTCATTTCAATTAATTGGTTCGAGTCGAGAAGATAGATTCAAAAGTATTGTTAAGAAAAAGCTGTGTGTTAATGATTGAAGTAAAGGAAATTTACTGGAAATGACAATTTATTTGTCGAAGGTTTCGATTAAAGATAAAAATCGTTTCGTTTGTTAGTCTTAGTATTGGTTAATGAACGAAAATGTAAAGTTCAATATTCAAGTTGGTCGAGATGGAAATGACTTAAAATGAATTGATGAGACAATTAAGCGATCTTTAACCATCTTTGTCTTCTTGTTCTAGGTGGAAGTGGACCTCCTGTGGATGAAATCATTAAAATAACTGTTGCTTCAAGAATTAGCCTTACATTGTTTATTGTGATATCAGTTTTTGCCGTTATGGGTATAATACTTGCCTTGGTCTTCCTTTCAATGAACATTAAATATCGTAAACAAAGGTAAGCTTTTTCGATGTTGCGTCCCGATTCGGCTTATTAATTGATCGTTTCATTTCTCCTTCTTAGATATATTAAAATGTCCAGTCCATATTTAAATAATTTAATAATAATCGGATGCATATTAACTTATACCAGTGTGATATTATTGGGATTAGACAGTCGCCTTCTGAGTGAAGCCAATTTTCCTTACATTTGTGCTGTAAGTTGCCGTATCAAAATGAACTTGACAGTTGAGACTTGAAAAGTTTGTATCCAAGCCAAAAGGATAAATTGTGATTGAAAAGATTTCCAATTTTCTCCTATCAACAGCCGAAGTGAATAAAATCCGTAAAATAAGCTGCTCATTTCAAATGAAATTGACTAATTCAAGTTACTGATAAAATCAATTTGATGAAAAAATCGATGTTTTGAAAGCAAATTTTATTGAAAACTGCCAATCATGAATTTTCTCAATTCAATATTCACTTTTTCAATGCTTGTACAAACCAACCAAGTCTCAACTTGCACCTTAGAAAACAAGTTTTTACTAACTTTCTGTGATTCATCAAACAATCAGTCACGATAAAGTGCGATTAATGCACTTTGATATCGAACCTTATCACTGATCGACAAAATACAGTGCTGTTCAGCTAATTGCATGTTGAATGTGAACAATTGGTAAATCTCGGTTATCTTCTGAAGTTGGCAATTTTTCTGATAAAAGTGTGACTTTCAACAAACTTGGCCCTTGAACAGTAAAAAGTCATCCGAATCACCTCTACTCAAGTCGGTTAGTCTTCTGGTTGTTCACATACTCATTAGCTGAACAGCACTGTGCAAACTTGGAACGTTCAATCGATAGTTAATTTTCAATGTAAATTAGGTAAACTTTTTAATCATCCAAATTTGCATACAAAAAAAAGAGCACAAAGAAATTAATCAATCATCTGAAGCAAGATGAAACTTTATCAATGTTAATTTAAACTGGTTTTCATTTGTTTCCATTTCTCAATAGGCTCGAGCCTGGGTTTTAATGTCTGGATTTACACTTGCCTTTGGCTCCATGTTTAGCAAAACATGGAGAGTTCATGCAATTTTCACCAACATTAAATTAAATAAAAAGGTATTGTGATAACAGAGAAGCAAAGAGAATTGCTGATTCCAAAAACAATGTTTCACTCTCAAATTGTGTTTACTTTTTCCTCTTCTCCTCTTCAATTTTCTTGGTCAGTTGTAACCAATTGGCCAATGGAAGGAAAAGAAAAGAAAAATTCTTTTTTGCCCAAACCGAAACATTGAAACATTGCAATTTGCAATTTTCAACCAATCAATGTTGAACAATCAAGCCTCACCTTTTCTCCCAACTGATCACAGGGAGTGCAAATATTATCATGAAATTGTAATTCTTATATTGATCAAGAAAAAGCTCAATGCATGATAATAATGATGAAAATGTTATCCAACAGTTTCTCCAGAGGATTAACCTTTTCTTGATTAAAAAGACGCCTTAAGTTGAAAGTAAATGAAAGTCTTTACCTAATAATGTTTAACAGGCTTTAAAGAAGGTTCACAACTTTTGCCATTTTTTTGCTCTTCTTTTCCTTTTCACCTCAATTTACTGTTCATTGTTCATTACATCAACGATTTTACCAAGACTTTAATTGAATGCAGAAAAGATGAGTTTCAATGAGAATAGAAAAGTGTTATTACTTTTTTTTTCTTTCGTTCTTTGCGGTTAAACAGATTAACTTGAGCTGCTTCAGAAGCTTTACCTTTCAATTTTTCATTCATTTTTCAAATGATTCATTAGCTTGCCCATTAAAGTCGAGGAAGCAAAAAAAGACTAACAGAATTTTCTTTTTCCATTCAACTTGCCTTTTCCAGGTTATTAAAGATTATAAACTATTTATGGTTGTTGGAATACTTGTATTCATTGATGTTGCCACTTTGACCACTTGGCAAATTGTTGACCCTTTTTACCGGGGAACTCATCAAGGTATCCCAAAGGTGAGTTGAAACTCGTTTTTTTACGAAAATTTAATGTTTCAATTTTCTTTTTCTCACTGAATAATTTATCGAAGAAAATGTTTCTTGAACTTGCTGGTATTTCAAGGATTTTAGGTTAATCTCGGTTGAGCTTTGCGATTTGCAATTTTTCGTGTTTTCGATCGGAAGAAAAAAAAAAGAGTTGAAAAGTCAAGTTTTGTTTGCCTTCGTTTGGACTGTGTTTATTGATTTGCTTTTTTTCTGTTGCTATTCAATTGAATTATAAATGAATAATGAATTTTGCGTAAATAATTGATGGTAAGACGATGAAAATTATCATTGTTGGTTATAAGTTTCAAGTCATTTATCATAACTTTATGTAAGTTATTAATATTTATCAGTTTCATTTTATTCCGTTTCTTGTAACAATCATTGTTCATGTTGCTGATGATTTGATATGCAGAGAAGGGAAAGGAAAAAGAAGAAGAAGACAAAATGGAAAATATTGTTTTCTAGAGAAAAATCTAATTTATTGTTGTTCCTTTTCAGCCTTCCCCTGAAAATGAAGATGTCCATATTGTTCCGCAAATGGAGTTTTGTGATAGTAAAAAGATGACCATTTTTCTAGGCTCAATCTATGTTTATAAAGGACTTTTAATGGTAAGTCGACTATTTGAGGTAATTTGGTGAAATCAATTTCGTGAGTTGAAGAAGCAAAAATCAACGAAAAATGGAAATCACAATCAATTGAAAATTGAATCCAACTTTGGATGGAAACTTTTTTGCCAAGCGCTTCAAAAGTCGAAAAGAAAATAGCGGCAAAAATTTTCAAGGGTCGACAAGTGAGCTTTTCAGCTTTTGAAGTGTCTTTTCGCTTTTTTAACAAATTTCTCAAAATGAAATGCTTTCTTAGGAAAAGGACAACTTTTTACGATCCGTTGATTGACGGGAGTTTTCAAAGTCGAAATTGATAGATTTTCTTCTTTTGTGTGTGCTAGGCTTTCGGATGTTTTTTGGCCTGGGAAACTCGTCATGTTTCCATTCCAGCGCTCAACGATTCCAAGTACATTGGAATGTCGGTTTATAATGTTGTCATTATGTGCGTTATCGGAGCTGGACTTTCATTCGTTTTGAAGGAACAACAAGACGCTGCCTTTGTTATCATTTCCATTTTCATCATCTTCTGTTCAACTGCCACCCTTTGCCTAGTATTTGTACCCAAGGTAAGACTGGTAAGATATCAACTTTCTTTTTCAAAGATTACATTATCAATATCGAAGTCTTTATTAGCTGCAAAATAAACCTAAACAAGCACACAGGGAAGCTTATAAGCATATTCATATCGAACATTAAATCCATGAGACAAAGCCACAAGACGAGATAAAAATAGAAGTAAAACAAAAATCGAATCAGACAAATCCATTTGAAATTGCAGGTAATCGCAATTTTAATTGGAAACGCAAATTTAGCAATTCCAGATTCAATTATAAAAAAAAATGTCCAATAGTAAAAACGACAAAAAATGAAAGAAAAAGACAAAACATTAAAATCCATCCAAAGCTCAATGAGACAAAAGAACAAAAAAAAAGCTTCGAAATTTGTATTTCACCGAAATCTTTTCCTCTGTCATGGCCAATCTTCGCTTCAAATTGAAAAGTAGCTTCCCTTGTAAAATGATTAGCAATTGCTTTACGCTTACCCTGGCTGCTCAACAGAATTGAGATGAAATTTTCTAATATTTTTGTTTCTTCTTCTCCATCTATTTACTTTCTTCACATTTCTTTATTGTCGTTGTCTTATCATTACATTAAAAGTTATTGTCAATATAATGTTATCTGAATCTTTGAACTGGAAAATGCACTAAAAATGAAAACCTCTTCAACCTTTAATCCCATCTTTACTGCATGGCTCTACAACCCTCATCCAAATACACTGTACAACCAAGTGACCCATGTTTGTCCATGTCCAAGTAAAGAGTAACATTCCCAGCACAAAAATCTCAACAAAACTCTAGTCTAAGAACCTAACTGAATCACAAATCCTCATCATTATCATTACAATTTAATTTATTAATATCTCTTTTCCACTTTTTGTTTTCCATTTCATTCTCATGATCATCTTTCTGTTTCCCTTCTGACGCCATTTCATGTTTCATTTGGTTCACATTGACACTGGACATGAACCTTTTCTGTTCACTTGCCAGTTGATTGAATTGAAGCGTAATCCTGACATGGATGAAAGGCGATCTCGGCCAACACTGAAACCCTTGAAAAAATCACGAAAAGAATCGGATGAAATGGAACTTCATCAGAGAATCAAAGTTCTAACAGAATTTAATACACGTCAACGGCAAAGATTAAAAGAGGTAATCAACCGGAGATCTTCATTGTCCCCATGTTTCATCCATCATCTTTTATCGCAACAGCAAAAAAAGTTTGCGAGAAAACAAAAGTTCTTTTCTCGATGAAAGAGATTAAAAAATGAAAAATAATTATCATGAAACATTTTTCTCCATTCATTCATTTTCACTTCAATATTAATAAATTATTATTACAAGCTCTTTGTCTTCATCTGTCCTGCTGAGTTATAATATCATTTTTACCTCCTGTTAAGTCGAGCAATATCAATGTTGGAAAGAGAGAGAGAGAGAGAGAGAAAAAAGAAAATAAGAAAAATCTTTTTACCCTTTTATTGCATTTCTTTTCAACCCAAAAATTCCATTACATTTTCATATCATGTTTACATTATTCATCTGAATCTTGTTTTCATTTCTTCTTCCTTCTACATTGCAATCATTTGGAAATAATTTCTTCATTTTCGTCTTTTTTTCTTCTTCTTTTTTGCTCGTCTGCAACATTTCCACTGAAACAGAAAACTTTTGAATTGGAAGCTTTGATGTTTAGACTGAGACAGTATGGCATTGAAATGGGAACCACAAATGAAGACATTATTAAACCCAAAGAGTTGCTCAAACCAGCTTCAGTGGCAGCTAAAACAACTGCTATTGCAGCCATTTCATCGAAGCAAAATCTTTTACCTGAAAAGCAAATTTGCCTTTTAATAACTGAAAAGGATTCATCGACTTTGACAAAAAGGTAAATCTAAAGTTTCCATTTTTAAGATTAATGTTGATTCCTTAATGGTTTGAAGGATTATTGGAAACATTTGCATTAAAGCTCTTTAATTATTCAACAAAAAAGTTCAATTAATTTTTGTGAAAAAAAAAGATTCGAGAAAAAATCGACTTTAAAATTTCTATTTTTTTATCAAATTATTCTGAGCGAGAAAAAAATGTTTAATAGTCAATTTCAGAATAATCAAGTAATTAGATAATTTGTGGAGAAAAGATGAGAAAAATTTTTTCATTAATGTCGATTTTTTGGTTTTGCGCAGTGAAAAGGATACTTCGTTCATCTCATTGACGGCTTCAATGTCTTTGGTTGGATCAGTCGATGAACTTGTTGCCAGAAAGTCGCACACTTCGTGTCCAGAGTTGCCGAAAGCCGATGAATCAAATGGAACAAATGGTTCGACTGGTGGTCCGGTCAATGGGGCCAGTGGTGTCACTCGTCGAAAACTGTCTCCAAACGAGTCTAAATTTACTTCGATGAAGAACATCGATGATTACAATCGATTGCCTAAACCATCAACTTCATCGACTCCAAGTGATTTGGTAAAGGAAGATTACAGTTCTCACGAGTTTTCCGATGATGCAGTTGCAGATGATGATGCTGTTGAAGAGGATGAAGATGAAGATGATAAATGTAAAGTGAAAGTAAAAGTAAAGGATGAAAAGTTTCCAAGTGAAAGTGAATCAAATGGCACCAAGTGCAAGGTACAAGATAAAGATAGTGATAGAAGTATAATTTTAAAAGCAAATGCTGATGGGATTGCACCATGTTTACCTGTTAGCCAGAGCAAGTCAATAAAACCATCAACACTGGGCAACCTTAATGGCACCAGCAATAGTAAAGTAATTGTCTCATTAACATCAGCAACTTGTGGACCCAGTTTGATATGCGATGAAACCTCTTATTCAATGGCAATCCAGGCTTCTCTTAACGATGCCAACAATAATAATCAAGCTTATAATGGATTCTGTTCATCATGTGAAGAAGATGATACAGAAAAAGGTGATCAAACAGCAACCCTGTCTGAAGGTAAATGACTTTTATTTTTCTTTCGAGTTCTTTTTGTTCTCATTGCTCTATTTTTTTTCGTTTAATTTTGTAGAAAGTGATCAATCCTTGAAGCCCAACTTTAATCCTCGTCGAACTCAAAGCCTTTCAGCGATAACTTATAGACCAAAGACAAGTGAACCTGGTAGACCGGGACAGCCCAATGTAAGCCTGGTTGACAATGGAACCGTCAGCCTGAGCAAAGGAACTTTACTGGTTCACCCGATTTTCCCGTTTCTCAGTCAAATGACTCGTAGCAATGTCAGCCAATCTACATCAAACGCTAACTCAAACTGTCAAAATATTGTCCCTTATTGGCCAATATTTTCTTCATATCCATCAATCAAGTGCGATATTGTTGAATATTTGTAGCTGTAACTTGGGAAGCATAAATTAATGGCAACAGCATTCAAATGCCCAGTTGAGAGGTTAATTTCATTCTCTAACTTTTCCACCAAAACCATCACAGTAACGGTAAATCTGCGATAATATGCATTGATCAACATTTGAATGTCGTAATCATTGGGTTGTTGGGACGAGTTTTCAGGTAGAGAAGGATTTCAGTTGCAAAAGAACCATTTGCAGTAGAATCCAAACTTCTCTGTATGCTCAGTCCAAAGAAGGTTCCTGATTCTGATTTGTCAATTTTCTGTCTTCATTTTATATTGCAAATCAATTCTCGAGTGTAAAGATCTTTGCAACTGTTTGTTTGCAGATCAACAGTCAAATCAGCTCCAAATCAAATGCATTTCGATCAGCATAAAAACTGACTTTCGATTTCATTGCAAATTTCAAACAGTAACTGAATAGCAATTGAGTTGAACTCAAACAACTCTGAAAAATTAACAAAAACAATTTAAATAATGAATCATAACGAAAACGCCAATTTGAAATGTCGAACTTGTTACAAAAGAGACTTCGAAAATTCGCAACTTGACAAACTTTCAACAATCAATTTCCATTACGATGTGCTTTGGCTAAGTTTACTGAAAACTGCTCACCTCTCAAGCTGCAACTGACCAAGAAAAATGTTGACCTTTTTTTCTTTCGTTTATTCTCTTCGAATCATTTCGGACAATCATTCGAGACTGAAAATGAACCTTTTTTGCGTCCAGAGTCTGAAAGATTATCAATGGAATGGATGTAAAGTGAAACCTTAAATTGCTCAACAGAAAAGGAATCAAATCGAATCGAATTGAATTCTTGAGGCAATAATTTTGGAATCCGATTCAATGTTGACTTGCTAATTGGTCAAAGTGAACCAGAAATGAATGTCAACATTTCAAGACCATTTGTAAAGCCATTTCAGGGCAACAAACATAATCTGTGATTTTGTACAATTTTCATGTAAAATATTTGTTAACTCGTTCGAATTTTCATTTTAATCAATTTTTACAATTGTTACTCATTGATATTACTGAGATAAATCAATCCAAACCAATCAAAATCGAGGAAATTAATTGAACAACATTTCAATGGAAACAGTTTTTTTTTCTGCATTTTTCAACAATTTGCTCATTCTGTTTTCAAAAACAGTGCAAGTTTCAAATGTAATTATAAAATAATTGAATTCACTCATCAAACACTTTATCCAATGTTCACTTTGGTTCATCTAAAGGAAACGTTTCTTTTCCCTTTGCCCAAAATGCATTCTCGCAACTGACCAAACTTGATCAAAACTCGTGAACAATCAAACAGCCAGCAATGTTGTTAAATTTCAACTAAACAATAACTTTCCTCTTTCAGGGGAAAAAAGTTTTCGTTTCAAATTTACTGCCAAAACTGTTAGGAATAATAAAATTGTATAAAAAATGAAACGACAATTAACCAATCAAATGTGACAATATTGCGTAGTTGTAATAATTTAAAATGTTGAACAAAATGTAATATTTCGTTTTTTATATTCAATTCAAGCTCAAATTGAGTTTCAATCTCTTTCCTTTCCATCAATATGAATAAAATGAACTTTTGAAATTTCAATTTTTATAATTCTTTTCAATCGGAATTACGAAAGGTCAGCGATTAACAAGACGAAAAGTCGCAATAAAAAAGGAAAATTGAGCAAAATAATGGACGAATTTAAGAAAAGCGAGAAACCCAAAATTCGTCTGCAATCAAATCAGATTTTTCGTCAGCAATTTCTAAACTCAAAGTTCGAAGAAAGGAAAAAAAATCAAATTCTTGAAAATTGAAAAAATGAGAAAACCAAGAAATTCTAGGTTTTTCCAAATCTCGAATTTTTAGTCATCTTAGTCATCTCGAATGCTGGAATATAGATGGCGCCAGCAAACACAGCCTTTGAACTTGTTTGTTGCGCCTTTATTTTAACATTGGAGAAGCGCAGGAAAAAGAAAAAAAAAGTTTATCTTTGGCAACAGTTCATTTGGCTTCGAGTTTACATGTTGTTCTTGTTGTTATTCTTGTTCATCTTGATCATCAATATCATAACCTTTCCTTGAAAAAATTCAGTTTTATTCATACGCATAAAAATATCGACAAGGAAAAAGCGCTTCTCCAGACAAAAAACTGAACAAGTTGCAAATGATCCTTGGTTAAGAGTCTTTTTTTGATCTTTGTTGCCATCATCAACCTCGATTCTTGTAAAAGGAAGAAACAAAGTGTGAGGGAAAAATTGTTTAAAATCAAGCAAAGATCAACACTTTTTTGCTCAATTGAACTTACTCAAGCAGCAAGCCTGAGTGAACAACAATATCATTGATTTTTGTGGTGAACAGTAAAAGTGAAGTGAAGATAATCCGAAAGGAGAAACAAGAAAGATTAACATTTCAAAGGATTAATTCATTTCGTTTTTGTTTTCAGTGTTGATCCAAATTTTCATTTTTCCTGTTTTGTTCATTTTTGTGTTTCTTTTTCAAATTATTTTTGTACAATTTCACCATTCAATATCAACAGTTGGCTTTAAACGAAAAGAAAAAAAGATTGGTGACAATTTGGATTATCAACTTTTCTTTTCAGCTTTACCCGTCAAATTTGGTTCATTTGAAAAGAATCCATTTGCTTCTCATGAATAACTATTACACCAAAAAACAGAATATTTATCAAATAGAAATTTAGATTTAGAGCTTGGGCGATTCGATAATGGGTTCCCGCGCCTTTAATCAAGATATCGATCCATTTTTTCCTCTCATTTTCGCTGTTGCTGATTTCACCCAACAACTATCAGTTATTCATGAGCGGCACGCCGACGATTTACAGATACTTGTTGAAGCATTCAGAAAACGAAACGCCGATTTGCGCAAAGAAAGGTAAGTCTTGACCAATGGGCCAAAGTAAACAATTGAAAGCATTTTCCTCTCCAAGTTGATGAACATGTTTATTGATAGGAAGCGAGTAAAGTCAATTTTAATGTCCTTCAATAAAAGTGAAACACTTTTCGAGTTCATTTTGCACTCAACTTTTTGCTGCCCAAAATTGGCTCTTTGCTTTTTAATAAAAGCCACTTTGAGATGTATCCAAGTTTGTGATTGAAAAGTGATAACCATTGAGATGAGTCGATGGCAATTGAAACTGTTTATTGGATCATTTATCAAACCAACCTTTCCTTTCAAATATTGTTTACTTTTTTACCTCTAATCACGATTATGATTGCGAGTGCATATTGAGTCACACTTTATTGAACTCGATAACAGTTTTTCACTTTCAATGCAAAATGAGTCGATTGATGTTGATCTTTGATCCAGTCAAACATCTGTAGTTTTACCTGTGATTGCCTAAGTGAAACCTTTTAATCAAACAAATGTTTATTAAGATCAAATCAACCTTGACTTTTAAGGTTAACTTGATGATTAAATAGCGGAAACTTTTAAGCCTGTGTTTACTTTATTATTTAGCTTGTAACAAAATAATCTGATAATGTGAATTAAATTTTGCGTCACTGTAATGTAAACATTTCCATTGAAAATTTAGTCCATTAAAGGTTGACTCACAAGTAGAGTTAAGGTTTAATCAAAAACGATTAGTCGTAAGAGTAAAGTTAAATAGTGTAAATAAAAATTTGTAAACAAATTGTTGGACTAATTATTTGGTAACAAGATTAGTTAGAGATGCATTTTGCTAAATTTTCATTAATCGAGTCCTAATGATACACGAGAACTTGCTAGTTTTGCTATTTTTATTGCGTTTTGTGATTGAAATCGTCGGAAAATATTTGAAAAATTTTTGCAGTTTTCAAGATTTCCATGTTCAACAGAATTTTTTGAAACAAAAATATTTTAGTTCGATGTCAGAATCTTATCCATCTCATATTGAGTGATATTGTATTACCGATAAAAAAGTCTTTACAGTCATTGAAGCTCCATACATCAGGTAGAGCATTCGATGCGTAAGTGACTAGACACTTTATTCACAGAATTGAGATAAAAGATAAACTTTCAGTGATTCCTAGAGCGACAGGGAGTTACTTGCAGCTCAAATCCATCTCTTGATTATACTCTTAAATAAATTACTCGATATGCGATCGCTTTACATCTTTCAATTAGTATCACGAACCTAAAGGTTTAGTTATGAGTTATCTCTCGGTCTCCATAGACTATCTTGTCTTAAGATGCAAATTGATTGATCACCTCGAACATTGTCCTCACCAGTAAAACTTTTTAATGCCAATTCAAGAACAATTCATAAACTCTTTTCTTATCTAAATTACATTTCAAAGTAAGTTGTGACCAATAAAAATGGCACTAACAACAGCATCCTTTAAAGTAAAGGAAAATATAATCTAACATTGCAATACGATACAGCATTTGTTTAGCAATAAAATTCAAAAAATCCGTCGAAGTCTCTTCAATCAAACTCTAAGCAGAAAGAAGAGCAAATTAAAGATCAAGAAAATGACAAAGAACGATTTTTTAACCAAAATTTAGACTAAGCATCACAATAAATGGTGAAAGTTATTTTTCTCCCAATCGCTTAGTGAGTTTCCTGTTATTATAATTAATAATTATTTGTGTGAAGAAATTTCACTGATTAGGTTTCATCAGAAACCTGAATTTCTTGCAGCCTTTTGAAAAGCTGCATCTTGTAACTGTAGTTAGCGCAAAGCATAACAGCCTTACACATCGCATGGAAATAACGTGATCCAGTAATGAAAGTTGAACTTTAAAGGGATGAATCACATAAGCTTTTAGTAAACAAAATGAAAGTAAATGAAATGTTCATTGGAATCAAATCAATTCAACAAAGACAGAAGCAGACGCCCATCAATAAACTATGAAAATGATTCAATGAGTCTATTTGATCCACAGAATGGTAAATCAATAAAAAAATTTTCATGTATTAAAGCAAATCAATGTTTAAATGCATTTTCCAATTCAAATTGCATCCTAAAGCACTGAATACAAATGAATACACAGTTGACCAGTAAACGTCCACCTTTCACGACTTACTCTTGAACCCAGTAAATCTCAAAGATCAACATTTCTCTCAACATTTCATGTTCTCTTTCAATTTTCCATTTCTAATTAACCAACTTAACCTTTGCTCTTTACCTTAATCCTTGTTTTTATCTTCTTACCTTCTGTTGACTTGAGTATCATTTTTGATTGATAACATTTTTGTAAATACAGTTCAAGATTGACATTGATCAATGAGCAACCCAAGCTAATTGAGAAGCTCAACCTTTAAACCTCGAGTTCAATTTAAAAAGTAAAACTTGACCAAGTCAATTATCTTTCCTTGTAACCCACAAAATACGGCGAAAAAAAAGTCGAAAGTTTACCTTTTCTTACTTGACCACCCAACAAACCCTAAACTTGATCCACTCTCATTACATTTACATTTACCTTTTCCACTCTTGAACGAGTTCCACTTATTTATTCATTGATATCTGTATTTGGTTAACCAGACAAGCTCGAGAAGTAAAAAATGTTTGAATCAAAAAATGTTGCCCATGAAACCATGAAACTTATTAAATATAAAGTAAACCTTTATTCAAGTCTCTACCTGAAGTCTATTAAGAAAAAGAAAAGTAAAATTTCCAAAATACTTTTCCATTTTCCATTCACCAAAACGAATAGACAAAAAATGTTCAACTCCCAGTCCTAACGATCCTCAACGAAATCATTCTTTACTCTTTCCTCACATGATGAACATTTTCATCATTTCCATCATTTTCTTCTTCTTTTCCTTCTTCTTATTCTTCATCTGTTTCTCATCATTTTTGATATCCTAATATATTATTGGTTGAGTTAAATTTGTTGTGACTTGAAAGGCTCCAGAGATTCAGTGATGAGCTCACCTCAAATGAATGAATCAAATATCATGATTATCTTTAACCAAACCTAAAATGAGAATCTTGATAATGGGCTGAAAGGTAAAGGATGGAAGATGAAAGTGAAAAAAAAGTGAAGAAAATGAGAGTTGAAAAAAGATGAATTTTGGTGTAAAGAATATTTTCCCTTTTATCAAATGGTATAATACAAATTATTAATAATAAATGATAACAAATGCTGTAAATAGGTCAGAATATCATCTTGCAGGAGAAAAGCTTTTCCATTGTTATACAGTTAAGTAGACATTATTGATAACAATATTTACCTGTTGGTAGACTTTTAATCAAACCTAATTTGTTCTCGAATTTTGCATTATTTCGATAATCTCTTGGTAATCTCTGAGTCGAGTTGAAATTTTCGAGAAAATGGTTTTTTTTCTATTCAAATTTTCCCATGTTCATTTTGTCGTTTCAAGAAGAGCAACTTTTGGCTCAATTATTTTCTCATTTCCTTGGCAAGTGCACAAGATTACAGTCAAGGTAGTCTCAGTCCTTGAGTTTCATTGTTCAATTGGATTCTTTAATTGGGTTGAAAATGTTGAGCAAGAAAATTGTGTTTTCTTTTTGCCATGATAATGATGATAAAGGAATTTAAGTTTGCAAGTTTACAAAGGAAAGCGAAAATATTGTTAAACAAATTTGAAATGGAAAGACCTTTCAATGTTTCCTGCAAAATGATAAGTTTACCAAACTTGCAGAGTAAAACTATCTTCAAGTTTACATTATTTTTCTTAATTTGATTATATTTTCAATTTGGTTATAAAATGTTTTTTTTTACCTCAAAAACTGAACTTGTGTACACTTACGATTAACTGAAGGTGCAAATGATGGAAGATTATTGAGTTATTGAACAATCTTGATTGAAACCTGTTTGAATGCTTTTACCCAATTCATTTTACATGTATGGCTAACCAACGGTAACAATGTAGCATTTGTTTACCAAACAAGTTCACAGTTTATATTGGCTTTGAGTGTTTGCACTGGAAAAGTGGGGAAAAGATGTTAATGAAAAAACCCTGTGAGATGCACATGTATTTTCAGTTGACTGGCAAAGGGAAATTGGGTTAAACATATGCCATTGCAGTGGCAACCAGAAGAGATTCGACTTGTTGCCAATTGATTTAATTGGCCATTAAATTGAATGATTTTTCGAACACTTGGCGAACAATTAGAAAGTTTTAGGTTTAATTTTGTTTTTTCATTCGATTACAGCGAGACTTGGAATATTGGTAAACTAATCGATTGCGATCAAGATACTATCAAGACTTGTAAGCTTTCTTGAAACGTGAATCTCATCGATACATTTGCTCGTAATTGTGGCGTTCAAATGTTCATTTGCGTTTAGAGAGGAAATTGCAATTTGCTTTTCGATATTGAATTTACAGGTTTTTTTTCCTCTCGAATTCGTTTACCACTTGAATCAACCTTTTATTCGTTTATTGTCTTCTATTTCAGATCATCGTTTCCTTCTGCCTTATTCACTCTCTGGGAACTTTTATTGCAAGAAGTTGAAGTTGACTCGCAAATCCATGGTGACATGTCGAGATGCCTGAGTCGCAATCTGGGAACCGGATTAAAAGAGAAAACCTTTCATCGGAAATTTCAATCGCGCAAAGTTTTCATTCATCGAGCAAGTCTAGACGCGTTACTAGGGAAAGCCGAAGATTTGTTGAAAAAGGTTTGAAAATAATCATTTTTTGTTACTCTTTCCACCTTACACCTAACCTTACCTTGAACAAATAATGAAATGAAAACGATTCTCATAATTGGCAGTAAAAAATAACAACTAAAGTATCACATTAACCCATTGCCAGCATTCATCTATTGTGCGTTTCTTCATTCGCCTGCAATCATTATCATCCAATTGCATTTACTTTTATAAAAATAATTTTCTCAAACATCATTTGCATACATTTAAATATAAAGTTTGCCCTTCATTTGCATTGACACCTTCAACTTAGACTCAGCTTTGACTCTTCATTTCTCCTCATTTTGATTACTTAATTATTCAAAGTTAAAAATTACATGCAATCATCCATTGAACATTATCGACTATCAAAAGTTTTCTTGCTCCTCGTCAATTCCAATTGAATTACGTCAAGAATTGCAACTCTTTGAAAATTTGTATTCAGTTGTTTCATGACGATTTGGAAGGTTCAAAACTTGCCTTTGTTCCAAGTGTTGACATTCAATTCATTGTAATTGATCCTTTACTTCGTTTTGATGTGCACATATCAATTTGTTTAATCCAACAATTTTTACTTCCCAAGCAATCAACGATTCACTTTGTTCAGTTCAATCATGTTCAACTTTTCCCTTTCCGATTGAAATTGACATGAATTTAGTATCATTCAATTTCTTATGGATTCAGGGATTTCAATCACTAAGCATCAATTTCAAAAAATGTGAAATTAGAAAAGGATTTGAAAAGAAAACTGAAATGAAGCATTTGCGAAAGTAAATTTCATCAAACTTAGAAGGCAACTAGCAACTAATAACTAGCAAAAGTTATCCATCTTGATGCCTTCAACATGATTTTATGGGCAATCTGTGATTCATTTTACATTTTATTCTTGAAATGACACGAAATTCACCATTTGAAGCTTTTGTGATGGAATCATTTCATTACTTGTTCTGACAGAGTAATGCATTGAAATTGTACACGATATGAGCAGCTTGATGAATCAAGTATTGAAGAAGGATCAGTTTGATTCTAATTTAGAGAATCAATTTGATAGCCACTAAGCCTGTAGAAAAGTTGAACAGAAAATTTCGCAGTTGGACTTATCGACAAATGGATAAAAATCGTTCTTCAATTAGCTTAATCATTTAATTGAACAATTACTTTTGCGATTGGAAACTCACTCAACATTGACCGGATCAATTTGCGCGTCTTGTTCAGGATTGATTAACTAAAGTTGGTTACAAGAGCAACAAAAGGTTACATTTATTCAAATGCATGTAAAACGAATTCTCAAGTTGATCTTAAATCTCAAATGGTAACTTGCATGAATCAAGATTAACCCGGATCAACATTAATCAACTTTTTCAATAAACTTTCTTGCGTTGCCATTAAACCAGAGAAACTTGGCCAAAGATTTGCCACAGGTTTACTAATAAATTGTTACATTTAATGATTATTGGTTTCATTTTCCTTCATTCATCTACTTGCAATCAAATCAACTGGTCAGCGTTACACTTTGCACCAACTTAACCTTTCCAAAGGCATTAACAGGAAAACAGGGAAAAAAGAGTTTAATCCATCATTTTGTCTTCTCTTGTACAACACCTTTTTATAGCCACAATACAAATCAATAACATTAACAACAATCAATGCAATTTGTGGCTTTATGTTTGCTCAAAGGTGAATAGAAGAAAATTTCAATTCCATTTTGGTTCCATTAATTTAATCTCATTTAAAGTTTTAAAGTAAACAGTTTTGAAGAAGAAGGAGAAGAAAAGGAAAAACATTCAATTCTTTTATCTGATCATTCCTTTTATCCAACCACTCAACTTGCCTGTCAACTTGTGGATTACGATGCAAACCTTTCAACTGATTTACTCGACGCCATTTGAATGGATAATGTTGACTTGGAAAAAGTCTTTCTCCTTCGAATGAGAAAGGAAATGAAAAAGGTGTAAATATATACAGAATTCAAGTTTAACCATAGATGTTGATAACAGGGAATTGATGAGCAAAAGAGTGAGAATGTTGATGATAATGGAATGATAAACTATGGCGGTCATCATTCTTTTTTTTTCTCTTTTCATTTCATTCTTTTCATGGTTTTACTATTCTTTGTCATGAGATGGACTTGCAATGAACAAAAAAGAGTCCAATTGAATAGAGGGAAAAGATGTGATGCTAAAAAGTGACATAAAAAATGGCAAAATGGTTCCATAAGTGATGAGTAAGTTGTTAATGTAGAGAAAATTGTTGGACTATTATGGCCTTTATAATAAATATAATTATAATAATGATAATGAATTGATCGATATGACATTGATATGGATTATGTTTATATGGTTATGGATGAACGATCTGATCAACTGCCTGATAACCCTGGTTCAAGTTAATAGACCGTTATATTTAGGTTGAAGGTTTTCCCTTTCACTCCACATTTGCTGGTGCGCTGACAGGGAAACAGTTTACTTTATTCTTGACCAATGTAATTATATTTTATCATTAGACAGTTAATTAACAGAATATTTTGCTATACAAAAGTTGTATTATTATTGAAACTGGGCCTCCAGTTAATTTCATCAAATGCTTGTGTTCATCTGCCCATATAATCAGATAATGCACATAACGGAATAATGCAATTTTCAGAACTAGTTTTTAAAATCTTCATCAATTTAGTGTTGTCCAAATAAGTTTTATGAACGATTGTCATTAATTCATACAAGATAAATACCCATATTAATGGTTAACTTAAATACTATTCAGAAAGGATAAGGAAGAAGAGAATGGAAAATACAAGAAAAGCTGAGTAACTAACTGTCAATTAGATCCTTGACTAGGGGTCAGACCATTAGCTTAGTGTGACATAACCTAATAGAGAAACAGAAAGAAACGCTTGAGATTGAGTACATTCTGTGCCCTTGTTTGAGATCTTCGAGACTAACTTTCATTGCTCCTTCCACCTCTCAGTCAAAGTATTGCAAACGAATCGGAAATTCAATTTTTGCCTTTTCCATATTGATCTGCATTACGAGTTCATTAAGACCTCAAGTAGAGATCATCGATAACCAAAACAAGTGGGATTCAATTTCCGCAGCGCAACTTAGTTGAAGCTTGAAAAGATTATTAAAAATTATATCAATCTTTCCTATTCTTTCCGTTCAGTTTTTTACCTATTTTCATGAAAACATAAAAAATTGACTGAGCAGCAAATATAAAATTGAAATTCTCATTGCTTTTGAAAACCTTGAAAATTGGAGCAATGTTGAGGAGAAAAAATTCACATTTGATGTAATTTGAAAATGAAAATTTTCACCAAAAGTTGCACAAGTTTTTCATGAAACGTCTTAAATTATTAAGAAGAATAAAAAAACTGAATTGCAAAAGCAAATGAGAGATGAATAAATAATATTGCACCATTCGAAACTCAGACAGTTTTTCAATTGAGATTTACAAGGAAAAGATGTTGGATGCTTTCAGCTTTTCAGCACAAACAACTAATATTCAAAACTTTACTCCAGTAATGCAGTTTCAATTTTGTTAACAAAAAAACCATGTAAAACAAGGTAACTAAATGGTCTAAGATTGAACATGACTATGGATTTCCACTGGATTCTGGTAAAGCGTAGGAGTTTAGAGGAAAATGAAAAGATTGTTACAATATGAAGAATGGAATAAACTTTTAGTTCGCAAAACAGTGAATAATGAAACAGTAAATGATGTTAATATGAAATAATTGATGTTCTGCATATTAAATTGAGGATAAAATTAGAAACAAGTGACAAGTTTCCGAGTAAAGAGGATTCAAAGTTGAACGAAATTATTTGGGAAAACTTATGAGAAGAAACAAAAGATCGATTGATATTAAGATGAGAGGAATGAGAAAGTTTTGTTACCTTCCAGAGTCTCGAGTTGACATTTACACAAATTTGATATTTGAATGGCTATTTGGATGGAACGAACTAAATTTAGAAATTTTTCTCTTTTCGTTTCATTTTACAAGCTTCAACTTACAGAAAAGTTTTGACCAAAGTTCCATTTCATATTTCAGTTGGAAAGTTTTGTAGTAGAGTTGAGTTTCAGGTTGAAAAGGTTGGATAATTATTCAAAAAGAAGATTGAAGTCAATTGAATCGAGTAAATTGTTTTGTGTAAAGCCAACCTGTCCAATCTCATAGCATTTATTCACATTGAAAATGATGGATCATGAAAAGGGTAACATCTGAATAGCATCATTTCAATCTTGTCACATTGTATTTACTGATCACTTTCATCAATTCCTTTGCTTTTTGTATCCACTTTAACTTTTCTTTCAATTGTGCTCAATGGAAGCCCAAATTTGGCAAAATTGTCAACCTTTCAATGAAAAGAGAAAACTTTGCATTGAATAACAACAGAAAGGATTGAATGATATTTCATATTGATTAGTTGATTGCATGTTTCCATTGTCTTTTCATTGTCAAAGTGCTCTTTATCACTCGACTTTGTTTCCATTCTTTGGTTAATTTATTGATTTCATTTTGTTAAACACAAATGAACATGTTACTGTCTACCTTAAGTTTAATCATTTCATTACTTTTATTCAAACTTATTAAATGAAACACTCGTCTTAAAGCACGCAATCAACTCTGTTCACTCATTTATTGTTGATTTAATAGCATTTGGAGTAAAATAACAGAAGTTAATGAAGGACAATGTTGCGCGAAACTGACAGTTAATGGTCAAATATGTGGCCTTGATTCGAATGACGAGTTTCTAGATGTATTTCAAGGCACTCTTCGCGTGCATTTTGCAATCAACAGTCAACACCTTCAGCTGAATAAGACTAAATAAGCTCAGAAATTTTTGTTTTATTATGAGGTGGAGCAGTACAAGGCAGGTACGATTGTCTGACTCTTTGCTACTGCTTAGCTTCATGCACATCTAACACTATCCAAGCACTAAAAATAGGATCGAGTTGGGATAGCTTGTCCGGCAGCTACTGCTGTAGAAGCTCCCAGTGATTGAGACGCTTGTAGTCCCAATCCAACACATTACTTTAAGCATAAATCATCTGAAAAGCTACGGACTGATGTCAAAGTTAATTCATCATTACTGGTCAGTTTCCATGTTCAATTGATTTACATTTACCTTCTGATTTTAAAAATTTTTGCTCAGTTTCCTTTGGATCAAACCTAAACATTCAATTCGCTATCGCTATCATCTTCATAGAATAAAAATGTTCACGGAAATGCTTATTGAATTGACGTGATAGATTATGACAAATGGTTTTTCCATTTCAGTCTTTCAACTGTGATTTTCAATCAGTTTAATAATGAAATGAGAAAAATGGAAGGGTTGAAATGAAGAGGAAAAGGTAGGAAACGAACAGAAGAAATGAAAAAAACATAGAAACATCAACGAAATTAAATGTGTTTTCTTTGTTCACCTGAATCTCTCAGGAAAGATTGAACTTGCGAAGGAAAAAATTTCCTTATAAATATATAAAAAAAAAAAGGTTGAAAAAGAAAATGTTTCACTTTGAATCATCATGAAACAATGAAGAAGCAAACATTTGATGCATTTTTTCATTCCTACCTTGAGCTTACAAATTTCATTTTTGCTTTTCATCAAAAAGAAAATGTTAAAAGTACAAAAAGTGAAATATTTTTTGCTTTCCTTTTCTTGCCTCTGTCGAGTCCAAACGAACCAAAAAATAGCATTGAAATGTCTCGTCATGTTTACCCGTTAATAATTATTTGACGTTCGTATGAACTCATCATGCAATGAAGCAAATGCATAAAGAGATAATGAAGAATATTGGAATAGAATAATAAGAAAAAGACATTTTTAACTAACAATGTTCGACTCTTGATAATTTGTTGAAATTCAGTGGTTAATGCCAAACTTGTCGACTCATAATTGTCAAATGTTCAAATTGAATTTAATAATTAATTGGGTTTGTAAAGGAAAAAAACGTCAAGAGAGAAAAAAGTGTTTCAAGGAAACTTTTTTCTTGCCTCTCATCGATTTTGAATTTTCTACTTTCAACATTTATCACAATTTTGAAACCTTCAAGTTGTTAAATATTAGATCTTGAGTTGGTTCAATTGCATCGAGAAGGAAAAATTCATTTTCTTTGATGATCATGAGAAAGTAAAGTTTCTATTCAAAGAGTTTTGTAGAAAAGTTGAGTTGCACAAGTTGCTTCATGAGTTGATTGAAATACGAAAAAAATGATTACAAGTTGATGAAATTTCCACCAAATTGAATGAAGGTTAAAAAGAATTTTTCAAAATTTCGATTTTCGCTTTCAACGGAAATTAACTCGAACTTTTAAAATCTCATCGCCATTAGATTCTTTGAGTTTCGAGTTAAGCAACTGTGTTAAGGAAAAATTTCGTCAACTTTGATCATCGAACTAAAGAGAAATTTTTCGCAGAAAGTTGACTTTTTGTTAAATTCGTTTTTTGGATAATTCCTCGGTCAGAACAAATTTGATTCGAAATTCATGAGCGTCGAAGAAAAGTTTGACTTGGAGTTAATCACATTCAATCGCAGCTTCTTGCCAACTGATAAGTCAATCCAGTTTGATGTAAAGTAAATTAGACATCTTTTTAAACCATTAAAAGTTTTCTCGACTCGAGTAAAGTTGCCTTTTCTAATCAAAACTGAAGTAAACAACATTAGGTGAAAGTAAATCACTGTTGGTAGACGATCATTTTTATTGCTTGTTTACGCTTTCAAAATAGAAGTGAATATTTATGGTAAAAGCAAGTTATGGTAAAATGGCAAATTACACTTTCATTATTTAATCGATAGTACATTTAGAAAACTTTTAGCCCTTGAAATCGAAAAACTCAATTTTCAATTTTTCAAGTTATATAAAGTTGCAAGAAAAGTTATTTCAACTGTTGCATCGAGTTTAAATTCACGCAAGGATCTCTGATCATAACTTTCAATAAGTGGTTCTTTGGTCCAATTTCCGATCTTTTCATGAATCGAAAATTTTCTTTGAAAAGATTATCATTTGTAAAATTTTGCATTTCCATTGTCATTTTGTTGAACCGTGCATTTCCTTGATTAGCATTGAAGTAAACAGGTTTATGAATCGACAATCTGTGGATCAATCGTGGAGGCAAAAGATAATAAATTTTGAGCAATTTAATCACTAATCATTCAACTATTTTATCTGTAATCAATTTTCCCTTCCAGTCGACTCATTTTATGTAACATTTTCACTTTCATCTAAAATCCTTTTTTTTCCTTTCCATTTCAGACTCAATCTGATTATGTTGCGGCTTATGATAACTTTTGTGTTGAACAAACTGATGCCAATTTGATTACCTATTACGATGCTCACAACAATTATGTTCACCAACTTCATGCCTTCAACGGAATGCTTAAACTCTATGTTGGCGATGTTTTACCCAGTCTTTACGAGGTAAGTGATTATGACCATTCCCAGTGGATCAAACCTCCCAGGAATCACAGGGAGTGAAAAGAGCATCCTTTTGATAAGTTTAACAAGGTCAATGTGAAAGGAGTGAAACCTTGCAAACTTGCTCAAGGTAAAAGTGTTGCTCAGGAAAATGAATGTTTACTTCACAGATTCATGTTGCTAAAAATGCAGAAAGCCAAATCAGATTATCGTAAAAAAAAAACTTTCTCAACTCTTTTTCGTTCATTTTTTATCTTTTCTCGCATGAGAGTTGCAAATTTTTATCAATACTTGATATGCAATTAGGTTGTGTATCTTCAACTAAACCTTGCCCCAGAATATCAATTTCAAGAGTAATCAACAGATGAAGAGAACATTTAAATCAATGGGAGCAAAAAAACTTTTCCTTCTTTTCATCTTCGATTAAAATGGAAATTGATTGATTCGTTCAAGATGAACTAAAATCTTTTCCAACCTCTTCTCAATCCATCATTTTTAATCAACGAAAATTGGCCAAATTTAATTACTCTCGACTATCGACTTTTAATTTCATTGAAACTGATTCACTTTCGACTTTTTTTTTGGGAGAAGAAAAAAAATTTCTTTTCTTGAGATTTTTTTCAGCTTCGACTCTTCAGAGTTAAATCTTGAGATTCAATTATTAAACAGCAAACAAGATTAAAAATGTTTTGCCTTCATGAATATTCATTGAATAATGAAAACATGATGAACCTTGAATAATGATATTGTAATGGAAGAAGATGAAAAAAAGGATGAAAAAGATTGTCTTTTGAAAGGTCAATAGGAAAAGGTTAATAAGGAGTTCGAGATTGAACAAGTTCGAACCATTGATGCAACTCAACTGTCGTCGACGAATAAACAGACAAATGATTAGGCAAAATGAAAGATTCTCATTGCTTGAGCACTTTTCTCACCAATGATGTATGCTGGTCATGTTGATGGTGATTATGATGATATGATAATCATGATCGAGAAATAAAAAAGTTACTTCAAGAGCATTATGCTTGGCATTTAATCTCACCTCTTTACTGTTGGCCTATTTTTTTGCCTCTTTCACTTTTCTCTTCGTCTCATTTTCCATTCTCATCAGGATAAGATTATTCAGCTCTTTTGTTCAACATGATGAAAGATGAAGAGTAGAAACAAGATGAACCTTTTCTCACTTTTCACCAACAAGAGAAAAGTTAACATCTTTTGTTTCATCCCAACTTGAACACAATAATTTGAGTTTCCCTTGAGCAACACTTTTCACCATTCGTCTCATTAAAAGTCACCAACAGCTTAGTCACTTGGCAGAGACGGAAAACTGTGGTTAGTCGAAATCAATCTTTCAATGAAATTGCAAGATGTGATCACAGTCGAAGCAAACTTTTCTCGAACAATCTGTCAAAATTTGGAAATTTATTTTTTTTCCATATTCTTTTTTTTCAGGAACTTCAAGAAGCATATCTGGACGTGAGTGATATTCTTGCCTGTTCAATACATTCAGCTGCCGAGTTTCTGACAAACAAGGTGAGAATCGATTCAATGATAACTGCAAAATCGTTAAATGTCAAGGAATTACATTTGACGAATCAAAAGTGTTTAAAAAGTTTATCTTTCATTATTCGATATTTCATTTGCATAATAATGATAATAACAATTATTATCCAAATTGAATTTTGATGAACAAGAAAAAGGAAAAAAATGTTCACATTTGCCTTCAAAGTGCCATAACTTTACCATAATATGATAATGATGATAATAATAATCAAAACTGTTGTAAGATTATCAAACTTTGTTATACTTTTAAATTTGTTTTTTTCTTCTCTCAATGAAATTCATCCATTAACAAGTAACAACTTGAATAATGATTTGAGCAAAATTTATAAATATCAACAGGGAAAGTTGGACAAGTAAGACGGTGAAATAATTGGAAAAGAAATGATGAACAAAAAAAACGAAAAAAAGTTCTTGCAGATTATTCAGCTTTTTTCTGTTGTTATCAGTTTTCTTTAGTTGATAGTCAGTGTTCAAGTTGAAGTTATTAGTTGAATGAAAATTGAAATGCATTAATATGTTTGAAGGTTAATAAATATGGAATGACTTGAATTTATTAGCTGCCAATGGTGAATCATTTGAATAATATGAATAACATTACGAGATGAATGAGAAAGTTATTAATATTGAAATAACACGATTGTGATTCTCATCGAATTTCCATTAATTCTATATTCTTCTCGTAAAAGTTGAACATTTACAATGATATCAAAGGTAGAAATGGGGTAAAATCAGTTTCCATTTTTCCCAATATTCTATTAGTTGCCGATTTATCATGTAAAAATGAGAATCTAAATTATGCATCGACTTTCAGGAAATGTTTATTGTTGGTAAAAGTTCATTTTTTTTGTCCACAAAATCGACATCTGTGGAAATTTCGGATTGATTATTTTCAAGTCGTAAAGTTTGAACTAAAATTGGGGAAAAATCAGAATAAGAAATCTTTTCAAACAAAATTGATGATCGAAAAATAAAGTTCTAATTTCCCTAAACATAAATGTTGCACTTTTAGAAATTTTCATCGAATGCTTTTCTCTTGATCAAGTCCAAATTTTCCAGAATTTATCGATATTCGAAGCTGGATTTTTTCGCTTTTTATTATCGTCCCGTAATTCTCACCAGAACGATCTTTGACCGAATCTGAACAGTTTCTTTCTTTTCAAACCAGTAGCAATGAAAAGTCAAAATTGCATTCAGATTGTTATTTGATCTTTTTGGGCTCAGAAATCATCCCAATAAACTTTCAAAATCAGTCTTTTGTTTGCAAATAACTTTCCATGTTCATGATGCTAAATCTAAGTTATCATCAGAATTGCAATAATCTGAGGTTGTTGTCTCTTCGAGCAAACAGAATGTTTTTTTTCGCTTCCAAATAACTACTCGTGTTTAGCAAAAAACTATCTGTTTAGTCTAATCAATCATGGGTGATGATCGATCAAGCTGAAGATCGTTTGAGATGCAATTATAAATGAACAATCTTTAATTTACAACTCTCTAGTTAATCAACTATTGTATTCATGAGTTGACCTTGATTAATGCGGTAAGCTTACTTGATGGGTAAAGATTATCAATATTTTTTTTTTCTCCAATTCTTTTTCTCTTTTCCACCTTTTCTTGTTGACCCCTTTATCAATCACCCAGATTACATGATGCATTGCATTTGATAATCAACAATGATAATATTCAGCCAACAGTCCACAACTATTGAACTGTCTGTTCTCGATTGTTCTAGTTTTACCTTTGAACTATTCCGAGTATTATTACTCTGCATGCTGATCCAACAGCAAAAAGAAACAAAAAAGGTTGTTGAATGAAAGACAAAAGTGAGAGAGCAAATAGAAGCAGCAACCCTGAGATTTCATGAGGTAGAATGAATCTTGAATAAGGCTTTTTTGTCAGCATCAGTAAATGACATTTGTCCTGTGATCACATGAATTGTATGGTTAAATGATGAACAGGCAAAAACGAGTTGAAAGACAAATATTATAAACAGTGAGAGTCGAGTTTAGTCAATTGAATAACTTGGTATAAAAGTGAATTTCAGTTAAACCATTTAGTCTTTCTGTGGCTCTTTCAAAAATGATAACAAACAAGTTTCAGAAATGAAACAGAAAATGTCACTTCATTTGATTAGACGAAAATGTTGACTGAACAAAAATTTACTAGATTACAGGGAATGATAATAAATGGATAAAATTGCATCAATGGCTTTTCTTTCTACTTCACAATCAATTAATCAATTACTTTATAATCTGTTGATTGGGGAAACAAGATGAACTTGTAAAATTAATTATTCAAGTGAATGGAGAAGCACAAGATTAATGTTCAATAGTTGATGGATTGGCTAATCAAACGTAAATGAAGCCAAAATTTTGCATCCATTGTTCAAGAGCTAATATTTTCAACGCTTCTTCCTTTGAATCCATATTCAACTTTGCTGACGATTCAGCTTCAGATTAATTCATTTCGCCATTGACAATAGCATTCTGTTTCAAAGTTTTTCAACTATCATGAATGGATCAAACAACTGCTATCATAATTAACAGATTCATGGTGAAATTTAAAACCAATTGTGCAATGGCACTGAATACCCCTGCCAATTGCGTGTTCAACTAAAGTGAATTAAATTAAATTTTTGAACAAAGTGAAAGATCCGAGTAAATGTCCACTTATAAAGGTAATCATCTATCACACAGTCTGTTCATTGTGTGTTGATAACCTTGAATGAAATGGGCACGTTAATGATGATGCATAAAAGGTTGGGAAAAAGGTGAAAGTAGAAGGGAAAAAACGAAAAAAAAAGAGAAAATAAAATGTGTAAACTCAATCAATCACGATGATTCCCAGTGAGAATCATCAGATGAAAACTTTTTCAATGGAAAATTTGAAAGCTGACAAAATTTGAATTACAGGGAAATGATAAGTATTGTGTTGAGATTAATGTTTACATTTTTCCTATTACCTTTTCATCCTTGGCCAAGTCAACTTTTAAAAATAATAATATTACCAGTAAATATTGCTCAGTAAACAGAAATTCCAATGACTGAATTATTTGCTGATCCTTTGCAATACTTGCATCAAAGGTGTCCCACAAAGAAACGCGTTTCAAATAGCTTTCCATCATTTTCATTGCCCAATAGACGTGAGAAAAGGCTACATTGTCTAACCTTTGGTTAAGGTTCATTGCCTAACCTAACCCAACCTAACCTAATCTACTCTGCAGGACAAGAGACATGACCGTCATGAGTATACCTTTGACGATTAAAGTTGATTTGATTCTCATCTCTTTCCCTTTACTTTCAACTTTTAATCTCACCGTTTGAAGCTGTAAAGTGAACTTCGGTTCACCCAATGAGTCACTGAAATTAATTTGTTGCCTCATTGTTGAGCAATTTAACAGTTTACTGAAAATTTTTGTTTATTTAAAAGCAACTTTGACTCACAATCTTTGTCAGACTGACTCAAAAATCAACTCTTTTTTGATTGCCTCGTTAGTCTGTTTGCTTTAAAAGATTCATCATCAGGTTATTTTGTTATTGCAACAATCGTTAAACTTGAAACAATCAATCTTTTTCAACTCTTGTAATTGATTTGGTTCTAATCAACATTTCATTTTGATTATTTCAAGTCGATTTGTTTCCATTAAGAGTTAAACTTGCAGATAAATGCAACAACCTTGATTGTTTCCCCCTCATCTTTGCCTTCAGTTCATCTTTTTAATTCACTGGCAAAAGTTCAATAATGAACATTACCTTGAACTTCATTTCTTCTTGAAGCTAGTTGAATTCAGCTTAGGACAGGTTTTGTTTCCCAATCAAAATGGTCAATTTATCTTTTCCTTGAGCTTCTTTCACTCAACTCGTTGCTGTTTCTCGAGATCAATTTTTAATCCTTTTACTGTTCGCCTTTGCTCATCTCAATTTATCATTTGATAAAGATCAAGATACTCGCAAGTAAACTCAAATTGACACTAGAATTTGAAAGAAAAAATTATAAAGTTATTTATGATTGAAATTCAATGGAAAAGTTGCCTTTAAATGTACACAATTTACCATTCAATGAACCATTTAATGTCCTTTTCATTGTATTTGCTCAATTGATCGACTCTCAAGTTTTGTGTAAACTCTCAATAGATTCAACTCACAGCTAAAACAAACGAAACAAATCCAAAACAGTTTATCTGCTTTTAAAGTTTCTCACGTCACGAACAAGATTTGTTCAATTGCTATTAATAGTTTAATTCAACTTTTCAATTGAATTTTCACGTAGAATTGAATTTCTTTAAAAAAAACTGATTTCGATCAACAGCAATCTACATTAAGAGACAGTAATGTAGTTAAAACGATGACAAAGGTGAAGTTGAAAGAGAAACGTTTAAATGAGCAAAAATAAAGCTAACGAAAAGGTAAAGAAAAGGTAAATCGAAATTTTGTCCTCGAGGTAAATATTGATCTAATGAGGACAATATTGTTGTTCAACATTTTTCGATAATCATTATGATTGCACTGTTGATGTAATGGTTATGACAAGAGTCAATATATGAACATAATCTGACAAAATTCTGGTTCAGTTTAGACACATTTTCCCCTCGTCTTCCATTCGGTTAATGATTCATCGAAAGGTTGGAAGGAAACAAAATAATGATAACAAATGAAAGTGAGCAAAGAGAGAAAAGAGATTGAAAAATGGAAAAAAAAACTAAAATCTTATTCGAATATTTATTAATAACTTTTTGCTCTCATTTTTTTTTCTTCCTTCCAATTGCATTCTGATATCGATTTGGAATGAAAAGTGCAACTTGAAGGTGCTCAGAAGATGAGACTAAATGGATAGTAATGATGATCTGCTGGTGAATGGAAGGATGAAGAGATGAGAAAATGGTGATTTTGATCGATAGATTGGCATTGAACTTGTTTGGATTATGGATAACGATCATGAAATAAGAATGATGAAAAAATGATTCTTCTTTTTTTTCATGCTCTTCCATTGTTTTTGTTGGTTATGTTGGTAAATTTAAGTAACTTAATTTGAATCAAAATAAAAACGAAACACAAGGTCGATACTCAGACCAAACAGACACGAAGTCAAAATAATCAATTAAATGAATTTATTCAAAAAGTTAAAGATGATTGAAGAAGCAATTGACAGGTTCAACTTTAAGTTAATGATTACCAATGAGAACAAAATAAAAAAGATACAAAAAATAGTTAATGTTCAAACACACTGAACATACGACAAATCGACACCATACATGTTTAGGTGACATTTTAGTATTTATACTCGGACAGATAAGACTGCCCTTTTGAGTCCTCTGTGAGTAAGAGTTTGTTTGAAGATTAGGGTGGACGAGTGGAAGAAAACCAAGGAAAGTAAGTTGCTTTAGGTGTTTGTGTTTGTTTGTAGCAAAAGGTTGAAAATAGCTTAAATCGGGAAAATGGTCAAGTTGAAAGATCAAATAAGCTTCTAGGTTTAAAGGATAAAATTAAGTGTTATAATTAGTTAGAATAGGTCAATAGTAAATGATTGGAAGAAAGATCAAGTTATTAGGTTGAGTGGTTGAGGTGCAGTGGGCACTTTACCTGTGGCTTTTGAGAGTTCATAGTTCATGGGAAAACTGAGGTTTTCTCATGAACTATGAGCCAGACAGGTAAACAAGTATTACCACCAGATTTGTCTTGATGAGAGCAAGCTAATGATATGCAGGTGTGCTGAGGAAAGACAAAGGTTCCTCAGTCAGAAACTGCATATCATGAAAGTACTGGAAAAGGTCAAAATAAGGGTTTTTCATGGTTAACCCTGGAATGACTTATCAGGTCGAAACATATAATATATCATTGGGTTCAGAATGATGATCTATGACTGAATAAAGTGTTAAATATTATTCAGAGTCATTCATGGTTGAGTTGGAAGTTGAAACAGAAAAAAGTCAAAAAATCAAATTTGGAAAATGATTTTAGATTGAAGGGAAATCATGACTAATGAGTACTATTAAATGTTTGATTGAATGTAAAAGATGGATTCAAGTTATAATAAAAGAGTTATGTTGATATTTTCAACCAACAGCCTCCCTTGCTACTAACAAACACAGTTAACTTAAATTGAGCAAATTGACACATTTACTTAAATTTGCTGGTGTCAATGATTTAGTTAGCATATCTGCTGGTTGTTTAGTTGTTGGAATGTACTCGATTCTTATTTTACCATTTTCTTGATGGTCTCGAATAAAATGAAAGCGCATATCAATATGCTTCGTCAGTTTCGGTAAACAACTATTTTTAGATAAAAGGATCGCTCCTTGATTGTCGCTGTAAATGTTGATTGGAGTAGTTAGTTTTACATTCAACTCTGTTAATAGTTGAATGTACCACAAAACATCTTTAGTACATTCGGAAATCGAAACATATTCAGCTTCGGTTGTCGACAGAGCAACGCTTTTCTGGAGTCTCGAAGCCCAAGAAACTGGTGAATCTCCAAGCGTTACGGTAAAACCATTGGTAGACTTTCTTTTGACTAAATCACCACCAAAATCAGCATCACAATAACCTTGTAATTGAATGTCAGGGTTAGGATAATTATAAACAATGCCATAATCAGTTGTACCTTTGAGGTACCGGAAGATTTTCTTGATTGCTCCCCAATGAATGTCGTTATAGCATGAATTGAATTGACTTGCTTTGTTAACCTGAAAGGTAATGTCAGGTCGAGAGATGATGGACAGGTACAAAAGAGCACCTACAGCCTCTTGATAGGGAATGGATGCATCAGGTGCATCATTTGTTGCGATAAGTTTAAGGTTAGGATCGCCAGGAGAACCAATTGGTTTACAGTTTTCCATGTGGAATCGCTTGAGTAATGATTTGATGTAAGCAGATTGCTTGATTTTGATTGATGAACGGTCCGGACTCTGAATTATCTCCATACCTACAAAAACTTGAGGAAGGTGAAACTTCATATCGAATGCTTTAGATAAAGAATTAGTTAATTTATCAAGTTCATTTTTGTTTGAACTAATTACTAATCCATCGTCAACGTAAATTACACAAATAGTTAGTGCATTTTGATTGTTAACAAAAATACATTGATCAGCTTTACATTGAGCAAATTTGTGGTTCGTAAAGAACTCAACAATTTTTGCGTTCCATTGACGTGGAGCTTGTTTCAGGCCATACAAGCCTTTCTTTAATTTAAATACTTTACCACTTTTATCATCAAATCCAACTGGTTGCTGCATATAAATCTCTTCATAGAGATCACCATAAAGAAATGCAGTTTTGACATCAAACTGTAACAAATACATTTTATTAGCTGCAGCAATCGAAAGTATTGCTCTTATCGAGTCGTAACGAGCAACTGGACTGTAAGTCTCGAAATAATCAACTCCATATTTTTGAGAGTAACCTTTAGCTACTAATCTAGCTTTAAATCTCTCAATAGTTCCATCACTTTTTCGTTTGATTCGGTAAACCCAACGACATGAAATTATTCGTTTACCTTTTGGAAGTTCAACTAAGTCATAAACATTGTTATCATTTAAAGATTTCATTTCATCTTTCATTGCATTTAACCAATTAACTGAATCAACTGAATTCATTGCTTCTTCATAACTTAAAGGTTCCAATGAATTATCAGCGATTGAAGTCAGACACAAGTTAACAAATGAATCACCTTTTAAATTAAGGTTAGTTAATTCATCCTCATCAAGTGGATCATAAATTACTGTCTCATCACTATCAGAGTCATTATCATCTTCATTTTCATCCGCATCACTTAGTCCGCATAGTTTTCTTAAATTAACAACTTCATCATTATTAATACTTTCAATTGTAGCTTCTCCATTGTCATCATTTTCGGAAAACTTGACATTACAAGTTACACTAATTTTGTTTGAAAATGGATCGTAAACACGATAGTTTTTAGTTGTTTCGGTGTAACCAATGAATATACATTTCTTGGACTTTGCGTCCCACTTCTTCCTTTGTTGATCAGGTATTTTAACGTAGACAACACAACCAAATACACGAAGATGGTCGTAACAAGGTTTTTTATTGTACCAGAGCTCATAAGGTGTCATCTCTTTTTGTTTCTTATTAGTTACTAAATTCATTACATATACAGCAGTGTTCATTGCTTCAGCCCACAGTCTTTTAGGTAATTTACTCCCGAACAACATTGATCGTGCTAATTCAGCAATTGAACGATTCTCTCTCTCAATCAGTCCATTCTGTTGTGGAGTATATGGACAGCTCAATTCATGAGTAATTACATTGTTTTTCAGAATTGTTTCAACTTTACTATTAATAAACTCTAATCCATTATCAGACCTCATTATTTTTACCTTCGAACCAGTAACTTTTTCAGTTTCTTTAATATGTTCATCGATTTTAGCAAAAGTATCGGATTTATGAGTAATGAAATAAATGGACCGAAAAGAACTGAACTCATCTTTTATAACTAATGCATAATTTGAACCTCGAATTGATGAAACCTCCATTGGACCAACAAGGTCACAATGCATAGCTTCACCAACCTTTATTTCTCTAGGTATCGCTGTCTTGAATGACTTGGAACACATTTTACCCTTCATACAGCCATCACAAACAAATTTATTGGGATCACAATCAATCTTTATTTTAGGTAACAATCCTTCTTTGGACATTTCGATGATTTTATGGACATTAACGTGTGCAAGTCTTTTATGCCACTCACTTAGCGAAGCATCTCTAACAGTTAAAGCAAAATTATTTTCATCTTTTCTTGTCTTTAAATTTAAAACAAATGAATTACCAACTGGTCTACATGTCATCAACACTTTACCAGATTTACTTTCAGAAATTTCTGTTCCTTCTAGTGAGGAAAACAACTTGTAACCTTTTTTCATTGCCTGCATCCATGAGAACAGATTGAACTTACCAAGTCGAGGAGTAAATAAGACATTTTCAAGTTTACATTTATTCCATTTCCTTCCATCAAAGCATTCAGCTAAAACAGTTCCTTTAGCAATGCCAGTAATTTTATTCCCGTCTCCAATTGTTAAAGGTATTGGTTCTTCTAATTCAACGAATTCACTGAAACTATTGATGTCACTTGTACAGTGATAAGAACAACCTGAATCCCAATACCAAACTAACTCATTTGATCTATTTTCATGAGCTGTATAAGCAATATCATTCTGTTCATTAGTTATATTTTCGTTGTTGGTCAAAGCCACATTAGCTTGTTGTTCAGTATTTCTATTTGAATAATTATTCCTATTGGAGGATAAGTTAACATTGTTTCGTCGCTGAAAGTTTCTATTGCCTCCATAATTATTATTATTGCAACTTGAGTAGTTTTGTCTGTTGAAACTGTTATTATTATTGAAATGATTGTTGCTCCTGTTTTGATTGTTAAATCTACTTGAATTATGCTTGAAATTATTAGACTGAGCATTCCAGTTGACCCTATGATTATTATTGTTATTATTTCTTATCAAATTATTGGTATTAATGTTGTTGTTGTTGTTTGGTCTTCGTCTACAATCATTTTTCAAATGTCCTTTAAGACCACAATTGAAACAAAACTTATCTTTTACATTATATTGAAATTTATTAGACGGTTTTACTAACAGAGCTTCACCTTTTTTACTCGGGTTACCTTCATTCAAACGTTTCTCTGTTCTTAAAAGATTTGCTTTCAACTGATTCAAAGTAATTGAATCTCCTGTATCAATTCTCATTTCAATATTTTGTCGGAAATTTTCATAGATGATTGGCAAATCATCTAAAACTTTCATCACAAGATTTTCTTCATCAACATCAATTTTACGATCTTTGTTTAACTTAATAGCAGTTTCAAGTTCGGAGAAATAACTTGCAACTGTGTGAGCCGAAGTGAACTTAACCTCAATGATTTTACGCTTAACACTAAATGAGCTTTGTTTAGTTCGCTCTTCTCGAAAATTTATAATATTGGTGAACATTTCATGAGCTGTGGTAGCATTGATAAATAAACTTGTTAGACTTACATCTTCAGAATCAATACTGAGCATAATGAGTTGTTGTGCGGTTGAATCATTGACATCCCATTCATTGATTTCAGAGTTTCTTCTCGTGATGTCGCGCTGAGTAAGAGCAGGAATCTCTTCGGCAGTGTACTGTGATGGACGTGATGAAGAGCCGTCAAGAACTTTGAGTATCCCTTTGGATTTACAGATGGTTTCAATGGATCGTTTCCAAACATAGTAATTTGTTTTTGTTAATTTAATCACTTGTACGTCGTTGTGAATCATGATGGTGTTGTATGTGACGAAGAAGGTGAATTTGTAATATTTGTAATAAGGTTACAAAATAGCCAATATTCAGGCTCAAAGATTTAGTATCGAAATATTGATATAAAACAAACACAAGTCAGGGAAGAGTGACTGGGCCCATAACCTGTTGGTTATGTTGGTAAATTTAAGTAACTTAATTTGAATCAAAATAAAAACGAAACACAAGGTCGATACTCAGACCAAACAGACACGAAGTCAAAATAATCAATTAAATGAATTTATTCAAAAAGTTAAAGATGATTGAAGAAGCAATTGACAGGTTCAACTTTAAGTTAATGATTACCAATGAGAACAAAATAAAAAAGATACAAAAAATAGTTAATGTTCAAACACACTGAACATACGACAAATCGACACCATACATGTTTAGGTGACATTTTAGTATTTATACTCGGACAGATAAGACTGCCCTTTTGAGTCCTCTGTGAGTAAGAGTTTGTTTGAAGATTAGGGTGGACGAGTGGAAGAAAACCAAGGAAAGTAAGTTGCTTTAGGTGTTTGTGTTTGTTTGTAGCAAAAGGTTGAAAATAGCTTAAATCGGGAAAATGGTCAAGTTGAAAGATCAAATAAGCTTCTAGGTTTAAAGGATAAAATTAAGTGTTATAATTAGTTAGAATAGGTCAATAGTAAATGATTGGAAGAAAGATCAAGTTATTAGGTTGAGTGGTTGAGGTGCAGTGGGCACTTTACCTGTGGCTTTTGAGAGTTCATAGTTCATGGGAAAACTGAGGTTTTCTCATGAACTATGAGCCAGACAGGTAAACAAGTATTACCACCAGATTTGTCTTGATGAGAGCAAGCTAATGATATGCAGGTGTGCTGAGGAAAGACAAAGGTTCCTCAGTCAGAAACTGCATATCATGAAAGTACTGGAAAAGGTCAAAATAAGGGTTTTTCATGGTTAACCCTGGAATGACTTATCAGGTCGAAACATATAATATATCATTGGGTTCAGAATGATGATCTATGACTGAATAAAGTGTTAAATATTATTCAGAGTCATTCATGGTTGAGTTGGAAGTTGAAACAGAAAAAAGTCAAAAAATCAAATTTGGAAAATGATTTTAGATTGAAGGGAAATCATGACTAATGAGTACTATTAAATGTTTGATTGAATGTAAAAGATGGATTCAAGTTATAATAAAAGAGTTATGTTGATATTTTCAACCAACAGTTTTCTTGTTCAATCTTGCGTTTTTTTTTCGCCGTCTTCATCTTTTTCTTTTCCTTGCTCATTATGCTTTCATTTTCAGTGTCGATAATTTGAGTTTTGTTGACTAAAAAATTGAATTGTTTGCTCAGTCGTTGGTACGAATAAATGGATTGGTTCAATTAACCAATAAAAGAGCTTTTTTATCATGAAAAGTTATCCTTCTTTATTGATCAGATTTCATTGTTAACATTGTAAGAACAAGAAAATTTAGATAATTCTATTGATATTAACAATGGTAACATTCAGTGAAACTTTCATTGCTAATGCACTTCTGTTCATCTCATTTCATGTTACATATTTCACTTGAACGAATTTCAACCATGAACAGGTTAATTCACCTAATGAAATTAGTCTAAGTGTCTATCTCAGTCGGGAAAAGTGACGAAATTTTCTGCCACAACTTGAGTTATCTTATTCTGCTGAGCAAATGGTCTGAGCATTAATGATGATCCATTAAGATTCAAGTTAATAATGACATTTTCTAATGATTTCGTCTCAACCTTCATCAACTCGGGTGATGGAAGATACTTTATCTCAATATGAAACAAAGATTGAATAGGAATAGAAATTCAGCAATATTCTTGCAACTGAATCGAAAACTGGTCATTTACAAGCGAAAGATTGCACCAGAGTAGTTGTTAGATTTAGATTTAGATGAATCAAGTGAGAAAGTCTATCATGAGTAGGTGACATTTGAGCAAAATTTGACTCTTTTTCACCCAAAACTATGCTAAAGTGTATAGACTGAGTTATGAGAAGATTGTTGTCGAATTGAACGGGACTGTTTTGGAATAGAACGAGTTGAGTGAAAGCTTCATTGTTGCCTTCAGAATACGAAGTAATCGAAGTAACTGAAAGGTTGGGTTTGTGGAAAGTAATCTGGGTAGAAGACTGCACAACTTGCTTTCACTACAAGTTTTAGATTCGCATCTAGGACCGATATTGGTTTCTTACTTCGGTTACTTCAGTTAAGGTTGAGAAAAATCTCTTTAGAGATGGACGCACAATACAATACTTGAGTAGAGAATAGGAACTTTATTTGAGTTTAAGAATTGAGTTAAGATTTGAATGTAATGTTGAATACAGTAAGAATTTGAAGTCACTTATAAGTAAATCACTGAATGATATTACTAGTTAGAGTAACTGACCACAATTTAAACAAATTGAAATGGAGTCTACAATTTGAGAAACTGAAGTGGTGAATAAAATATGAATGGTTGGGTTTTATATCTAAATTTAAACAAAGGAATAATTTTGGAGGGAAAAGATGAAGAAAGTAAGTGTTTGTCTCTGTCTTCATTTGGCTGATCTGGTGACAAAAGCAAAGAGGTGACTAAGTAAGTTGTGGTTACTCATTGGCGTCACTAAGGCTGTACAAGCTTGTGAGCGTTGAGATCTCTAGAGAGATAAGACAGCTTTGACAAGGCTAAAAGATTAAGCGTTATCTTTAACCAAGCTAAATTATTAACAGTTGAAGTTAAAACAAAAGAAAGGGATTTTAACGTTTCTTTCTTTAGAGCACTTAATTTTTCATCTTAAATTTGGAGACAATATTAACTGACTTTTTAGGTGTGAATTAAATACATTTTAAAGTTAACAGAATTTTAGATTATTAATTAAACAGAAAAATATTATGAAAATTTGAAACTGTAAGAATATATTGCTTGAGCAATGAAATATAATGAGAAATTAAGAATTTGGAAATAAGTAATGAAAGTAAGCAAAGATAATTCTCGAGATTCTGTATCGAGAGTAAGCCATTGAATGATTTCAAGAGTTTACATTTTTATACCCTTCATAACATAATTTTTTTGTGAATCAAAAAAGAGTCACATGTGACTCACAATTTTGTTGAATCACGATTTATGTCAATTTTTGCAACAGAAATCTATGATTCTAATTAATTTTCTAATTCTAAGATTCAATCCACTTTGTTTTGTGTTGAATCTTGAAACTCTTGAAAAAAGACTTGAATTACCGCAGGATCTTTCATACTATTAGATTTATTTTATTTCATAAGCACAACATTCAATTTCAGCTGAGAAATCGTAGTTTTGTTATGAGGAATCTTATCCGGTATATTACTGTTGAAGCTCCTTTGGAAATTTCTGCCGCTGATGTAGAATCGTAATTTTAAACGTAGAATTTCTCATGAATCCTATTTTTTTACACACTGACTATGAGAAGAATCGTTAACTCTTTATTCATTTAAAATTAACATCAAGCATTGCTTACAATAAAAACAACTTTTACTAATTTAGTTTAATATATTAACTGTAGACGAGGGGTTTAAAGCACTGCAAAGACCATCAATGTGTTAAAATGTGACAAAATTGTGCCTCACAAAATTTATTGGTTGTAATTGTAAAGTTGAATTGAAAAGTATTGGTTTCGATCCTTTTTTGTGATCCTTCACATGAAAAAATTTCGTTGAAAATCTTACTTCTTTAGCTGGTCGGTCGACAACCAAAAGTCGATTAATGCATTTTTAAACCATTAGTCTTTGGGTCTCACAAGCAGACTCGATTCGATAAAAACTCGATACATTGACGAGATTGTCGAGACTTATTTTAAAGCGCATTTTCTCATTATAAGTAAAATTGTCAATCAGTAAGATTTACACAGAAAACTACTCCAATTCGATTAACTGAAATCTTAGTTTCCAATTAAATTTTTGTAAATTTTTCATGTGATTTTCATGAAATATAAAGGCTGGTGAAAAAAGAGGCAAAGATTTTGCGAAATTAGAAATGAAACTGAGAGGAAAAACAAATCAAAAGTAAAGTAAAAACAACACTTACAGTCGTTAGTCGAGTATTGATACAGAAAGTAAGTGAAAGAGTATTAATGACATTATTTTTGGAATACAGAATTTGATAGTTGAAGAAAAGAGCACAACATGAAAAGGAAACGAAAGGTTTGAAGAAGCAAAGACAATCCTTTTTTGTATTCTTTCTTCTTTTGGCTGTTATCGTGATTCGAAAAAATAATGTCCATTCCCTGATAATCAATGTTTACTCATGTTACTCCTTTCCCATTAGCTGATCTTGAACAAGTAAACCAACAAACCTAATCGTCTATCCTTTTGGCACAGTTGCTACATGATGATAAGAAATGCCGAAACGTGTTGGCAAAATAACTGAAATCAAATTGCCAGTGTTTTTCACTCCAACACTTGATAGATGATATTCATGAGACGAGATAAAAACAAGTTGCAATTTCCATTTGATTTTAAATCTAGCAATTATCATGACTCGAGAAGCTAAGCCAGAGTTATCTGAAAAACAGAAAACTATTGAGTTAATGAATCATTTATCTTATTATTATCATCATTTCGTGCTTAACTAAATTAACTTTACCTGTTTGTTTTGCTTCAAAATAAGAAGTAAACAAAATCTCTATTAATATCATTACATAATGTTTATCCAACTTAGGTGAATCCAGATTAAAGGTTGACCTGCAAGTAACGAGCGATTTTTTCATAAAATACATTTTCTCTATTCCATTTTCCTTTTCCCTCAATTCCAACAGATTCGTGAACAGAGTAACCATTATCAGGCGATTAGTAATGCAGCCAAGAGCATCAATGGACGCAATGATATTGTACCTTACATTAAAGCACTGAATGTCGACAAAGTTTCTTTGCCTTCTCGAATCCACAACTTTGTTTCGCCCGCTTTAATCAACGATACTGCAATCAATGCCAATTTTCCTCCGGTAAGTAAAGAGTAAAAATTGCAAAAATAATTTCTTCTTTTCATTCTTAATGAGGTTTTTGTTGAAAATTTGCCATTCTTTGTGTTGACTCATGATTAGGAAATTTTTTTTTATTGAAGTATAACAATTGAAAGTTGTTTTGAAAAGTTTTGATGAAAAACAATTGAAAGTTCAATTAGGTTTTGTTTTGTTTTAAAGAATGGAATGAAAGATTTTATCATGAAAATGGTTTATAATGAAATGGAAATGATGATTGAAAGTAAATTGAACTTTATTTTCATCCAACCACTTGTAATGTGAATAAAATGAAGAAGGTGAAAACTGTTGTGTAAAGAGTTTTGTTGTTGTTTATTCAATGCTTCACCATTGAACTTTTTGAACTGAATTTTAGGCATCGATTGTTATCCGTCCTTTTCTTTCCTCTCTTAGGAAGTTGTTGCTGTTTTAGCGAATGAGCTTTATATCGATAAAGCGTGCCGTTATGTTTTCAGGAGTAAACTGGACGAATTGAAGCGGGAAATGAATGATCTTGAAGGTAAAATTCAGCAGCTTGAAGAATCCTTGGAATCACTTATAAAATTGCAGCAAAGGTAAGATTAATATTTGATAGAAATGATGAAACCAGACTATCAAATTGTAAAATTCAACATTAACCTTCAACCGTGAAGATGTAAAGCAATGAATTTAAAATTCAAATGAAATTTAAAAGCCAAATCTGTTGACTCAACTCGAGCCAGTTACCAAATCAACTTCACCTTCTTCTAGTTATAAGCAAATAACAAAATGATCTTTACCTTCATCTTACAGTAAAAATAAAAGTCGATCAAAACGCAATGCCAGGTCAACACTTTTTACGCATCAATGAACTATCGATTAATTTCGAAAAGATTTTCATTGCAAGGAAAATGTCAGCCAAAGAGATTGCAGTAAAGGTGAAATGTGACAAAATAGTTGAAGAAATTGGTTCGTTTTGAGAATTTTTGTTGCATTAATTTTCATGAAAATTTTGTTGCATGTTGTTCAGATTTAATGATAGCAATTGAAAGAACGAACAATTGAAGAATTTTAAAGTTGCTTCGTTTGAAGTAAATTTTGATGGCAATGAAATAATTGTCATTTTGTTTCATTCCTTTCACAGAAGTCTCGACTCAAATCTTCACAATAAAGCTAATGAGATTCAAGAAGAAATTTGTTTGAAAAAATTTGATCTTCACTTGGCTCATATGCAAATGGCTGCAATTAAATCACAGGTAAATCTTTAGTCTTTTCATCGCCTTTCCTTCCCTTTCCATAAACAATTCCTTGTGACTCTGCCCATTAAACATTGTTTGAATTGCCTGCAATTAGATGAGCAAAAATCATGATAACAGCTTTGAAAATGAATAAATGTGATTGAATGGAAACTTTATAACTTGATTAACGTTTGACGATCGACAAAGAAGCCTTTTCATGATTTACTCTCATTTACACCAGTTTATTGGACGACCATTAATGATGTTTTATCATTTCACTGTGTTGCCATGAAAATGAATAGAGAGAAAAGTTGAAATTTTGAAATGACAAAAGTTCAACTTTTGTTTTACATGAACATCAACTTTACTCTGGAGGTTTACTTGCCATCGTATTTATGGATTTGTGATAATGAAACGAAACTTTATTTTCATTTTTTCCCTATTTTTACCCTTTTCGAAAAAGGTTGAACACTCATCATGCAAAAACGATTTTTTAGGTAAAAAACAGAGGGAAAAAAGTTGTTCAATTCGATAAATTGGTTTGCTTATAAATGCTCTTTTTTTGGTTCTTTGTTTTTCATATTTTTACAATCCTTTTGAGAGGTTGAGAGAAAAGAGTAAAATTATTTTGTTCACTTGTCTCACTTGTTCCAATAGATAGAGTTGTATACAGCCAAAGATCGTGATTTCCATGTTGATAATGGTTATTTGGTTCAACGGGAGCGAAAATCGTCAACGACAAGTACAACAAGTATCAAGATGAAATGGTTCAAAGCGTTTAAAAGTCTCAAATCGTCGCCAGTCTCCAACAATGAAAGGTAAATTCGATATTTTTCAATCAAATTTTCATTAAATTTCCCAATTTCTAGTGTTTATAAAGAACAAAAGTTTGCAAGTTTGGCCACAAAATGTTTTTCTTTTCGTAAAATGTAATCTTCGAGTTGAGAGTAAAGGTATCGAAAACTAAAAGAATTACATTTTAGAACATTTAAATTCCAAACACGAAACAAATCGACTCTTCTGATAACTTCTGCAAGTAAATCTTTTGTTTGGAAGCATGTGAAAAGGAATTTGAGTCCAGAAATTTTTTGGTTGAATGTGAGCAGAAAATGTGAAAAGTCCAAAGAACGGAAAATGCAAAAAGGTTTGACGGGTGTTTATCAGGGTTTCAATTACATTTGGATACTTTACTGTTCGCTGAGAAAAAAAAAGATTTGTTGCGATCTTTTTCTGCCTTATTCATAGTCAAGTTTTTCGAAGTTGCGCTTTTTGTCGAAGATTTCTCAATTTCGACAGAATTCTTTTTTTCGTAATTTCTTTTCGAATCTAATGCAATCGAGAGGAAAATATTTTTATCGTTCGCCAAGATATTATTCAAAGACATTTCCGTAGGTTCGAAATTTTCCATTGACACAATAGGCTAAAAGTTTATGTTAACATGAATTAGCCGATTGCAATTTATGTTAACGTTAATGTTTATGCAAAAATTCTGTGTTGCCTGAAAAGAATCGAAAATGAGATTTTTCAATTTTTTCTTGTTACTTTTTTTTCCAGAAATGACGATGTTAAAAGAGCACTTAAAGGCAGCTCAGACTCTAATTCAACACTTTACCTTTACGAAGGTCAACATGTTTGGACTGAATATACTTACAAGAAAATTACTCCCTGTGATGTTTGCCATGAAATTCTTAGAGGCAAGTGAAATGGTCACTTTTCCCGACTCTACTCAACCAAATGGACATTAATTTTAAACTAAATGATATTTTCCTTTCCTTCAACAGGACATTCTAGACAGGGAATGAAATGTAAAATGTGTAAACTCAATTGTCACTCTGAATGTACAGATAAAGCCACCAAGTGCCAGGTAAGACCAATAAACTTTTCCACTCGCGATTGCTCCAGAAAATGTTTACAACATTCATTTTCGTTTACCAGACCATTAATGATAAATTGAATAAAATTCATTTCAATGATGAATCGAGAAAAGTCTTTACTCACAAAGAGAGAGAGAGAGAGAGTGAGAAAATAATGTCCATGAAAAGAGCAAAAGTAAAGACCTGAAATGGTCAATAATGATCAACATGAAACGAAGAATATTCAATGGAAGAACAATTTTGTCTTTTACTCTTTTACCTGTTTACAGGTTACAATGATTTATCCATGAATTATATCATGTTGTTGGTATGAATGGAGAAGAAGAACTTTATCGTGTATCTGGTTACATCTCATTTTATTCAGTTTCAATCTATCGTTTTTATTTCCTTTTCGTTGTTTCACAAACTCTGAACATTTCTTATCATTTGTTTGACTAGTTGAAAAGCATCCTTTTTCCTTTTCCATGAAAAAAAGAAAGGTAAATCAAATTCTGGTTCAATGTTACATCAGGTAAAGACTGTTGAGCAACTAGAGATAATGTAAGATGGTAAAGGTTAACCAGCTATGAAGAGAAGAGCATCTTTTTTTCACTTGGCTCACTCATTCATTATAATCATGATGCATTCTGTTTTGCTCAGTACTTTTATCCTTTCATATCTTACCAAGATAATAATGAACTCAGAGAGGCGCAAATAAAAACAAAAAGCCTTGTCTTTTAGCTGTTCATCATTATTCAATTCATGTTGAACCTTTTCACCCTCATAATGATGATTAGCTTTTCTTGATGGAAATGGCTTATTCAATCTTAACATCAGCTTTTCAGGTTCATTTTAACCCAAACAAAATCCATTATCATTCAGATGTTGGCCAATCAAAAGACTCAAAATTTAGGTGATCAATGAAGGTGTAAAATGTTTGCAAAGAAAACAGTTTATCAATGTTATTCTGCCGTTCAATGAAATGGGAGTCATTATTACCTCATTGCTTTGCATTTCTGCTTTTACTTCATCATTCCCCACAATCGATTCCCATTCAGATCAAAGATGAAATTGTTTAATTTCTAGCACAATTAGTCAAAGTCGACTTTGAGTGTTCAAACTTTGAGTCCTTCTACGGCAATGATTGCCAAAATAAGAGCGAGAATAACATCGGTCTAGAGCTTTCTCCTCATAAGTTAGTTGAATTTCAACATGAACTTGAACAACTTCTCGTGCCCAAGAAAATTATAAAAAAAAATTGTGATCAAATTTCCTCGTCAAATGGCAGAGAATCTGAATTGAAACTAGAAAGCTACAATTGCTTTAATAGCAAACTAAATTTGAACCCAATTTATCGAGTTAACATTGTTTGACTTTGTTAATAACTTTGTATTAGTAATGAGTTAACGTGTTGACTGAAAATTGGAATCACTCAGTTACTAATAACAGTTATCTAATGATGGTTACCAAGCAGATAAAAGTTATTCCAGATCTTCTTGTTTCCTTCAAAATCATGTAACACTTTTTCTGAGCAATTTTCATTATCTGTGTTGCATGCTTATTGCCCTTCTTTTCTGTTATCATTGAGATTATCATTCCCTGTACAGCATTTATAATGAAAATGAGCATTTCAATTGTAATGGAAAATTAGCCTACACAGATTGCTGTAATCATGTTTTTAATCAAAATTAAAAACGTTCTGTGATGAGAATCTTTCGCTCTTTCCTATTATCATTATTATGATAATTTTCAATTCTTGAGCGCATTCCATTACCATTTTTACCCATCAACTCTTACCTTTTACATTATCTTTATCATCATCTGCTCATTATCCGCAACCATGACAGTCAATGATAGTGAAAGCCATGGTGAAATGTTGATGAAAATTTACTCAATAGAGGAAAATGAAGAAATCATTGTAGCCTGAAAAAAGAAGAAGAAGAAATATCTTTCATGGTTCAACAATTTTCTGTCACCTTCTTCACTAACCCAACATTATCTCAGAAATCAGAAGATCGTAAAAGTTTCATTTCAGGTTCACCAAGCAAATTAATCTCAATGTTTATCATACATGGTTTTCACCTTGAGTTACTCGAGATAATCTCATGACAACTGTTGATTCAGTTTAGGCATGAATCAATTTCACTCATTTCTTCCAGCATTTCATTTCTCAATTGAATTAATTTTCAAAATGACGAGTTTTACAGCTGCATTAGTTGCTTTCCTCAGGCATTCATTGTTTACTGGCAGGAAACTTCAACTTCACTTTGACGTTCATTAAAAGATCGCTTTATTTACTAAAAACTCAAAGTTGAATCAAATTAATTACTTACAACTCAAAGAGTTTAACTTTATTACAAATGAATCATGAAAGTAAACTCAATCATTTACATGGAAAAGCAGCTTGTGAATTTCAAAGTCGAGTTCAAATGGATTCACAACCTTTTGTAATTGAATACAAAAGACTGTGATAATCAATTATGTTTTTTGGTAAAAAATTTTTCCCCTGAAATTGGAGTTTTTTTTTATCAAGAGAATGCAAATGGTTATGAGAAATGAAGAGAAAGAAAAATGGACGGATAAATATTCAGCAGATTGAATCAATTATTGATTTTCTCTTTGAATAATTGAAAGAAAAATTTATATTTCGAGTTTTAATAATGAATGATTGTAATCATTTCATCCAACCATTACCAACTTAATCATGTTTTTTCATTTCTATTTTTTCGCTGTTTCTCCTCTAATTTCTGGTCAATCCGATTCAGCCTAAATCAAGATTATTGCGCCGTCAAAAGTCAACCTCTGAAATCGAAGCTAAACTCGCATTCAATGAACTGGACGATGAAAGTAAGTACCTTTTAAAGCGTAACAATCTTAACCTCAACTAACTCAATCCTCAATAGTTTAAACATAACATTGACTTAACTTTCAATTTAACACATTCACTGATTCCTTCAAAATTATGTGAACCCAAAATTTTTCCAACATGAATGAATCAATTTTAGCCTTCTAAAAGCATCAATTTAACAAATCCATTTGAACGAAATTTTTTTGTCCAAAAGTTTCCATCAAAATTCGATTAACGAAAAATGCCAGTCTCACGCTGGACCAAAGACTAACTCTTAATTTCTCGTAAATCACTTAAAGTATCTTATCTCAGTCTACTCCAGGATTGATCTGATGAATTCATGCAATCGCACCAAGTTGATTTAAAATCCATTTCCATAAGTTAATCTAATAAAATATCTTTACAGTCATTACAAGAGTTCAGTGCCTTAAGCTTAAGAATCTTTCACTTCAATATCAACTCTTGAGTGGCTTTCAACTTGAAAACTGTTTCAATGTTTAGACTATTAATAGTGACTTAACCATAATTACTCAACTTGAAATGTTAAACCAAGTTGTTGCTCAAATCTTGAACCATTTTCATTGCTCAGTATTTCAAGCAAGTGAGTTGACTTAAAATTATCCAGTTGATTGCAAACAAAAACATTGATCTTAAAATAAACTACAATTTGATTCCAATGAAATGGACTCAACATTGAAATGCAAAGATGGTTGCTCTAATAAGCGTATATTGATGAGATTAACTCAAAGTATAATCAGCCCTAAAATCATTAGAATTCATTGCATTTGCAACATTTTTTTTTCATCTCTTCATTCAATTATCATTCTCAAGTAAATGCATTATTTATAGTTAAATAGGAAAAGCTTTCCAAAGTGATGGCTCAATATTTAGATAATTAAATTTTCTATTGAATTTATATTCTCACCTGATTAACACAGAAACATTTATTAACCATTCCATTAGCAGCCATCATTAGTACAGAAAAGTGGACAAAAATTGGAATAACTTTTATTGCTGATTAAATGGCACTCCAAGTTGTCTTTCATGATGTTTTCAAGTTTCAATGTTACATCATGGTAAAGTAGGGAAATGTGAAAATGAAACAGAAAACAAAGTTTGCACTTTTTTTGCTATTAAAAGCAAATAACTTTTTTTCTTGTTTCTTGTTAATCGCATTGTTTACTGTCAGTTGTTCATCCTAATTGATGGTAACTGGTGAAAGGGTAAAATGAATATGCAAATATTGTGAATGAAAGTGAATGTAAACAATGAGATGTTAATATTGGCAAATTGATGAAATTATTTGCTTCGTTTTTTCTTCTTCTTTTTCTTCCTCTTATTTGCTCGTTTCATTATTGTAATTGTTGATATTGTTGTTGTCATGTATTAGAAGCTGCTCAACCAACAATCGATCCGGTTTACCAATTACTTAGAACAGCAAATGAGGTTAGACGGAATCCAAGTTCAATGAGTGACCTTAACCATGGGATCAATGAGACGACAACTGATCGTTTCTCTAATCTAGTCTCCAGCCTTATGCCACCTCATCATGCTCGTATACGATCCTCTGCATCATCTTCCAATTCATCTTCATCTTCCCATCTTCTAGCTGTTAATAACAATTCAATGCATGCCTCGTGCTCAGGTATGTAACACTATAACATTAGATGTAACAATAAGTTTCAACAATTTCCATTAGAGTTTCGTTTGATAGAGTTTATTCAAAAAGATCAACAATTGGTACAAAGTGATCAACAATTCAAATTTAGAACCGCTTTCCGATTTCATTCTCATTCTGCGAAATGGAAATTTTCATGATCAATTCCTCAAACTGTTTTACATAAAAATCGCTTTAAAAGCTAATAATAAATGAAATCATCGATAGCAATGGAAATCATTTCTAGCGAGTTTCGTAAAAAAAATTGAGCTTCAGGTCAAGCATTCTTCGATATGAAAAATCTGTAATTTTCTGTCGAATTTTCAGATGAACTTTCTGCCGTTTTTCAATTCTCATTTGAAGATACTTTAAACGCAGGCAAACGCTTAAATTGAACACTGATTGGAATAATCTTGATTCTAGAAAATATCGACATGATCGACTTGAAGCGACGAAAATTTTCGTTTCATCCTTGTTCATCTTCTCATCGTTACCGATCACTTTGGACCAACGTTAAACGAAAGTTTCTTGTTTCACTTTAATGGTGAAATGATGGGAATGCACTTTAACATTTTGATTGGCACTTTTGTCTTCACCTGTTCAAGTTGAAACTTTGCTTGAAAATGCAAACCAAAACTCATTTGATAACACTTTGTTAGTTTGTAAATATTTTTATGCAAAATGAGAAAAGTTTGTTTCCATCATTTCCATCATTCGAAACTCTATATCTATCACTTTATATCGTAAAATTAACATTAGAAACTTGATAATAGTTAATAACAGAATAATACACTTTTTTTCCCTGACATTTGATTCAAGTTGAGAAGAAAAAATTTCACATTATTTGTTCAGTTCTCTGATAAACATTGGACAGTCAAAAGTCCTTCTATTATTTAATCACTTCTAACATTAGAATCCATTATCAGCTTAAGTAATACTATTCATAGATGAATAGCAAGCAATATAAAACCACAATTCATCATGAAACTTGGATATTACATTCAATGAAAGCGAATCTCCAACTTACAATAAGCTGGTTGAAGTGGCAAAATAGCAATAAGTTGACGATTGAATTGATGGCTGAATCAATTTTTATCGAGTTTTTCGAAGTGAAAATTTTCAATTTAATCCATTTCTCAGTTCGAATCAAAATAGTCTATTTAAATGGGTTTCTGAATAAATTTCATTTCCGCAACAGATTTAGGTGAAGAATCGAGTAACAGATTTACTCAGCAACAGGGAAGAAGAAAAGATTTGAAAGAAATGATAAGTTTTTCCTCGACAAAGTTTACCAATTAAAAGTTGCATTTCAACAAATTGAGCTTTCAGGCAAATTGAATTGAAATTGATAATTAAACATTTAATGTAACTAAACCTAATTGAACAGGCGAAGATGATAAATCAGTTTTGCCTTAGAAACTCAATAATTGAATGGGAAAAGTAAATTGAAAAGAAATTCAAATTTCCTTCTAAATTCATTAAACTATCAAATCGACAATGAAAATTATTCTTTTCATTACTTTTGATTATTTTGATTTCAATTTTAATAACAATTTTCTTTCAAGACAAAGTTGCTTGAATTGCATTTCAAATTCATCTTTTCATTCAATTTACCAAATTATCAAATCACATTACATACAAACAATAAATCAAAATGAATGTTTAAAGATACATTTTTTGGCCAATTTTATTGTCAAAGATTGAAATGAAAGATTGAAATGTGAAGGAAATTTTGAGCTTAACTTTAATCTTTTTTTGTTTTTTCATGAAATCATCAATTTCCATGGAGTTTCAGGCAACAGGGTTAATCCAAGATGAAAATGTTTAAACAATAAATGTAAATATTGGAGGAAAAGGTGGTTTTGTTTGTGGAAATTTTGAGCTCTTATTTTCAATTTACAATTAGAGTAACATTGTCATAATGTTCACTTTATTCAATTGTCCATTAGTTGAAGTTTGAGGGAAATTACGTTAATTAGATTGAAGTTGATGTGAATGAATGTCCATTAAAGTGTATTGTTCTGTTTGATTAGTTGATTATCATTAGTCTTTACTTTGATTTAAATATTGTGATTAACCTTTTCTTCTTCTTCTTCTTCTTCTTCATTCCTTTAGCACCTCATAGTCCACAACGAAAGAAACTTTCCCTGAGAATGAAAAGCTTCTCCTTGGACGAATCAACACAGCATGTTCAACGAGCTCGACCACAACCTAATTCAAATCATGCCTCATGTACGATTAATTAACTTACAATTAAATTAGAGACAATTGTCACCTTTTAATGCTTGCAATTAATCTGGTTAAAAGTGCTTTTAAACCTGCTTTTAAGTTAATGGTTAATAGATGGCGATCAGTAAAAAAACCGATTATGTAAATTATAGCAAGATTAAGCTAAATGTCACACTGTGCAACCTTTTTTTAAACCTAAATTTTTTAGGTTGTAGGTTTGCTTTAAAGACACTTTTAACCGACAACCATTAATCATTAGAGTATTTTACCATTTTAGGTTAATTATTAAATTATCAATTGGTGTACATTTTCATTTTGTTTAACAGTAGACATTATTTTTTGCTACTTGATGAGCAAGTTCCAGGTTGTGGATTGTTTTACTGTTTTCATGAAATCTAATAACAATTGTTGTTTTTTCTTTCTTTTCATTTCTAACTTGCCCGCTATTGACAATCGACCAATATTAACATGACCATCTTCATTATTAACTGGCCAACAATACCAACAGACAACAATTTTGGTACAGTTTATGTTGAACCTTTTGATTCTACCACTTCTTCCTCAACTGATCGTATTACAACTAAAAGTATATAAACTATACAATTGTCGATTATATTACCATTATTAATTGATAATATTTACTCTTACATTATTATTATTACTCCTTATTATTATCATTTTCTGTTTGTATTAACATTAATTCCTTCCTTCCCTTCATCACTTGCTTTTCTCCTTGTCTCCTTGTATTCCCACTTTGATTCCACCAAATCTAATCAAATTACGTTTCTTTTTTTTCTCCTTTTTCTGATTCCTTTTTCTTTGCATCATTGTCTACAATTAACATCTCTAACCAATCCAATGGACATCATATTCACCTTTCCTGTCCATTAACAACGTATAAAATTACAATCACAATTGGTTGCCTTTGTTTACTGGTTAAATAGCATCAACAGGGAGTCCAAGAAAACCTGTGTTTGGTAAAATTAGGATGAATTCAGTTGATTTACCAAACTCAAATGAGCCAGCAAGTGCCTCTCCATCGCCTTGCCCATCGCCGGTAAGTGTTTTAATCAATTAATTTCCAATTAATGACAACAGGTTTATAATTTCATTGCACTAGCCAATAATGCGAAATTAGTAATTTCACTAATTCTGGTCTAGCTTTAGTTTCCTCTTTGGCTCTTTTTCTGTTTCTCATGAGATAATGTTGATGATGCTGGTTGTGGTGATGATCATTACTTATCATTGTGAGAATCAACAATCTGCTTTCACTCTATTGAAAATTGGATCGCTATCATGGTTGTTGTTTATTAGCTACGTTTATTAATAAATATGTCAAGAGTATTCTGGCAAATTGTCAACTGTCAAGGTTATAAAGATGAGTGTAAAGATGGTGATGATGATATTGGTTAAAAGGTGAAAAAAGATAAATGGTTGATAATGAATTCCAATTTATTGATACGGTTGTTGAAAGTAGGCCAATAGTCTGGTTCATTTTTGGTCTTTCATCAGGCATTAAATTATCACAATTAATAGACACAATTTTTGTCCAATTACTTATCAACTTGTTAGTGAAAATTCATACAATTCTTGTCAATTTACTCAATAGCATGTAATAATCATCTGACAGAAATTGACTAACCAAAACATTACGCCATCTATCGAGTAAATTTTAGCTTTCGTCAAACTAAAGCTGTTTGTTTAGTTTCAATTCATTTTGAGTCTATTTTCATGATAGTTACTAAGTTCTTTCAATTCTATACATCAATATAAATGATCATAAGACTATAAGCTGTGTTTTCGATCAATTTAATGTTACACTTTTAAACTAATACAAACATTTTCTGTTTTCTGTTTCTCTCCAACTAAAAACCGGTCGTGTTTGGTTAACCCTTCAGCAACAGTCTTTCAATAAAAAGCCACAACGCCTTTTACCTACCAATTTGTATGTCGCTCTTTACAATTTCAGGGGTAGACATGAGGATGAACTTGATCTCAAGTAAGTATAATTTTAAGCTCCTTAATAATGGTATTCAATCAATTATTGTCTTTGTCAACATTTTCTGTTCAATGTTCAACTGTCTTCTTTTTATCACTCTAGAGCGGGAACAACGTTAACTGTCACTGACACAACTGATCCTGACTGGTGGCAGGGAAAATCTCATGGACAGACTGGACTTTTCCCGTCTAAATATGTTGCTAAACTTTATTCAGGTGAACGGCCTCTTCAAATGCTTCACACTATCCAAGTGAGTGACGGTGAAGGTTCAATGGTTAAATTATTGAGAGATCAGGTAAGCAATCAATGCTTTAACTTGTTTGCTGTTGAACAATTAATTGAACGCATATTGTTTCTCCACCTTTTTCACAGATTATCATTCAAGTTGGCGATGAAATTGACGGTATAGTCATGATTAGAACTGGAATGAGCGACAAAACAATATCGTGTCCTGCTAAATACGTTGCTGAAGTTACATAAATATATGTATGCATACATGGAACTATAATTAAAGCATGAAAATCAAAATATTTGATAATTCAGTGAATGCATCAACGCCACATAAATGCTTGGACACTTTGGATCAAAGATTTTTATCAAAAAATGGATAAATAAAAGAGCAAAGAAGGCATAAAGAATGACAACAATTCACCAGATAGGCCACATTCCATACAAAAAATTGAATGTTATCGTGAAGGATTATTGCTGTTACACTCATTATTTCCGACATTATTATTGTTACTGTCATTGGAAAACTGAAAAATTTTATTTTCACTTACATTTACCTTTATTCATCCGTCTTACATGTATCTAACCAAATCAAACATTATTATATTGACATTATATTAACATATTGTATTTTAATTGTTAAACCGTGTCTAAAAAATTTAAAATATAATTGCATAGCTTAATTGCTTAATTGTTGATGCTGCCACTGAAAGTTTAATAAATTGTTGTATCATATGATTATCCTGACTATTCATTCCTGTTTTCACATTCACTCGTTAAAAGAAATCACAGTTGTGGATCACGCCATCGTAAACATTCACAGAAGACGTTTGTTATGAAATTTGAGCCAAAATAGATTGAATGTATTGTATCCAGATCATGAGCATGATATTTCTTTATACACTAGTAGTCAGGGTTAAGTTAATAAAATCGGTGATTTTTTTCATAGTCGCCATCTAACAAGAAATAAAAGTACCTTTAAGATCGAACTTAATTTTTCAGGTTTCTATTGTTTAGTGTCTCTTAAAACGGTAAATGCTCGAGATGGCGACACTTGAAAATTAACTAAGTCTGACCCTTTTTTGTTAACTTAACCCTAACCACTAGTGTAGTGTAAAATAATAGATGGCAGAATGAGCCATACAAAATGAAAAATTATTAGTTATATTATTAATTATTGATATTTTAGTTAGTCAAATTGAAAAGAAACAAATTCATATTAAGAGACACCATCATTGCATTTATCGAATACTTGTCTTTGATTTTTCGGGTTTTTTCATTGTAAAATTGTATCTTTTCAATTGCAATTGAAATCGGTTTCACAGTATCAAATAATAGCTTCAATTCATTGAATCTAGACATTTACTTGTCAGAAATTCTTACACACAATACAAAAGTAAAATAAATAATGAATAAAACTGAAGACCATTTCCGTAAAAGTAATATAAATGATTCATTACTTCACACATTTTGAAAACCACTATTTAAGAGATAGAATTGCAATCATTCAAGATATTTAAGTACCAAAGTATTAAAGTATCAAGCATTAACAGCCTAGTCGATAGAGGTGAATGTGCCGAGTCAGAGCAGCTAATTTATCTACCAAATAAGCTACTATGTTTGCTTGTCGAGAGATTGTGCGGCAATGTTTTATGCGAATAAGTCACTGCAGTATATTTTTAAATTGTCAGTTTTTGATTTTCCACGAAAAATGATGCCGAGATGATGTAATGAGCAAAATCTATTAAAATGTAAAATCATTATAAATATATAATATGATTTAAATCATAAAAAGACGAAAAATATAAATCATCAAAATATAAAGAAGCAATGAAACTCGTCAAAATATGACAGTAAAGAAACAAAACAGATGCACATCTCAGATCACAGTAACATTTGATACGTAAACTGTGTCCATGTCATTTGTATTTCATTCAAAGGTTGGTGTCATGTTTTCATGGCCTTCTTCATGCAGTGCGCTAACTTTGAATAATCAATTTCGTCGACTTCCAAATTTGTGCGCCTCTAAAGAACTTCGTCAAAGAACTCTATATACCAGTACAGAGCAACGAGTATAAATTGAATCAAGTAATAAACAGGTTAAATGAGATGAAAGTAATCTGAAACTACACTGAATTATAAGAAGAAGGTAAATGAAAAAGGTATATTTGAGAATAAAAGTAAAAAAACTTGTGTTATCCATTGGAAAGAAGCGAAAAGTTTAAAATCAATTTTCATTTCTTCTGTTTGAAATTTTTTGTTAAAAGTTTGATATTTCACCTTCGTTTACTTGATTTTATGCATATGCCGTAAATCGCTTGCCCCGAAACGACAACCTTAGCCTGATTCATAATGTTTGTGTGTGTCGATACAATAAAAATAGTTGCTATTTTGAATTCTCAGAAATCGTTGACGAGATCATGAAACAAATTCTCACTATTTCAGACCTTCTGCGTGGAAAACGTGTTTCCCTCCTACTATTGTTACAATGATAAACAGCAGGCTCTTGCCCGATAGAATATCCAAACCCATCTTCACCGAAATAATCAGTCAATGAGGGAAAGGGAAAGGGAATCTTTCTAATAATCTTTAAGGGAAAGGTTGACAATACTGGGTTATAATTAGAGAATACAGAGTTAACCGATTGGTTAAAGAGTTTACAACAAGTTAAACTGGATAACTAATGGAAGAGGTAGGTTAAAGGAACCACCGGAGTCAGTCTTTGACTCAACACGGTGGCTGGAAACTGGTCAAAATATGGAAACTAAAATGAATATGAATTCTATCTGAAAGTATCATTCCTTTAATACTGAATTTATTTACTCCCTCCATCTCTCTTCATTGATTTTAATTTAGTTAATTGACCAGTGATAGTTATTACAGTAGTTGTCACTGGTCAATCAAGGGTGAAATAAATTCATTATAAATATTTAATTATAAAATCAATAAATTTGGTTTGCTTTTCATTTGTTACAGTCAAGAATACCTTTACCTGAAAAATTACAAATAATTAAAGACAAGCGGTTAATTACATAATTAACAAAAAAGATGGGCACATTGAGTTAGCTGATGATGAGTTGATGATGAAGAGAAGAAGGTTATCCAACAACAACAAATACGATCAGGTTGAAGAAGCGGTATAAGCCTTCATTACAAAGTGTAACAATGCGTCCATTCCAGTAAACTGTCTATGAATAAAAGCGACAGCTTTAAAGAAAGCAGAACAACTAGAGCTAACAACATTCATAGCTTCATTTTGGTTGAGTGTCACTGGAATTGTGTTGAGAAATGTCAATGGTGAAGCCAAGCCTGTCGATACTAGTGAGGTTGATAGATGGTTACTTGAGCTTCCTAGTTTGTTAAAAGATTATAGTGATGAGCAAATTGTGGATGTGCGTTTTTTTCGAAAACTTGTGCTTAATGTTAGTTTTGAATAAAATTGGGATACATGTCGAAATTAAACAGTTTATGGCCATCCAACTTACGCGATCAAAAAATTAGTCGAAGATCTCAATCAAAATAATCAGGAATCTCTTCAATTTCTAGTCAATGGTATGAACCATCGACTTTCTCTAGTACTCCAAATAGGTAATAAAAAATAACTAATTAACTGATCTCTAAAAATGCAATTTCATTAACTTGTCAAAAAATATTGTCCTTTTCTAATTGCTCAATGAGCTAGCCCAATATAGATGCAATTCGATCTCAGCGTTTTTTTGTTAACCAAATATTTAATTACCTTCGAAATACTTAAATTTTCTATTAAAAAATCGTGCACTACTATTTTCAAAATACTGACATGAAAAAACGCATTGACTAAAAAATTTGTCCCCACAATAGGTTGATCCGAGAAAATTAATGAAACTTTGATATTACAGTGAATTCATGTTGAGTTGGAAGAAAATTCACAATGAGTTAAAAGTTTTTGCTAATTGATTGGCAAAATGATAATCTGCTTAAATCGGGCTAATCCTTTTTCAAATGAATTGATATTTTTTCAAATTGAAAGTGACTTTTGTTTAGTTCAAAATGGGTTCCCCAACTAAACTTCTCACCACATATTTCAGCACTTTCATCCAATAATTTTGACAGTCTTCTTAGTCAATCATAATATTAGTTATTTACCAATAGAGTTTATGAAAATATAGCTTTAATTAAGAAATTAGAACAGTTAAAATCAAAAAGTGCCTTTCGTCAAAAAAGACAAGGGTTTTAGCAAAGAGATGAGTATGCCATCCATGAAAAGAAGACAAAAGAAATAATTTCCTTTGATCTCAGAGTTATATTATTTCAGGTCAAATTTAAAAAGTGAAAGAAGCGAGATTTACGATTCTTGACTTTGAATTAAATTTTCAATTTCAATTTGTCAATTTCTATCGTTAACCGATTATGCAAAATGATTTTTGTGTCATCTGCTCATAATTTTCTGAAAAAATCTACTAGAAAATATTTAAATTTTCCTCTGTTTACTCTGATTAGCCAAATAAAATCAGGAAACCTGGAGACCTTCATCGAAAATCGCTCTATAATAGTAACTTTCGACACAATTGCACTCTTCTTTCAACTGCGCTACTTTACCTCGCAAAATGGGTTCAGTTTAGGGCAAGTCTTGTCAATGGCTGAAATAATGTTGATAGACAAATGATGATGTTGATGGAGTTATAAATTCTGTGTCTATTTTGCCGAGTTGATATGTTACCGGATGATGTTGCTAAATGAACAAACAAAATATTCATATCCATGATAAGTGAATGTCATCTAATGTAAATGTTAATGTTGATTCGTTGGCTTTGCTAACTGAACGTATTCAATTATGGACTCTCCATGGAACCTCTAATTAATATCTTGCGTTAAACTGTGCATCCCATCAAAGTGAATCAAATCTCTTGTGAGACTTGACTTTCGACTAAGTTGTACTCTTGATGAATCCAAAGGCAAAGGAAAACTGTCAACTTTACTTGTTACTCATCAAAGCACATTTGCATCAAGTAAAAGATGCAAAACTTATTACCAAATGGTGCAGAGTTTACAGTGAGTAAGGCCAAAATGTTGATGATAATTGTTGATTGCAAGGATGACAAAGGATGTAACCAAATGAGAAGACGAAAAAAAAACTCATATTCAACATGGCCCTTGTTTCTTAATAATCATGATAATAATTCAATAACATTCTTGTTGAATCAAAAGAAATGCTTTTCCTTCTCTTTTCCTTTCATTTTCCCTGTTAAACAAATATTCATTTAAAATTCCCTAGTAGTATAAAATTGCTGGCTCCAGCACAATGTGCTGGAGCCAGCAATGAACTCTGTGAAAAAAAAAGAAACTTACTTATCGGGTATGAAATGTTGTAAATTTATTTCATTTAAAACAAAGATGATCATGTCTCATACTCTACAACATATTCGATCGCTGTTTGCACTAAAAACTCAATCAAAATCTTTGGGTCCGTCCTTTTTTCCAAACGTTGGGCCAAAAATGAAATTAAATCGAAAACTTTTTGAAATGGCACATAACCACTGATTTTTTCTTCACTATCATCATCACAATATAAATAATCATCAATATAATCCAACATCTCATCAATTTCCGTGGATATTTTGTTGATGTCCAGGTTTTTATTCATCGTTGGAGATTCCGTCGAAGATTCGAAATCACAATATAAATATGTATCAACATCCATCTCACTATTTTCATCGAAAACTTCCATTACTGTAAATTGTTTGATGAAACTTTGCAAACTTTTTCGAATGATTGAAGAACTAAACTGAGTTCATATTGCACACAAATTTGAGTTATTTAATTAAACTTTTGAGATGTAGACAGGATCCAGGAACTTGATCTGAATGAACTTCTTTTGTTTTTTTTTTCGTTTCAATTTGATTTTATCTTGCAGATATTTCCTTATTTTCTTTTTATTTTTTGAAACGTGACTTTTTTAATTTAGATTTTAATCAAGAGATGGATGAACAGTTTAGCTTCCAGGTATAATAATTATGTTATCTTTATTGGTCAATAGTCTTAGTTAATAATTTGATCTCTTTTTTTTCATGGATTTCGAATTTTTTATTCTTACTTTCAAATGTCTTTGAATATTTATAATTTTTTCGACTGATTTTATAATAGCTACGTGCGACATATCATCCTTCCTCATTTTTTGTGCTGAATACGATTAACACAATTGCAATACCTTCAGATGTCTGTGCATAAATTATTGATGAACTTATTCTTAAGTAGCAATGCTCACATATCATTAACATAATTGTATGGATTATTCTTTACTGATTTTTGTATAAATACTCAGTTTTCAATTGACTAAGCCATCAGTTCATGTTCAACATTCAACTTTCATCCATCATAGTATATCAATATTCTTCAAGTTAAAGTCTGAAAGTTTTTCATTAACTCGACCGTTACTTTGTTTCACAGTTTTGTTTCAACTTCTAGTTGCTTTCTTTCAATCCACGACTAGCATAATTGCTAACTTTTTTGGCTCGATTGCTGTCTTTTCGTGCTATCCTTGGCTATCTCGATTTCTAGCTGTTTTTTGGAATCTTTGGATGGATTGCTGTCTTTTGGTCTTTGGTCATCTTGATTGCTAGCAGTTTTTGGATTCTTTTGATCGATTGGTTCCATTTGGTCTTTTACTCTTTCAATTTTTTGGTTCAATTGCTGTCTTGTTGCCTGGTTGTCTCCAGCTCTATTTGATTTTTGATCTGTCTTTGGTTCATTTTCTGGATTCTCAATTCGATACAAATTTCTCTGCATCTTTTGAAAAGCTGATTTTCTTTAAATATCAAACTTTTAAATTTCTGTATTTTGTTATTTCTTTTTGAATCTTTTTCATATTTTCTGTATTTTCACTTTGATTGCCACTTTTTCTGCTTGCTTTTCTACTTCTGAATTATGTCTGTGTCTTCCCAAATTCTGAGCTCGCAATCTATCAGCAAAAAGATTCCGAGAAAAAAACCAAAGAAGACAACAACTGAGATTGAACTTGTTGAGCAAATTGTTCCCGATTCTGCTCAACGCATGTCTATCAACATGAATGAAACTCTTAAGCGGAAAGTTGATGCTTTCAAAGTGCTCAAATTACCTGGTCATTTAAGTAGCTCTTCTTCGTCTTCTTCATCATCGCCTTCCAGTTCTGATTCAGAATCTCATGCGAAGAAATCGAAGAAGAAAAAGCAATACGATAACAAGCCCATTGAGGTTGACTTGTCCCGAATACCTGGTAATGCCAATAGGAATGATGCTCCACCTTTCGATGATAGAGATGCTTTCACTGCTTCTTCAAACCTTATTTTCTTTACGGTTCCTACCTCAAAAGGTAGAATCGGTCATTTTAGAAAATATTGGTTTAAAGAAAATAGACCTCAAGTCAGCTATTATGGTGGAGACATCGGTAAAGATCAAGTTCCAGGACTGATAGATTGGCTTCGCCGAACCTATGATAACTGGGACAAATGATCGTCCTATTGATTTGTTATCTGGATAATACATTGATTTTTGGATTCAATCGCATCGATTTACCCGATTAAAGTTTTATGGTTAAGTTTTTATGTAACATTTTTTTTTGTATTGTGTAACTTGTAACTTTGTGTTATCACTGCAGATTTGTCTCGTCATTTTTATTAAACAAAATTGCATTATATAAATTATCTGTCTATTTTAATTCTTTGTGTTGATTATCAACTAATCAAGTTGATTTTTGTTTTAAATGCATTGAATTATTGGTGCAGATTTTCTTCCGAAAATTTATTGAGTTGTTTGTGTTTTTCTTTTCGATTTAGATATCAATCTATATTGATAAATTACTTATCAAGGTATCGAATCATGAAATATTTGAATCTACATTTTCATAATCTGCTACAACTTATCTATCTAGTTTGTGTTCTATCTTTGCATCGTGACAAAAAAAGTTAAATTGTTGAGTTTTTTTTGTTGAAATACGAGAACTTGATGGATTCTTGGAGAGGTTTGGAGACGGTTTTTTGTGTGCCTTCTCGGATTCTTATTCTTTCACTCTCTATGTCTTACAAGTTATTGCTGATTAGTTGAAGATTACTCTAATCTCTAATTAGGTCAGTTATTGATTCAAATAACTTCAAACATAATTTTTCTTTATTGTTTCATTATGGTTTTCTGAATTCTTAACTCATCTGAATTTCGGAGTATTTCAATCCAACATCAGCTGTTGATGATGAATGGGGAATTCACGGGGATTCAATGATTTTGTTTTTTTGACTTTTTGAACAATTATTGGTTGTCTAGAGCTTATCACAACTCAAATTTAAGAACTTTATGTGTTTATATGATAAAAAATGTTGACAGTTGGTTGTTTTATATTTAGTCATTTGTCATTGTATAAGAAAATCGTTCCGTAAAATTGAGTGCCGAATAATTTATCAATGACTGAACAAAATCAAAGTGAGTCTTTGAAAAAATTTAATGCAGATTTGTTAGCTGAAAATAGTGAATTACAAAACAAGTGCAAGTTATACGAGAAAAAAATTACATCTTTGAATCAATATTTAGAAAAACAAAACAGTTTACTGAGTTCTTATGACTTTCTAGATTTAAAGTCGTTAGATCGTTACATAAAATTGCTTGAGGAGCTTCCAGTTAGAATAATTGAAAATTTATTTAATTTGAATCAAGAAAAAGAACGTAAAAGAATTGAAAATCCCGATCCGAGATAATGTAGATTACCATTAACGGTTTCCAGTAGATCCAAATCCAAGTGAACCACGTTCACCCTTCAAAGCTTCTCCCAGAATTGATGTTGCATTGACTTGAGCTGCATTTTTAACGAAAATAATTTTCGCAATTTTCTCACCCCTTTCGATGAAAATTGGCATGTTTGATCGATTAAGCAATATTATCGAAACTTCATCATCATTTGGTTCAGCATTGATTATTGTTTCAATGCAGTCGACACCTTGGAGAGCTAAATCAACTTTACCAGAAACATAACCATAAGCGTTTGATGAAAAGATGAACTTTACTCCAGTCCGTATATTTTTCCTGGATTTTGGTTGCAATAGAAAGGCAGCATCTGCGATAAAATCGAAAGAGACACTGTCTTCTGTATACTTCTCCGGTAGACGAGTGTTTGGCTCTTTCCTTACAACCAAAATTGACTCTTCATCAGTTTGAACGACTGCATTTAAATCAGTTATCTCGATCATTTTACCAGTGTGATAGAATTCAAAAATCACCTGCGCAAATCGATCTCCTTCTTTAATTTGCAAATCCTCATTTGAATTATTGATAATCAGAACTTTCACTTCTCCAGTGTAATCTGGATCGATGACTCCTGCTCCAACATCGATACCACGAACAGCGTAACTTGATCGAGTGGCTAAACGAGCGTAAGTTCCTACTGGCATCATGAATGATAATCCAGTATTCACTAATGATCGATCTCCGGAACGGATGTAAAAATGATCAGTGCTATACAGATCAAACCCAGCAGCTTGTCTAGAGCCCCGGATAGGATGTTTAGCTCTTAAATTGAGTTTCACAAAACCAATTTGTTTTGACAAGTTGATAGCCATTATTGATAAAACAGATATAATTGTTGCACTTTAAGTTTGCTAGACGAAGAAGAAAGTGAATATGACATTCGTTGATGATCTGCAGACTATATATAGTATGAAATATAGTCACGCCTTCATATTTGGTTCAGTAATTCAAGAGCTTTGACTTATTGTATATTGCTGTTTTTTTTTCATTGGTATAAAGATTTTATGGTTTTTCGTAGTTCGAAATAAGGAAATTAGAACATGATTACTTGATTCCTTCAGGCAAAATTTAATGTGGAATATTAATAACTGGGTTGAATTGATACAATCTGAAATTGAGGTTCAAACATGAGTAAGTTTAAGAAAGTATTTCATCATGATAAATTAGTCACGTTTTCGCTAGATGACTTATCGTATCGATGTGATGGATTTCATGTGATAATATATTTGAAGGAAGTTCGGGCACTTATTAAGATGCACTAAGATTAAATTGCGCTCATTTATTTGTTAATAAACTTAAAATAATGGATTAATGAATTCGCAAAATGGGAAAATTTACGAACTAAAGAATATATTTTTTATTGCGCGTGAGCAATTCACTAGCATGTATATAAAGTGAAAGTTTTTTCAATATGAAAATCAGTGTTAAATTCACTCTTGATTTGTAATGTTGAAAATGAAAAGAAAATGTAAATTTTGTTCTAAGAAATTCAAAAAGTTTATGAATTTGATGCACCACGAAGTAATATGCGAAATGATCGTAATGATGATGTTATTCAATTAGATTTCACTCCGCCTGACGAATATTTCATACAAAAATCTGCATTCAGCCGTTCTTTAAACGTTTTTGCTAAAAAATTTGATGAACAGGTTTTTGATATTGATTCAAAGTCTGAAGAGAAAAATTTGCGAAAGATTTTCAAAAAATGTTTGAAACAACTCAAAGGAATAAAAGCTCAAATAAGTGTTTGTTGTGAATTCTACAAAAATGACGGTGATGAAGTTATTTGGTTGGATCCCCTTTTCTCCTCTTCAATGAAAGTTTTATCAACCATGGAACTTTTTGATGAATTTCTTCACGAGTCTGCTCTCGAGATTCTCATCGATTTCGATAATTTTACACACAAAGGCAGTGGGTGGATGCTTCGAAAAGTAAACCTGTTGGAAATACGAATTGGTAAATACATCGCACTCTCGGGAGGTTGTATCTTTTGGAAACTACCCGCACAGTTCGTGGCAAAAAGATGTGTGATACAGCTACAAACTTCAAGTAAGTGCTTTATGTGGAGTGTTTTAGCAGCTCTCCATCCAGCATCAAAAAATCCAGGTAGAATCTCTCACTATGAAAAATTCATCGATGATTATCAATTTGATGGTTTCACAGATGATGTTAAAGTGGACCGTATCAAGTATTTTGCTCAGAAAAACTCGATTTCGATCAATGTGTATACATTGACTTATAGTGAAGAAATTGGTTTGTATCCAGTCCCTTTGTTTGTGAGCAAAGAACAGATGTCAAAACATGTGAATCTATTGCTATACGGTCAACATTATTATCCGATAAAAAATTTCAATAGATTCTGCGGTAGTAAGCAATCAAGATATCATCATTTCTGTTATAACTGTATGACAGGGTTTTCGACAAAAAAGTCACTATGTGAACATGTAGAAAACTGTAAAAACTTCAAGTCTCAAAAAATCATCACTCCAGAAAAAGGTTCTAAGTTACAATTCGATCAATTCTCAAAACAACTTAAATATCCTTTTGTAGTTTATGCAGATTTTGAAACTTTGTGTAAACCTGTTGAAACTAATCTCCATAAACAAACATTCGAATATCAAGAACATGTTCCATCAAGTTTTGGTTATGCGGTTGTTGATGCTTTTGGAAAAATTATTGAATACGATTCTTATCGTGGCGACAATGCCGGGAGAATTTTTTTGCAATCAATGTGTCGATTGAGGCAAAAGATTCGAAACATGATCAATGACCGTCAAAGAACATTCGTTATGACCCCTGCAGATGAAGAAGCTTTTAAAAACTGTGAGACTTGTCACATCTGTGAGATGCAGTTTGAAAATGATGACATAAAAGTTAAAGACCATGATCATATGACCGGTAAATACCGAGGAGCTGCTCACGTTAATTGCAATTTATCTTTGAAAGTGCCCGATGATATTCCTGTAGTATTTCACAATCTTAAAAATTTTGATGCACATATTCTATTACAAGGAATCGACGAAAAAATGTTTCAAAAAATTTCAATCGTACCGCAAAACATGGAAAAGTACATTTCTTTCAAGTTTGATAATCTAAAATTCATTGATAGTTTTTCTTTCTTGAGTAGTTCTCTTGAAATTCTTGCTGCTGATTTAGAAGAAACTACTAAAAACCGTTACTTATCCCAGTTATTTGATGTCAATGATCTAGATTTCGTATCGAAGAAAGCCAAACTTCCTTATGACTATTTAGACAGTTTTGAACGTTTTTCTGAAACATGCATGCCTGAGATAGAGAGTTTTGCTAACAAATTGAAATTTGAAAATTTAGATCAAGAAACTTATCAAAATATGATTAGTTTATGGAATCATTTTCAGGTTAAAAATCTTGGCCAATTTCAAGATATTTATCAGAAAATAGATGTTGCTTTACTAGTTGCAGTTTTCGAAAATTTCAGATCAATCAGCATGACTCAGTTCAATTTAGATCCACCGCATTTTTATTCAGCTCCTGGACTTACATGGGCTGCAGCTCTGAAAAAAACTAGAGCTGTCATTGATCTATTAACTGATGTTGACATGATAATGATGATTGAAAAAGGAGTGCGGGGTGGGATATCTTCAGCGATGTGCAGATACATAAAAGCCAATACACCAGGAACTTCAGAGTATGACAGTAATAAACCCTCAAGTTTTCTCACATACCTTGATGTTAACAATTTATATGGCTATGCATTGCAACAAAATATGCCAATTTCTGATTTCGAATGGGTTAAACCCAACAAATTTGATCATGTTTACAGAAATTACATCGAAAAAGACCCTCAAGATTCAAATACAGGTTATATACTAGAAGTTGATTTAGATTATCCTGATCATCTACATGAAGCTCACAATGATTATCCTTTAGCTCCAGATAAAATAATTATTGAAGATGATCTGTTGAGCCAATATCAAAAAAATATTTTGGAAACCACTGGATATAAAAGAACAAAAAGTATGAAGCTGATCCCATGTTTTCTAAAGAAGAAGAAATATGTTGTTCACTGTAAAAACCTATCTTATTATGTTAAACAAGGTTTGAAAGTCACTAAAATTTACAGAATAATTCAATTCGTTCAGAAACCATGGTTACGAGACTATATCCTTTTGTGCACAACTAAACGTCAAGAAAGTAGGTCAGCATTCGAAAAAAATTTTTGGAAACTCATGGTTAATGCGATTTATGGTAAATCTATCGAAGATGTTCGTAAACACACTGAAATAAAACTTGAGCTTTCATTCGGTGGAGCTATGAAACAGATACGAAGACCAATGTGCGAGAAGTTCTTCATTTTGGATGAAAATAAAGCACTTTTCAAAATGCGACGAAGAAAAGTTCATCTTAATAAGCCTATTTTCGTAGGGTTCACGGTTTTAGAGTTTTCTAAATTACACATGTATCAATTGCATTATGATATTTTCAAGAAGTATTTTGGTGAATACATTGAACTGATTTATACTGATACTGATAGTTTAATATATCATATCAAAACAGACAATATATACAATGATTTCAAGAAGCTTCATTACATATTTGACTTTTCCGATTACCCCAAAGATCATTTGTCAGGATTATGGACAGACATTCACAAGAAAAAACTTGGTTATCTCAAAGATGAAATGAATGGAAAACATATTTTAGAGTTTATTGCATTAAAGCCAAAAGTTTATGCAATGAAGACTGAAGACTCCACTAAAAAAACTGCAAAAGGAGTGCAAAAAGCTGTTCTGAAAAATATGGTCAGTCTAGATGACTATAAAACATCACTTTTCGAACTAAAACTATTTCATCATGTAATGAGAGCAATAAGAAGTAGAGGACATGAGATTAAATCCATTCAAACACATAAACTTGCACTCAATCCATTCGATGACAAACGTTACCTGAAACTAGATGGCGTTACTTCTTACGCATTTGGTCATTATTCAATCAACTGAAATATGTAAATACATAATGTGTATAAGAAAATTCACTTCATTATCTTATATAAGCACTATGAATAAAGAAATTTTTTACACTATACTTATACTATGTGGTTTAATAATATTATTGATATATTCACAATATTCCATCAGCTTATACGCACATCATGAACACAATTTTACCATCAGTTAAAGTCACTAATGTCGTTTCATTATGGGATGTGAATACAAGAATTAATATTAAACCGAAAATAGGGGAAAAAAAGAAATTCAACGCAGAGATAATAAGAATCGGTAAGAATTGTTGTTTAGTATTTGCATCTGGAAAAGTTATAGCGACTGGATTCAAATCGATTGAGGAAACTCGAATATTCGTGATTTCAATTTTCAAGAAAATAAATTTTGTCAAAGTTGTCAATATAACTGGAGTCGCCAAATTTGAAAATCCTATAAAAGTTAATGACATATTCCAGAGTGGATTGAAAGTGATTTATGAGCCTGAGCTATTTCCGGCCCTAACATGGAAAGAAAATGGAACCTGTTTCGTTTACTATCCTAAAGGATCACTAATAATAACCGGTGCTAAGTCATTAGAACAATTATTCGAATCTCATTCAGAATTCTGTTACAGATTTTGTAAACTTTCCTACAAAGATAATGTATAAGAAATGTTTACTTAATAAACTGTAAATTTTAAGTAATGGATCTTTACAGTGTTTATTTGAAACATCCTTTCACTATGTTAATTGCTGGACCATCAGGATCCGGTAAAACAAATTTTATTACTAAATTGATAGAAAATTCTCATTTTTACTCGCAGCCTAAACCTGAAAAAATCACATATTTTTATAGTGAATATCAACAAGTATTCTCTACTTTATCAAATGTTAATTTTATACAAGGGTTATCAGAAAATATAATGAAATCTTTCGATGGAAGTGTGACTGAATGGATTGTTATTGATGATTTAATGCATGAATCTGTAAACTCAAAAATGATATCAGAATTGTTCACTAAAGGTAGTCACCATCGTAACATATCAGTTATTCTTTTAGTTCAAAACTTTTTTGTTCGTGGAGTAGAAAGCAGGAATATTTCATTAAACTCTAATTATATTGTGCTTTTCAAAAACCCTAGAGATCAATCAATAGCGTCAATGATTGCTCGTCAGATGTTCCCTCGACAAACAAGGAAATTTCAAACGATCTTTCAAGATGCAACAGAGACACCTTATTCGTATCTTTTCATTGATTTGAAATCAGATACACCAGAGCAATTGAGACTGTTGACCAATATTTGTGGAGAGAAAGAGTACATGATAGCTTATCAAATTTGAAATATTGTATAAGATGTTATGAAAATCTTTCATCTTATGTAACTATCTGTAAATGTCTGTGAAACGAGCCTTAAAAGCATTACCCCATCTGAAAAAGTTGACAAAGATAAGATCAAAAGGAAAAAGGGAAAAAGCTATTGAATCCTGTCCTGATCATGTTTTTGATTCAATATCAGATATTTCAAAAAATATTTTAAAAGGAAATATTCATCTAAATAAATGTCAAATTAAAAAATTGAAACCGTATAAGAAAGTTGTGAGAAAGTTATGTAAACAAACTAACTTAAAGAACAAAAAGAAACTTTTAGTACAAAACGGTGGTGCACTTCCAGCATTATTAATTCCTGCTGTTTCTGTTCTTGCTGATTTAATTTCTCGTAAACTAATAAAATGAACGCATTAACTAAAATGGTGCTCATCCCTGAAGACCAATACAGAAGAAATTGTCAATTTTATAATTCATCTTATTTGCAACCCATAATGAATGCTAATATACCTATGGATTTAAAAGTAAGACTTTTCAATGATTTAATGATGAAAAATACACTAAAGCCTAAAATGAATAAAGAGACGCAAACGAACATTAATAAACCTAATGTAATTGAAAATTTCGATAGTACAGAAAACACTGATAAATTCCAAAGCTTCAATAATATTGATGATAGTAGGTTTTCCTTCGCTTCAACGCCATTAGCTTCATCATCGATAACTTCATGGACAGCTACAACACCGTCAACCTCTTCAATCACGGATTCTAAACCCACAACTCCGAAGATAGCAAATTCAACGCCACCAACTTCTACGACGCATATAGAAAAAGATGAATTGAACGCAGATGAATTAGAACTTGCTTTGAGAAACATTGAGAGCTTAGTCGCTCCAAACGGAAAAATAATAAGAGATGACGGAACGCAGATTCTAAATAGCAATATAGAAGCCATCTCTCAGTTCCTAACTTTATCTAAGAATAAAGAATATGCTGGTTCGAATGCTCCTAGTGGAACTATGAGAGTGATTGACGAAATTGAAAAAAGACCAGAGCTTTTTAAATCCATACGCCACACACCAGTATTGAAAAAATTTGGAACTGCTCCCAAAAGTTTAGCATGGAAAAATCTCTATCGTCTTACTACTACTCAGTCAAAAGTTCAGGAGGATTCGGAGGACTCCAAAGACTATACCGATTAGTTAAAAAAAAGTATCCAGAAATCAAATATAAATTTGTTAAATCATGGTTATTAAAGCAAGATGTATACAATCTTTTCAAAGATGTCAATAAAAAATTTCCAAGATTACCTATTCTCGTAAATTCAATTGACGAACAATGGCAAATCGACATTATGGATATGACTTGGTTACAGAAAGAAAATAATGGTTACAGGTATATTTTGAATGTAATAGATTGTTTGAGCAGATTTGCATGGTCTAAGCCAATGAAAAGAAAAACTGGAAGTGAAGTAGTACAATCTTTAGTAAGTATTTTTAACACTGGAAGAATTCCTGCTAAGATTCAGTCTGATCAAGGAACTGAATTCAAAAATGCTGAAGTGCAGGATTTACTGCATAAATATAAAATCAAATTCTTTACTTCAACTGATGATGTGATAAAATGTGCGATTGTCGAAAGATTCAACAGGACATTGAGAACAAGGTTATATAGATATATGTATCATAAAAATACTCGTAAATATGTTGATATTTTGCAAGAAGTACTATATTCATATAATAATTCCTACCATCGAACAATAATGATGACACCAGCAGAGGTTAATGAAGAAAACCGGTCTCAAGTAATAGTTAATATAAGAAAATCTCATCCCACTATATGTGATCGTAGAAAACCCTATTCTATAGGAGATAAAGTTAGAATAACTAGAGCAAAAGGTACGTTTGAAAAGGGCTCTACAAGTAATTTTACAGAAGAAATTTTCGAAATTGTCAAAGTGAAAAGAACTCCTCAAGGATACGTTTATAGATTAATTGATTGGTTGAAAGAGCCCATTACTTCTGTGTTTTATCATTCAGAACTGGTTCCAGTTACAGACAAAGACCTATACAGAATTGAAAAAGTAATCAGAACCAGAATAAATCGAAAAACAAAACAAAAGGAATATTTTGTCAAGTGGCTAGGTTACCCTGATAAATTCAACAGTTGGGTTCAAAATGTGGAATCAACCTGAAGAATATTTCATCGAAGTAGTTTCTAATGCTTCAATGGAAGATTTTCCTGATAATACTCTATCGAAATTCACTAATAAACTTCCAATGCCCTTAGAATTAGATGGTGAATGGGTTGTTGGTATTCAAGAAATTTTTTATCCTATTGATCTTGAGCCTGAGGAAAGAAAAGTCCAAGTGCAACTTTTCACATCAGATAAAACTGATAAACTGATATCAGATGTTGCTTTGAATGAAAACGATTCTCCAGAAGTTATTGTATCTAAAATCAATGATGCATTACATGCTTTATTCGAAAAAGTGATTGGTAATGATGTCAATAGATATACACAAAATCGGGATAAACGTTCTCTTGATAAATCAGAAAATAGGGCTTTCTCAAAATCAACATTACCTGATGGGCCATTGAAAAATCCTTTGACATTAGCAGAAGTGAACGCAATCACACCTGAAACTATGAGAAATATGGAAAAAAATGAAAGAATAGATTTATATGATCGAATCTCGGTCGGTGTTCCAATAATAATTGATAGACTATATAAAGAGATGGAAAAATATCGAGCTGATGCTGCTAATAAATCAACGGAAATCGCTGCTCTGCATGCAAATTTGAAAACTTTCACATCACAACTCGATGCAGTTAAAAATTCAAAAAACGAAGAACACCTGAAGTACAAAGCGTTAAAAAACGATTATGACAAGAAAATAAATGATTTAAATGAGCTGAATACCAATATTAACAGTTTTAAAGATAAAATTACTAAATTGCAACAGAAATTGCAATTCAAGGAAGATGAAATTAATAAAGCAAAAGAGAAAGCTACAGCAGTTAGCAATCAGTTCACTGCAAAAGAAAAAGAGCTTCTTGAAGCTAGATATTCTTTTTCACAAATACAACAAGCACAAGTAAAGAGAATAGGAGATTTGGAAACATTGCTACAAAGGAAAAGAGACGAAAGTGAAAGTACTGTTGACATATTATCAGGAAGACACAACACGCAAATACAGCAAATGCAAGCAGAAATTAATTCTTTAAAAAATGCCAAAATCATAACAGATAATGAGCATGGAGTAAAAATAAAAAAAATTAGTGATGAGTTTGATACGCTGCAAATTGAAAAAAAATTAGTGAATCGTAAGTTGGAAGAAGCCCAACGTGAGCAAAACATTATGAAGATGGATTTTCAACGACAAATTGAGGATCTGAAAAATGAAACAAAAACTCTGAAGGACGAGAAGGCTAATTTAGAACACCATTTAAACCTTAAATCAGCAGAAATAGAAGATATGAAACATGAAATTGAGTCTTTGAAAGCAAAAGAAATTGATTTAGCGTCACGTTTAACTGAAAAAGAATCAGAAATAAGACGAAAAATAAAAGAAATGGAAGATGAGAAAGGAGAAATCGATTCAACTCGCATTGCATTGGAAAACAAAGAAACTCTCTTGGTTAAACGTCTAGCTGATCTTGGAATCGTAGCTAAAAAAGACACAAACGACAAAATTAACGAGTTTTTGAACATGCCAGGGTTATCATATGATAATGGAAAGATAATTTTCTATCCCGGGCGAAGTCAAGGAAAAAATTATATTCCATATTTCTCAGATACTGGATTTTTGAATGCCTTGGGGTTTGATGCTGCCTCTTACTTGCAAATGATAGGTGAATTTTCTTCTGGTAAAGCATCTTTCTCTAGCAATAAAAGATGTAATTTAAACTTAATATCGCATTTGATGTTTATAAATTCTGATATCGTTGCTGAACATTTTGTCGGAAATAAATCTGCACGTGTTATGAGAGTTCTTCCAATCAAAAGAGCAAAAGAATATGAATTAGTCCATGAAAAATTTTTGGAGCCTTTCTATTACCCTGTACGATCGAACCGAATCGAAGATATAAATTTCTTACTAACTGATGAGATGGGTCAAAATATCAAATTCAATTCAGGACGTGTTCTGATTGGGTTACATCTAAAACATGTATAGTTGTATAAGAATTTAATGTATTGAAACAATAAATAAAATGAACCGTAAAGTATATTGTTCTTGTGATTCAAATTTTAATCAATTTTATCAGCGACAAGCCGGTTCTGGCTTTGCCGATATAGAAGTATTCCGTGGCTTCCCATATCAAAGGGGTTACGGATTTGGTAGCTTGATAAAACGATTCGGTGTTCCAATTTTAAAAATTTTAGGAAAACATGCTCTAAAAGCTGGTATTAATGTTGGACAAGATATTTTAGATAAAAAAAATATCAAAGAGTCTGTGAAGATGCACACAAAATCAGGTTTGCAAGATGTTGTGCATGATACTTTGAATAAAGCAAGTTCATTAATGAATCAAAATGGAAAAGGTATCAAACGTAATAGGTTATATAAGAATAGACGCAATAAGAAAAAGAAGAAAGATATCTTCGATTGAAAATGGAATATTTACACCCAGCTTCAACTCCAGCTAGCAAAAGTGAATTGAACTTATTCGCTGTCCCTCCTACTCAAGTTGCGATAGAATCATCTTATGAGACTGACTATAGACCTTCTCAAAATTTAGATAATGGAAAAACATTTGAGATCAATATTCCGGCATCTGAAGATTTCACTGATCTTAGTGCTACAATAGTTCACATGAAAGTGTTCATTACTAATAAAGATGCAATATTAAAGCCTACAGAGAAAATCACGCTTGTAGAGAATTTCGCCAATGCAATTTTCGAACAAATCGACCTATATCTTGGCTCTACGAACACATCTCTTGCTAATAACATGTACCATTACCAAGCTTTCCTAGAAGATTTATTATTTAGACATCCAACAGAAGCTGAAGCAGGTTCATCGATTGATCAAAAGATTGTACAGGGACATAAAGTATATGAGTTATATTTCAAACTTCATTTACCTATGTGTTCACAAGATAAATTATTGCTAAATGGTATGTCACTTTCATTCCGTTTCACAAGAAGTTCAGGTTCTTTCCCAATAATCAAAGAAACACTTGTCGAAACTGAAGAATATTCGTTCAAAATTCAAAAGTTTGCACTTCATATAAAAAGAACTAAACTTTATCCTGACACACAAACATCTATTATCAAAACTTTAGAAACATATCCTGCTAAGTATTTCATAACCAGATCAGATACAAGAAATTTCTTCATAGCAAAAGGGTTATCTTCTATCTCTGTTGAAAATATTTTTTCAGGGGCATTACCACGTAAATGCATAATTGGTTTTGTTGATGAAAGAGCAATTAGTGGATACATAGATTCAGATCCTTTTAAATTCCAGCATTTCAATGTTGCTCAAATTAGTTTAAACATCGATGGTGTTATGTTTCCAAGTATACCGTACACACCTGAATTCGCAAATGGAAATGCAATGCGAGAATTTGTAGAATTGTATCGAACATTGGGACAGGACGAAGGAATTGCTCAATTAAATTTACAATATGAGAAATATAAAGATAACAAAGTACTTTATGCATTTGATATCGGAGGAGAGTTGGGAGCTGAAGTAGGAGTTCTATCGCTAGTAAAACGAGGTAAAGCGAGATTAGAAGTTCGGTTCAGTCAGGCCTTACCATCCACAATCAAAGCAATTGTATTCGCACAATATGATAATTTAATAACAATTGATAAAGACAGACAAGTAACAATTGATTACTAAAATGCTGAACAGTTTAGAAGTGAAAAAATTGTTGAAAAATGTTAAATGGTTTGGTGGAGTTTACCCGAGTGATCGTCTGCCTATAACAATCAAAAGACCTATGTCATGCATTATTAATTTAGATCCGAGTTATAAAGAGGGATCACACTGGGTCGCAATAAACTTTAATCGTTTCGGAAGAGCATTATATTTTGATTCATTCGGTCGTGAACCACAGGGGAATATTTTGACTTTTATTGAAAAAAATTCACCAAGAGGCTATGATCATTCACCTCATAAATACCAAGGAAATAATTCCACATCATAAGGTTACTTCTGTGTTCTTTTTGTCATGTTGGCTAATAAGCATAATAAGTTTCTAAATTTGTTCAAAAAATGTAAACATAGCGCAAATGAAAAACGTTTGAAATTAATGATAAAGCAATTAAAAGAAAATGATTAAATGTATAATTTTGATTGAGAACAAATATGTAGAAGAATAAATAAAAATTTACTTTACTTTTACTTTTCTTTTTTTCACAGAGTTCATTGCTGGCTCCAG